>CM018050.1:28018722-28416222 GCA_008638375.1 Nyssa sinensis
CTCTCTCTCTCTCTGAGTCTGGTCAGACCTGCACCCACACACACTCAAACACAACACATCTCTCACACACATCACTACTTTATACTATATATATATATATACCCACTTGCACACCACTAACCGATTATATATATATATATATACACACACCTATAATTACACACACACATTTAATATTTTTAAACACACAATCATCCATATACACACATCACATTCCCCACTTTAATAATAATAATAATAATTAAAAAAAAAAAATCAGGTCATTACATCCTTCCCTCCTTATAGAAATTTCGTCCCGAAATTTAAAATAACGTAAAACAAAAGAAAATACATCATTGATCAAACAACTCGGGATACCTAGCCCGGACCTCAGCCTCACGCTCCCAAGTAGCCTCCTCAACCCCATGATGGTTCCAACGAACCTTGACCAAAGGGATGGTCCTACCTCGTAAAACCTGGTCCCTCGAGTCCAATATCTCTACGGGTCTCTGGTCATAGGAAGCGTCCCCCTCTAACTGAAGATCTACCCAGTCGAGTACATGTGAGGGTTCAGGATGGTACTTCCTTAACATAGACACATGGAAGACATCATGAACTCCAGATAGTTGCGGTGGTAAGGCCAGCTTGTAAGCCACCTCACCAACTCTCCCAAGAATCTCAAAGGGGCCTATAAATCGTGGCGACAGCTTCCCACCGCGCCCAAGTCTCCTCAAACCTCGTCTAGGAGATACCTTGAGGAACACATGGTCCCCCACCTCAAATGCCAAGGGTCGTCGCCTCCTATCTGCATAACTCCTTTGGCGGCTCTAGGCTGTCAACAATCGCTGCCTGATCACCTGTATCTTGTCCGTGGTCTCACGGACTATATCGGGTCCCAAAGCAGCTGTCTCTCCTACCTCAGTCCAACACACTGGGGAACGGTACGGTCTACCATACAACGCCTCAAATGGTGCCATCTCAATACTGGACTGATAGCTGTTGTTGTAGGCAAACTCGACCAAGGCAAGGTGATCCTCCCAGCTACCCCTGAAATCCATGACACAAGCCCTAAGCATGTCCTCGAGGATCTGAATGGTGCGCTCTGACTGGCCATCGATCTGGGGGTGAAAGGCAATACTAAACTGGAGCTGTGTCCCTAAGGCTGTCTGGAGACTCTGCCAAAACCGGGCAGTGAAACGTGGGTCCCTATCTGAAACGATGAATACCGGCACCCCATGTAGTCGTACAATCTCTCGAACATACAATCTACTGAGGGCGTCTGATGAATCAGTCACTCTAATAGGCAAAAAGTGAGCAGACTTCGTCAGTCTGTCTACGATGACCCAAACTGCGTCGTGGCCCCTTGGTGACTTCGGAAGACCCATCACGAAATCCATATTCACGTGCTCCCACTTCCATTCGGCCACTGGCAATGGCTGCAACAAACCTCCAGGCCTCTGGTGCTCAGCCTTCACCTGCTGGCACGTGAGACACCTAGCCACAAACTGTGCCACATCTGCCTTCATTCCAGCCCACCAATACTGATGGCGCAGATCATGATACATCTTGGTGCCCCCTGGGTGCACCGCTAGGCGTGAATGATGGAAATCTCTAAGGACATCAGTCCTAAGAGACTCGGGAACGAAGACTCTACCCCTGTATCTCAAGCCCAGGTCAGAATGGACTGTCCATCCCTCAAATCCCTCAGGACTAGAGATCCGTACTCTGATTTGATCTGCCTCAACATCCACTAGCTGTGCCTCTATCACTCTACTCAAAAGGGTGGGCTGCGCACACAAGCTGAACAGAGTGGCCTGTCCCTCAAACTCTGCAATATCTAGATCAAACTCGCCAATATCCCCCATCATCTCCCACTCCCTAATGGCAATACTGGCAACAGTACCTCTCGACCTCCTGCTGAGTGCGTCTGCCACCACATTGGCCTTCCCTGGGTGGTATTGAAGGTTAAAATCATAATCCTCCATGTACTCCATCCACCTCCTCTGCCTCAGGTTCAGGTCCTTCTGTGTGAAGATATACCTGAGGCTCTTGTGGTCAGAGAATACCTCGAATCTCTCCCCGTATAAGTAGTGTCGCCAACTCTTCAGTGCAAAGATGACGGCAGCTAACTCTAAGTCATGCGTAGGGTAGTTCCGCTCGTGGTTCTTCAACTGGCGAGAACCGTAGGCTACCACTCTGCCATCCTGCATCAATACACAACCTAATCCCTCTCAGGAAGCATCACAGTATACAGCATAGCCTACTCCCCTCTCAGGTATGATCAAAACAGGCGCTGAAGTCAATCTCCTCTTCAGCTCCTGAAAAGACTGCTCACAGTCATCCGTCCATAAAAATCTGATGCCCTTGCGCGTCAGACGAGTCATCGGCGCGGCAAGACGGGAGAAACCCTCCACAAATCGTCGGTAGTATCCGGCTAACCCCAGAAAACTCTGAATCTCGAATACACTGCTCGGCCTCTCCCAGCTCATGACTGCCTCAATCTTGGAGGGATCCACAGATACCCCTCCACTGGATACTACATGTCCTAAGAACTGTACCTCTCGAAGCCAGAACTCACACTTCGAGAACTTGGCAAATAGCCGATGCTCTCTCAAAATCTGCAGTACAGTCCTCAAATGATAGGCATGCACATCCTCAGCAGGTGAATACACTAAGATGTCATCTACAAATACCACGACGAACTGATCCAGGTAAGGACTGAAAATGCGGTGCATCAAGTCCATGAATGCCGCTGGGGCATTCGTCACTCCAAAGGGCATGACCACAAACTCATAGTGACCATAGCGAGTGCGGAATGCTGTCTTCGCTATGTCCTCCTCCCTGACCCTCAACTGGTGGTAACCCGATCTAAGATCAATCTTCGAGAAGCATCTCGAACCTCTCAGCTGATCAAATAAATCGTCGATCCTCGACAACGGGTACTTATTCTTGATAGTAACCCGGTTCAGCCTCCTGTAATCTACACATAGTCGTAGTGTCCCGTCCTTCTTCTTCGCGAACAGTGCCGAGGCACCCCACGGAGAAGTACTAGGACGTATAAACCCCTTCCGCTGTAGATCAGTCAACTGCTCCCTCAGCTCTCTCAACTCAGCTGGAGCCATGCGGTAAGGTGGTATGGAAATGGGTGTGGTACCAGGAATGAGCTCTATAGTGAACTCGATCTCTCGTCTAGGGGGTAGACAAGTCAGGTCACTCGGGAAGACGTCAGGGAACTCATCCACGACTGGGGGTAACACAATCTCTGTAGCCTCAAAATCACCCGCAATCAGACTAGCCAACATATAGCTATGGGCTTCCCAACTCCTAGGGTCGTACAAGGGTGGTACCAGGAAATCCCCCCGGTCTCCCGTGAAATAAAAACAATCCCCCTCAGGGGTGCACACTGTAACTCTCCCCCTGTAACAATCGATACTAGCCCGGAAAGTAAACAGCCAATCCATCCCCAGAATTACGTCAAACCCAGACATATCAAGTACAATAAGATCAAAGTGGAGAATACGATCAGCTATCTCTATCGAGCAATCTCTACAAATCCTCGTTAGTACTACAACGCCCCCAACTGGCGTACCAACATGCAATGGGGGGTCCAACCAAGCTATATCCAAACCCAATGACATGGCAAGTGCAGTAGAAATGAATGAATGTGATGCTCCTGAATCTATCAATACACTGGCCCATGAACTAGATATGAGAAATGTACCTCAGACTACTGACGGTCCGGCAGCAGAGGTCTCCGGGGTGGCTACTGCGTAGACTCGGCCCTGTATGGTTTGGCCCTGTTTGCCTCCCCCTCTCTGTGTTTGCTGGCCTCCTCCCCTAGGTGCTGGAGCTCTGACGCTCTGTGCGGAGGGTGTAGGTTAATGATAGGGCGTTGGGGGTCCCTGAACTGACTGTGGCTGTGGCAGAGGCACCTGTGTATGCTGATAATAATGTGACCTTGGCGCACTCTGGGAAGTCTGTCCCTGAGGGCAGTTGGCCCTAACATGGCTAGGCTGCTGACAAGTGAAACAAATCGGCGAGGCCCTCTGACTTGGTGCCGGTAGAGGTAGTGGAAATGACCCCCGACTGGATCCGACACCCGGTGCACTGCTGGGTCCCCTCAAGGGACAGTCGGCCCTCCTATGGCCAGGCTGCCCGCAGGTATAACATGTGCTAGGTCGCTGTGACCCTCCTCCCCTAGGAGTAGATGGTAAGGCAGGACGGGGAGCTACCGAATGAAGGGGTCCGGCTGGTGGCTGTGAGGAAGAAGTACTGGCTCGGTACCTCTTCGGCTGTCTATATGTCGGGGCAGGTGTAGAGGTCTGTACTGTGGGTGCCCTGCCCTGTGCTCTAGTCTCTCTGATCCCTCTAAGATCGGCCAGCTCTCTCTCTACCTTGGAAGCCCTGATCACTGCCTCCTCTTATGTCTCGATAATATGGCCAGCCAATCTGTCCCTGATAGAGGTCTTCAACCCCTTGAGGAAATTGTACACCCTCAGATCCTCCTGTCCAATAATGTGCGGGGCAAATCTCCCCAAAGTAGTAAACCGTGACTCATACTGGGCCACTGTCATGTCCCTCTGAAGAAGTGTCTTGAACTCCTCCCTAAACCCAACTCTGGCAGATAAAGGAAAGTAGTGGTCATTGAACATGGCCACAAACGCATCCCATCCCTCACCAAACCGATGTAGTCTGTCAGCAGCTACCTCCCACCACTGACTAGCCAGGTCTGTAAACTGAAAAGTAGCGCATCTGATCCTCAGGTGGGGCTCAGTGATCCCCTGTGAATCCAAAATCCGAGTAATCTGTCTCAACCACTCCTCTACAATAAGTGGGTCCGGCTGCCCAGCAAAGGTGGGTGGTCTCATCCTCTGGAACACCTTCATCACGAAGGTATCCCTGGTCTCTCCGCCAGTGGTCCGTGCCTCCATCATAGTGCGGAGACACTCCTGCAAAAGGGCCGTCATGTTTCTGGCGCCAACCATCTGCTCTACCTCCTGTGCTGGAGCGGGAGCAGGAATAGGGACAAGGGTAGGAGCAATATCCTCCTCAGCTGCACTATGCTCAGGCGTGTCAGCTAGGGCAGCGACCTCCTCAACTAGATCGGGAATAGGGGCAGTAGCTCTAGGTCTGCCACGACGAGGTTGGGCAGCGCCTCTAGGCCTACCCCTACCCCGTCTGGGTGGTCCAGCTCTCGCAGGAGCTCGTCTAGGAGGCATATCTACAAGTTCAAGAGAAAAACTCAACATCACCTTTTTTTTTTTTTTTTTTTTTTTACATTCAAATATAGGCATTTAAGTGTGATCTCAATCATCTTCTTATCAATAGCCTATGCTTCAACAGGTAGTACATATAGCAAGTCATGATACATATGCTTAACAAGTTTTTTCACATATCATACATGTCATGCCTCCAAACATAACATCAATCAGCACATAATCACAATAAGTCATGCATCAGGACATATGATCACATAGCACATAAGGCCCTACCGCATGTTACTAACAGTTCACACTAAGTCATTACTTTTACTCCAGGGTCTCATGGTGTTTTAACAACACCCCCACGGTCTCTAGGTATTCGAACCTAAGCTCTGATACCACGTT
Source organism: Nyssa sinensis (assembly GCA_008638375.1). NCBI lineage: Eukaryota > Viridiplantae > Streptophyta > Magnoliopsida > Cornales > Nyssaceae > Nyssa > Nyssa sinensis. The sequence goes on from CM018050.1 coordinate 28,024,308, forward strand.
GTCACACCCCGAATCCCAGTGAACCCGAGGCGCGAGTAACGAGACAAAAAGAAATAAAACAATAAAGGAATAAAAGATATTTAAGGACGATCACATACATTCTACATGCTGTTCCAATACATTACATAGGGTCTAGTCCATTTGTTCATAACATACAAAATAAAATACAATCTCGGGCTTATGCCCTTACACAATATCAAAAGCGCCCCTTGGGCCCAACATAATCCCCAATCAGACCGTCTCTATGTCTCGTATAGCTGGGACATCATCTGAAATGTTTGCCCCACTAAAGGGGTCAGCTCAACATGCTGGTACAATATAATACTAATGCAAGAAACAAAACTAAGGTCGTGGCATGTGCAAGTGTACAGTTATTTCTATATGGCATTCGATATCATGATAGCAGTATATGAACAGTATACAGTATATGAGTAGTATGCGTGACACACCCATGCAACTCTATGCCACCCATGTCTCATGATACGGTCATTCTCCGCTGGCATGAGTACCGCCACTTATGTCTCGCTTCACGGTCCGGAATCCGTCAGGCTTGCAAGTACCTAATGGCCGATTTTGGGTTTTTCACCACAGGATCTGCACCCTCATAATGCAAAGCACCAAGTGCTTAACTCACGCCATGTCCAAGGAATCACACTATGCCAATATGCTCTGATCTCATCATGTCATAATGCAATCTCAATGATGCATCTCATTCATACATAAAACATGCTTTCAAGTACATATTTCATAATGTCAACAGTTCTCCAAGCATGTGATTCACACACTACACTAACACATGCAATATACACATAATCATCTTCCACATCATCACCCAACATCAGCAAGACGACATGAAGCACATAAGCATGTAAACATTCAAGCAATAAGTGAACAATCAAGGCAACAGAACAAGTATTCCTAATCTTAATTCTATTTCTTACTTAGCACAATATATCGTACCTGATGATCGATCTCAAACTGGAAAAGTATACTCGTAGCAAAGTGAAACCACCGTAAGAACACCGAAGGTTAGGTCACCTTCTCTTTGCCTTTCCGTGTCCCTAAAATTCATAACATGAAACTCAGTTTAATTGTCACTTGAATTATGCTATTCATCAAATTTTATGTCTTTAATTCATAAGTTTCTATTTTGCTAAATTAGACTCTACCATTGAGTCCGGAACGTCGAAGAAAATAAGTTTAGGCTTTTGTAGAATTCAACTCGGACACCTGGGTTCAAAAGGGCAAAACAGTCATTTTGCACTTTACACGGGTCCTTACATTTCATGACCTCTTTTCACAAATGGGACTCCACGGTTGAGTCCGGAATGCTCGAGATAATACAGTTTCACTATTTGTTTACTAAATTCGGAGTTCGTTTGACTGTACTTCAATTCAGGGGTATTTTGGTAATTTTATATGTTGCTACGTGTCTTTTATTTTTTGGGACCCCGTCTCATAAAACGGACCTCACCATTGGCCTCAGAATGGTCGAGATAGTCAAAATACACTAATGACTTGTCCCATTTGGACTCCGGGTTATTTTTGAATATTTAATTAATTAAATCAATTTAATTAATTAATTAATTAATTAAATTAATATTTTATTAATATTTTAATTCAGAGGGTCAGATTACAATTTCTCTAAAGTTCAGGGGTCAAAGTGGAATTTCAGAAAGTTCTGGTTCAATTTTTAATTATCAAAAAGTTCAGGGGCAAAATTGTAAATTTCAATTCTCCTATTCCTAATTCAGTTACCCAAACAGGGATCAGACCAGAACAGGGATAGGATATCCCTGTTCCTGTTTCAATTTGATTTTTCAATTTATTAAACCTGCAGCCAAACAAACCCATTGGGTTTTTAATTTAAAACAGGAAAGCGACACATGGCAGGAGCAGGTTAGCCCAAGCCCGACCCGACCCGAACCGAGCCCGGATCCGGACCCGAACAGTTCTCGTCTCCCCCCCCGTTTTTCCGGTAGGGTTCCGATGAGTCTCCGGTCACCTTCTCCGGCGACGTCGCCGGAAACTGCAAAAATCAAGTGTTTAAACTTGATTTTTCTTGGTGTTTTTAAAGCCATTTTCAATCCTAAACTAACCCACAATGTTTCTAAAACATTATAACATAATTTGGGGCCATTTAAACGGAGTGAATCTACCTCATTTCTTTCCCTCTCAGTTTTCCGGCCGACTGATTTTCCCTCACTATTTTTGACTCTTTTTAATCCCATTTCTTTTCTAATCACTTTCTGCATTTTAAGTGAATCATTTCCTATCCTTTAAAATAAGTTTGAGGCTTAGGTTTAAAAAAAAATCAGATTATCCCCCCCCACCTGCAACTGATATTTTCTCACCCATTTTTTGATTATTTTTACTCGTTCCTTTTGCAAAATCTTCCTTACAGTTCACTCTATAGGACCCTATAATTTATAGCTAATTTATCATGCCTCAAAACAAGTAGCATACATGGAATTCTAGAGAGAGAAAGTCACTAAATCTGTGTGTATTTACCTCCACGATGGTGTCCTCCCTCTCCTGGATGCCTTAGTTTCCTTCCTTCTGCTTCCTTTCTTTTCTATGCCTTCTTCTTGCTCTCACTGCTTTCTTCCAACTTAATGCAATGTATACATATATACATATACAAGGAAACAGTCCCTTCTCTCTCCACTCTCTCTCTCTCTCTCTCTCTCTCTCTCTCTCTCTCTCTCTCTCTAAGACCAACCATCCTCTGGTCAGACCTGCACCTCCCACACTCTGAATTCCACTCACACACACTCCCAAGCCACTCTCTCTCTTGAGTGGGCAACACCCAACACATAAACACACACATGGCACACACATCACTACTTTATACATATATATATATATAATACCCACTTGCACACCCACTAACCAGATTATATATATATATATATACACACACCTATAATTACACACACACATTTAATATTTTTAAACACACAATCATCCATATACACACATCACATTCCCCACTTTAATAATAATAATAATAATAATAATTAAAAAAAAAATCAGGTCATTACAAGACCGGCCCACCAATTCTAGCCTCATGTGGCAAATGAACAGCCAAGTGAACCATACAATCAAAGAAAGTTGGAGGAAAGATCATTTCTAATTTGCAGAGAATTATAGCAACATCCCTTTCGAGCTTCTCTAGTACTTTCAACTTCAACATCTTGGCACTTAATTCTCTGAAAAAGCATCCCAACTCAATCAATGTCGTTGATACACTCTCGGGGAGATATCCATGTATTACAACTGGAAGAAGTCGTTGTAAAAGTACGTGACAGCACGGCTCTTTAAGCCAGTTATTTTTTCATCTTTAACATTCACACACCGAGATATATTTGATGCATATCCATTTGGGAACTTCACCTATTTAAACCATTCACAAATTCTCATTTGCTCATTAGGTGATAACATATAACATGCAAGAGGAACGACAAATTTATCTCCGCTACATACTAAGTGCAACTCCTTCCTTATGCCCAACTCTTACAAGTCCATTCGAGCTTTAATAGTATCATTCGTCTTTCCTTCAATATTCATTAAGGTTCCAAACACATTATCACATATATTCTTCTCAATGTGAATAACATCCAAATTGTGCCTCAACTTTAACATCTCCTAACATATATATGCTTTTCTTCATCCAATTATACTCCCTGATCATACACCTCCTCTTCTTAGCACCCAATATCTTCATAATCCTCACTGGTTGGATATCGTCCAATTGCACCAATAAGTCATCGCCAAACAACTCACAAGATGCCGACTTGCACTCGGGTTTTCCATCAAACAGATGCTTCTGGCAAGTTAGACATATATGTGACGACGGTAGAAAACTACGATGGCACATGTAGCATATCTTTATTCCATTGGACAAATGTAGCGAAGATGCTTCCTTGTTACATACCGAACATGCCAGATACCCCTTCGTGCTCCACCCAGACAAGTTGATGTACGCGAAAAAATCATTTATGGTCCACAACAACGTCACATGCAATTGGAATGTCTCCTTCTTAGATACATCATACGCCTACACTCCAACCTCCCACAATTCCTTCAACTCTTCCACTAATGGTCGCAAATAAACATTAATTTCATTTCTGGGAGACTTCAGCCCAGGAATAAGCCACGACATGAAGATAAATGGTTCTTTCATACATATCCGTAGTGACAAGTTATAGGGTACAAGCAACCATCATTAGTCCGCCTAAGCCGTACATTACGCGGCTTATTGGCAAACCAATCGTGATTTCTATCAAATTCATCCCAAGCTTGAGAATCTATCGAATGCCTATATACATTTACCTCACTAACACGCTTCTCGCTATGCCACCACATATCTTCAACCGTCTTCCGAGATATGTACAACCTCTTTAGCCTCGATTTTAACAAAAAATATCTTAGCACCTTATGTGAAATTTTCTTGCTCATTCCTTCATTCACCTTGTACTTGGGTTCATGACACACTGTACACTCAACACACCCTTGAGCCTCCTTCCAAAATAACATGCAATCGTTCTTGCAAGCATGCATAGGGATATATCCAAGGCCCAAGTCCCTTAATTGTCTTTTCACCTCATAAAGCAATTTTAGAAGGGTCTCTCCTGCAGATAATGCTAATTTAAACAATTCAATGGCCATATTAAAAGACTTTTTTGTCCATTGGTTGATGGTCTTAATATGAAGGAGCTTGACAAGAAAATCAAGTATCGAATATTTCTCAAAACCTGGATATAATGGCTATCTTGCATCCCTCAACAAGGGATCCAAAAATGTTTATTATTCTTCAATATCACTCCTAGGACCTAGACCTAGACTGCAGTCTATAGTCACACCCCCTACATGTCTACTAGCATTTTTTGCAGTCCATTGTAACCAAATCTGACATTTTCACTCAAGTCATCGTCCTTGTCATTATCTTCATCTTCACTCACCACTCGTACTTCCCGTTGTTCCCCGTAAAATTCCCAACACTTATACATCTTGTCCATGCCATACTCGAATAGGTGCACTCTAGCCTCATTTATATGCATATAGTCCCTAGTCATTCAGATGTAATTAAAACACAATGAGTTTTCAATATGCTTTTAGTGATCTACTACTCAATAATAGATTAATATTAGTTTTATCATTTTTAGTTAATATTAATATTATAAATATATATTATATAATCTGAATATATATATATATATATATATATAAATATTTGAATGACTTGAAGTATTTTGCACTACGAATTTTGTATAGTTTCAATTAATTGACTAAGGACCACCTTTGAAAACTTTCTTCAAATTAAATGTACTCTAATAATAGACAAAAAAAAGATCCCTTTTAGTTCTAACATAACTATGTCTATATATATATATATATATATATATATATATATATATTTATTTATTTATTGAAAAGTTATCCCTCCCATATTTTTTCTCATACTTAAATAAAGTTAAAAATCAAAGCTCACTTGATTTTGTGAATTTAGTGAAAGAAAACAAAAGAAAATGAGAAAAACTATTTTCGAACAATATTTGAGTAAGACAAAAAAATGAGAGGAATCATTTTTCCTTTTACTTTTCCTTTTCATTTCCCTTAACAAATCTGTAAACCTTTTAGAGCTTAAACGGAAAGAGTATAGTGAACTTGAAAGGAAAGTATTTTTCTCCTCTTTTTTTTTTGTCCTCCTTTTCTCCATGCCAACCAATCAATATTCTATTCATCCATTCCCTTTCCTTTCCTTCCTCCCATTCTTCCTTTCATGAAATGAACCACAAAGATTCCTACTTAATCAGGCAAAACGAAAAAAACAAAACAAAAACGAAAAAAAAAAAAAGGTAGCTTGGGTTATCTCTGGGGTCAATTTTCAGCTTATAAAACTTAATTGTTGCAACATAAATGATCAAAAGAGTGATGTATCCAACTACAAGAAGACATACTGACATATTTATACAACTACACACACACACACACACACATATATATATATATATATAAAATATGCATACATCCAAAATATGTATACATAGGTACATACACATCTAAACTATTTTATTATTTATATATATATATATATAAGCATATTACAATCACATGAGTACTTTAAAACCCACAATTGTATATAATAAATATAACAAAAAAAAATTGGCATACGAGAATCTGACGATTCGCTCATTCTCCATTCAAAATCGTCTACACCAGAACCATAATCTGACTATTCTTTCATATGATTTCTTTTGTGAATTCGACGTCAGTGATCTTTGAACATCCTTTCTTCTTTACATTCCAAAAAGAAATGGTCGGTATGCAGTCCGTCGTTAGAAATACCGGGGAATCCCCTTTTTGTGATTGTTCCAGATCGTGTTTCCGCTCATGGGAATTTTCAAGTCCGATCTCATTTACAAATGTCACAAATTAAAAAATTATTATACAAGCTCAATAAATTAATAAACTCGTGTTCACAAGATTCATTTAAAATATGTAGACGTTAAATTCATCTTATAAATTTTATCAATACAAATCTTTTATTCCAATATGAATGCAATATAAATAAAAAACTTTTATTAAATAAAAAATATAAAAATTAAAATCCATAAATTTTATTTTAAAAAAGATGCAATACAAACACAAATATATCTTTACTTATATATTGTGTCGCCTTTAAATTTTAGTGACACTTAATCTTGTTTGGCCAACTGAATAAAAAAAGGAGATTAGATAGGATATAGTTAGATCGGATAGAATAAAAAAAATTTTGTGATCTGAATAAAATGTTTGAATATGTTGTTATATCTCATTCGTAAGTTTAGGTACCTACCGGATATAAGGTTTAGATATAAAATTTGGGATTCAAAAATTATTTTTATTAAAGTCACTTAATTTTTATTTTCAAATATATGCGTATCTAAAATTAAAATTTTATCTACAAATCAATTGTAAAATTTAATAACCATAATTATAATATTTTATAATATTGTGCAAACATCATTCAAAATATTATAGTCTCTTACTTTCAGGGTAACTCCAAAAAAATCATAATTCGTATTATTAAGAATCATCAAAATTAATAATTACATGCATGTATATATATATATATATATATAATAATAATAATTTTTTTATTGATATAAAAAATACATTAAAAAATCTAGAATATATTAAAAAAAATTAAACAATTAAAAAAAAATAATTTTTTTAACTTAACTTTTTGACATTTTCGTCTCTCTATATTACAAAAATTTTATATTTTGATAATGTGAGTTATATTTTTATTTTAATAAGATGAGATAATTTTAATACCACCACTCATTAGAATAAATTATATTCCATTCAAATAAAATATAAATATCTAATCTAATAAAAAATAATATTTATCTTATACCTCTCGTATCCCGCTTTCCATACATAGCCTAATTTGATGCCTTTTGAATCCCAATTTATTGTCAGCCAATTTATCGGTTGAGCCTATCCTTTCATTTCATTAATTCACTTTGCAGTCATCGCTTTCCGACAACGGCTGGTACAAAGTCTTTCTTTTCTTCAACCAACCGAAAAAAGAAGAAATAAAAGGGAGAGACTCCACCAACTAATTGGCTAAGAATTTAACAATTAGATAAAGGGTAAAATCATATTGATTTTTTTAAAAATTTTTAATAATTATACTAATTTTTTATGAGATTTTTAAACTTATATTTATCTTCTATACTTTAAAAATAAGAATAACAAGATAATGAGCTGGCATAGATAAATAGTTAGAATCTATGTTATTCTTCGAGTTTTTTTAACAATTATACTGATTTTTTTTTATAATTTTTAATATTTCATTGATATATTTTATTTTTGTTGTCAAATTATAAATATTTTCTTCAATCAAATCTTTTTTTTTTCAAAATAGTAAAATTGTCTCTTTCATATTTAATTTTTTTTTACATTTTTTAAATTTTGACCAATTTTTTTAAACTTTTTTTTTATTTTATATACAAATAAATTAAAGATAAATAACTTATTTTATTTTATATAAAAAAAATTTAAGATTTGAATTAATATTTATTTGAAAAATGAAAACAAAAATAAAATGGTTAATTTTATCAGTTTTAAAAAAATTAACTGGAAGGTGTATTTATAATTTTTCAGGTAAAATAAGAAAAATCAGTGTAATTTTAAAATTTTCAAATAAAGTTAGTATAATATTGTGTGAAACCTCATCAAAATTTTAATATAATTTATCCTAAAACAAATTATGTATTTTTAAAATTATATTTATTGGTTTCTGATATGCGATTGTCCATTCTTAAAAATTGTTTAGAAGAAAAATTGCATAGACTTGAGTGATACTTTGCTCTTCTCCACAAGCAGTGGTATTTTGATGTTAGGTTGAATTGTAGGTTATTATAGTTCTCTCCAATAATTAGTGTTCAATTACACTTTTTGAAATTTTTCGTTTATAATTTTTTTTAAAAATATTTTATAATATTTATTATTAGAATAAGAAATAAAAATATTTATATATGTGTGTGTATATTTATGTTTGAATAACATTTAGTTTTCACTTAATTTCTCAAATATTTTGTTTGATTCTGATTGGTTGCCTGCCAAAGCAACATGGTATGGTAGCCCTAATAACTTTGAGTCCGAGGGTAACGAAAAGAGAGAGTGTCAAGGCCTAAGATTATGACAAACAAGACAATAAATTCTTCCGACTAAACAGATCGTGCAGGCTGTGGTTACTGGTATAATAATAGAAAGTAAGGTGGCGACGTCAATGACTGAGGAGGAGCTGGCTGTCGTTAGTGGTGCTTGTAAATCTCGCAGCGGCGTGATAATGATGGGATTGGGGATTGGGGATCGGCGAGAGAATAGCGTTATGGGTGATAGAGAGAGAAAGACGAAGAGGGGTTAAGAGAACTACTGAGGAAATATCATACGATAACCGAGTATGATACCAAAAGAAAACGATCTCAACTGAAAAAACTCAACTATGAACTAGATCTCTATTTTTATTCCTTTTTAAAGGATTTATCACCCATTAACTCTAATAAAAAGTGTTTTAAATTTTTTTATAATTTAGATTAGATGTAATGCATACTATTATTTTTCAAAAATTATTCATTTAGTATGAATGTCATATTTGTATAGTAAATATCTTATGCTTTTACAAAAATAAAAAATAAAACAATTCTAAAAATATTATAGTAAATTTTAATAAATTTCTTTTTATTAATTACTAATTTTTTATTCTCTTCATGTTATTAACTAAGTTGGAGGCCAAGTGGACGACAGATAGTATCTAAACGACTTGTCCCCCTAAAATCGTTAGGTCAAAATTCAACAAATGTCACTTTTCTTAGGGCCAGTTCATACGGAGTGCTGTCCCAACTTTAATTGAACCGTCACTAATAGACGGTGAGATTGATCTCCTAAATTAGTCGATTCGATGAGTTGGATACCAAATTATCTAAAGAAAAAAAAACCTTAAAACTAGGAATAAAATAGTGTAACTCCAATTTTCTTGTTCTTAAACATCAACAAGTAGGTTTCTCGTGCACTTATTATTATAGATCTCATCTTCTTCTATGTAGTCTAAGAATAATAAAAATTAATAATACTTTTCTTACCATCTCTGTTTAGCACCTTTTGTTTGTCATAATTTCGCATAAGTACCAAAAAAAAATTATATATCACAAAAAATTATACTAATTTCTCATGAAATTTCTCACAATTACATTGACTTATCTTAAAATTTATGAAATTATATTAACCTCTCTTATTTTTATTGACAAATTATAAGTATTCCCTTCAATCAAGTCTTTCCAAAATGATAAAACTATCCTTTCATGTGTTTTAGGTTGCATTTTTTTTTTTTCAATTTTGACCAATTTTTTTCTAACTTTATGTAAGTGTATATATAATTATGCATGGCCACTGAACCCATAGCACATGTATGCTTAAAGGCGAAATAATCAAGTGCCTCTACTCAAGAAGGTTTGAACAAGAGTAGAAAGGGGCACTACCGGATCCATCTGGAAAGAAGCAATAACTAACTTTGGATCGGGCAACCTCAACCCGGACACAGACACAAGAATATAAACAACATGAGTTCCTTGACTTGTGCTAATTTCATTCAAATACTTGTAAGGCGGGAAGCAATTCCAATTTTATTGCAATTAGGTACCTCATTACTAGTGTGATTCATGACCTAATAACCTCTCCACGATCAAAGAATTTTTTAACAATTAATGGCGTGCTCTCAACGACGAGTTAGCTATTTAAACCAGTTTATTCACACCTGAAAAATATCTAACATTGATCTTTCACATATTAATGAGAGCCTTATTATTTTTCTACTTTTTCAAACAATTAGACTGATTTAATTGTTGGGGAGTCTTCTTAGAACTTCTGCCATCTTCTGACAGTTTCTTCTTGTTCTGTAGAGGATGTTTTTATTCACCCCCCGGGCCCACACACACACACATATACATATATATATATATGTGTGTGTGTGCGTGTCAGGAACCTACCTAGTGATAAGAAATAGCAAGAGTACCGTTTATATAATAGAAACAATTTTATTAATTTTACGTGAAAGTATCACACAAACCAATCGGATTCATTATTGGTTTGGATCACCCTAAACCTGATCTACTAGATCACGGATCACTCAGATTCAAATCATTGTTGGATTAACAGATCACAGCCTCTTATAGATTATCGGATTGAAATCAGACACATGGACAGGACTCCACAATAATTCAAAACAATATAAAATAGGGTTATTTAGTTAGAGTTTCAAGAAAAATTTAAAAATTATCATATAGTCTCAATTTAAATTTAAGTAATTTATCAAGTCCTTCAATCTTTTAATGACAAAAATATCCTCACATTGTTAATCAATTCATTATTTGAAAAGAACACACGTGAATGGCGTACTCTTTTCAAAAAGTTTTTCAATATTTTAAAATTTAATAACTTATAAATTATAAATCCAGTTTTAATAAAATTTAGGGTCATTTAGTTAGAACTCTAAGAAAAATACAAAAATTATCATGTGGTCTCAATTTAAATTTAGTAATCTATCAAGTCCTTCAATCTTTCAATGACAAAAATATCCTCACATTCTTAATCAATTCATCACTTTAAAAGAACAAGCACCTGAATGGCGCAACATTTTCAAAAAGTTTTTTAATATTTCAAAATTTAATAACTTATAAATTATAAACCATTTTTAATAAAATTTATTTATTTAGATTCTAAAAAATGAAATCTATTAAACAAGATCCATATTGTATATGAAATTTTGAAGACAAAAATTGATCCAAAACTGTAAAATTTCATCTCAACAAATGTGTAAATTTATTTATAAATTATAAATCTATTTTTAATAAAAATTTATTTATTTGGACTCTAAAAAATGAAATTTATTAAACAAGATCCATATTGTATATAAAATTTTGAAGAAAAAAATCGATCCAAAACTATAAAATTTCATCTCAACAAAAGTGTAAATTTTATATTTTTTCAGTGAAAAACTTATCCCAACGAATTTTACAGTTTTCTAAAAGTGTAAATTTTACAGTTTTATAAAAATTAAAAAAAAATTCAATTGTATTTAGTATTATTGAATTTTGGCCACATATTGGATGCTCAAAACTGACTTTTTAAGGGTGTGAAAATTTGTAAAAAAATGAACCAGTATTTAAAGCATGGGTAATTAAAAATACACTCGTTATAAATGTGTGAAATTTTACACTATTGAACTTCACAATATTTGATGGAAAAGGTTTCAAACACCGCGAATACTGTAGCACTTTTCTTAATCATTTACCGAGAATACACAAAAAAAATTAGATGATTCATGCAGTTAAAAATATGAGTGAGAGAAAAAGAGAGAGTATATTTCAATATAAACTTCATTTGAGGTTTTATTGAAAAGTGAGCTAATTTTTAACAACATATAAAAATTATATTATAGGATTTTCAATGGGCCAATTCTGTAAATCACGAATGATGCACTTAATAATAGTAAAAAAGAATTTCTGAATCAATTTTCAATAGTAATAAAAAAGAATCCTTAATCAATTTCCATGTTAATGGAAGAGAGAGATTAGAGAAGGAAGTGGAGAGTTGAGGAAAAAAATTAGTTTGATAAAAAATTAAGAAAGAAGCCTGAATATGATAGGGAAGGTAATTTTTTCATATAATAAAAGTAATTTGTGCCAACTCATCAAAGTGGCTCTTCTTAGGGCATCTCCAATGGTGAAACAAACCCATATCAAATTTAAATTTGATTCAAAATCTACAAAAATCAATCTCCAACCCTAGACTCAAACCCATACCAAATCTGTTTTTACTCAAATCCAAACCCAAATCAGTACACTACTGTTCACAACATCAAATTTTTAACTGCTATTTTTTTTCCCTACCTAGTCTCACTATAGATGGAAAATGAAAGGAAAAGGCAAGAAAAAGAAATGGAAAGAAAATCAGGAAAAGGAAAACAAACCTGGAATCAGTGATGGCGCAGAGACGATTGGCGATGAAGAACGGTGGTGACAGAGAGAGAAAACTCGAGGCTCCCAACCCTGTCCTTCGCATCCGCGGCTTGTATTTATATACGTGAGAGGGTTTTTTTTATGAATCGGATGGTTAGGATTTGATTTCGGCAAAGCAAATGATCGAAGAAGATATTTATTTTGTGGAAAGAGTAAGAGATAGAAAGGTTGTGATTGGTGATAAGGGTTCGACGTCTGAGTTCAAGAATCAGGAGATTAACAAACCTCCGATTTTTCCAAATCGAAGGCCATGAAGAAGAAGATTGAGAAGGCTGCAATTGTTGATTGTGGGTAAGGAGTGACTGTTGAGGTGGAAGTGTTGAGAAGGCTGCAATTGCAATTGTTGATTATCTGAAGGTGGAAGTGTTGGAGGGTTTTTTTTATGGGTTTGAGAAGCAGAGAAGTAGAAAAGTAGAGCATTGACTAGAAAGGGTTTTGCGTGACAGAGGGTGGGTTGCGGCGTGATGGATTAGAATGGTGAAATGGCTGATGGATTGAATAGGTTACAAAATGGTAAAAAAAATAGGTATAGATAGATACAGAATGGTAAAAAAAAAAAAATGATAACATTTTATTTTTTTCTCTATAAATTCTCATGAAGTTTTATCATTGTATAGTATCAGTTTTTTTTTTTTTTTTTTTTTTTTTTGTATTTTGTAAAATTACATAACTTATATTTTTATTTTATAGTAATAATATTTTTATTTCAATGGATGACTATACTGTGTCTCTGAGTTTAGAAGAAAGTCACGGAATAGAAATTATTTTTGAAGGACAAATTCAAAGTCGTGTTCGTGGCAAATCATTTAATATCATAGAAGGCGAAGCATTGTGTAGAGCTTGGTTGGCTGTTTCTCAAGATCTAATTGCTGGTAATAATTAGACAATAAAAGTATTTTGGGAACGTGTTTTCACTTCTTTTTGTTCGCAGCCAAATGCTGAACAAAATAGAACTGGCGTTTCACTGAATCACGGATGAAAAACTATTCAGAAGGCTGTCAACAAATTTGCCGGGTTTTATGAACAAGTAAGCAAAAGACAACAAAATGGAACTGGAGAAGCAGAGAAGGTAATATATATATATATATTTTTTTTACAGTCCTTCAGCTTTTAAAATAATTATAATTTTGGTACAAGTTTACTTATTTATAACTATTTTACTTTTAGATTTGTGAGGCCAAACGCATGTTTCACGTGATTCAAAAGAAACATTTCACATTTCATACTTGTTGGAAAATACTACGACATAGTTGCAAATGGGGTGAAATTTATACTCAAAGCAGTAAACAAAAAGTCCAAACTTCATCTTATTCAAGTCCCTCAAGTCCTTCTAGTCCCCAAACTCCGATATCTCTTGACTCTAATATTGACTTGGAACAACAATTTTTAGGAGATAAATCAAAACGTCCAATTGGTATCAAGGCTAGAAAAAAACAACGGAAGAATAAAGATATCGATGAAGCTAGGTATGCTACTTTGGAATCTACACAAAATAATATATTTCAAGTGCTAACGAGTATGTCTTCTCGTCATATTGGAAAAGAAGACATGTTGGCTATGGATCGTCAGAGAAAGATAGAAAATAGAGAAGCACAACTACAGATATTGACAATGATGAATGAGAGAGAACAGAGATCTGAGGATCATAAAATAATGTCAATGGATATAACCAATTTAACTCCTATGCAAAGGTCTTATTATGAGGATCTCAAAAGACAAATCATTGCTCAAAACTCCATGTAACGTTCAATGCAATGTCATTTTATTTTCAATGTTGCTTTTAATTAATGTAATATTTTTTTTTCAATGCAATGTTATTTTTTTTTCAATGTTTCTTTTAATTAATGTAATATTTTTTTATTAATGTAATGTTATTTTATTTTTAATATTGCTTTGAAGAAAATGGCAGGAAATTAAAATAATAGAAAAAAAAATTTGTTGGAAAAATTGGGAGGGAATGAAAATTAAGAGTGAAAGAAGTTTGGAAGGAAAAATAATAGGGAAAATAATTTTTGAAGGGAAATGACATAAAGTAGTTTTTGGGATAAGGTGGAAATTTTTAAAAAAGATTTGAGTAAAAACTTAAGTGACCATTGGAGAACATCAAACTCAAATTCACTTTTTACTCAAATTTTAAGTGAAATTTGGGTTTGAATTTGAGTAACCATTGGAGATGATCTTACAAAATAAGTTTCTAACCATTGTCTTTCATACAAAAAAAAAAAAAATCATGTACTAAAGTCCAAATAAGTCTTAAAAGAAGAACCAATACCAATTAACTCTATAAAATATGCAAATATAGTTGAAAAGTCAAGTTACTACGATATCATTAATTTGAAAGATATAGCATTAAATAAATTTTAAACACGCATCTACAATTCTGTGTGGGAGTAAATGTTGAGTACTTCATAATGAAGTATTGTATTTCTACAGGTAAGATCAACGATCACTTGTATAAGAGTGTATTATTTTTGCACCTATAATCATTGACCCCGTCTTTAAAGTATAGATTGAAAATTACTCAATATTCGTCAATTTTCTCTCCTCAATATTCTAATTATAAAATACTCCAAAGAAAAATTATTCAATAATTTTGATTTAATAGACTAGATAGTAAGATGGTAACACATACTTACCATATAATGTTTGAAAACTAAAAAGAAAATTAAAAAGAAAAAGTAACAAAAAACTTTTTGAAAACTAAAAAGATTTTACTTCTATGAACAAAAGATTTTCTATTTTTTTGCTCTATTTACCTTAACTCATCTTCCTATCATCACTATCATATGTACCAGCGGATCCGATCCCAAATTGTTTTCTATTCTCCTAAGAATCCTCTGTGAATTTAACTTTCGGCCTTCCTAAGTGGTATTCATGAATCTACCACTATATGTATATACATAAATTTTTTTTTTATAACTTGATATCCGATCTTTCAAAACGATTAATTTAGATGACTAATTCTACCGTTTATAAGTGGGATGTCCGATTAAAATCGAGACACCGTTTCGTATAAACTGACCCAAAAAAAAAAATGACATTCGTTAAGTCGAAAACTTAACGACCTCGAAAAATAAACTCTTTAACTACTGTTTATTCGGCCACCCCTTGTATATAGATATACATACCCATGTGGTCAAAAAGTTGCATGATTGGATAAACGGATAGGATACTTGTAAATTCTATCAAAACTATAGAAGCAGGCAACTACATGATAACTATTGTATTCAGCTTATCAATTCAAATTGGAAACCTAGCTCGGTATATAACTCAATGAGTGATTATATTCTTTTGCGGCAATTGATTCACTTTTATATACTTTATACACACATGTATAATATATACATACGTACGCATAAATATTTTATACACTCATTTGATCTTTATTTTACACATTTAAATATTTATTTTTAGAAGATTTGACAAAAAAATAATAAAAAATCAAAGATCAAGAACACTTTTATTATGTAGTCGTCAACATTATGATAGGTGCTTATTTTTAGTTTATAAATATATAATATATTTTAGTTAGTTAATAAGAAGTTATTTAGTGAATTGGTTAGTTGTAGGATGTTTTTTTTTGATAACTGGATGTTTGATGCAATTGTACCAACTAATCCCGAGACCCATGTCAAGTGCCTCCTCAAGCGGGTCAGTTAATCTCGGACTTATGCCCACCAACGTGGCCCCAAAGAAGTTGATAACATTGTAGTAGGAGTTGAACTCCATACCAGATGCTTCATGAGGTACCAATGTCCAAGTGGTAGGTTGTTAGTGGGCTTCCTAGATAGTCATCAAGATAGTGAACAGTGGCGGACCTAGATTATGAAGTTAGTGGAGAAGGGGGCAAAAATATAAAAGTTAAAATTTAAGAGGAGTTTTTTATAAAAATATAAAAAATTTTGAGGGGCAACTCTAATTTTTTGTTTTTTCAATTCCTATAAAAATTAAGGGTAAAAAGTCTAAATTGGAAAAGTTTGGGGGGCCATTTTGCCCCCTTCAATACATGTAGGTCCGCAATTGATAGCGAAGTTATGATTAATAGTACTCGACCTAATGGAGTCGTAATTACTTATTATTTTCTTTATATAAAGAACCTATTATGAATAAAAAAGACATATGAGTATTTTTTAACTTTCTTCTGAAGGTTTAAAAGGTTTTGGTTCTCTATAAATTGAATTTAAAGGAGAATTTCACCCCCTCAAAGTGGGTTTCTTCCATATTCTTTTCTTTTTTATTTTCTTGAAAAATTTTCATATCACTTAATTTCACTTTTCAACTTTTTATTTTAAGTAAACTAACAAAAGATTGAAAATATTACTTTTAACTTATTGAAAGTACTTTAAAAAGTTACTAATTGGTACCTTAAATATTGTTTGATAATGATTTTTAAATTAATTGTTTAAGCAAAAAAATAGTTATGAGTAGTTTTTCCATGCCAAACAAAGTAATTTTAATTTTAATAAAGAAAAAAAATCAAAACAAAAAGAAAAACAAAACAAAACAAAAAATTGTTAGGCCAAAATTCTTTGCTTTATTTGTTCCAACTCATCCCCTTACCAGCATAGTCAAACATATTTCATATATAGACATACATACACACATATATACGAGCATCTATATATATTTTATATATGCATCCATATGTATTCTTAAATACTTATATACATGCCTATATATGTAAATGAGATGTGCAATCGATCATAGCTACCGGTTATTCCATCAAAATTGGGTATCAAAATTTAAAAGGGAGTTGTATATGTAAAATTACCAACTCATTTAAAAGTTTATGTTATTAAAGAGTGTGTAATTTTATTAATTTATTATTATATTCTCTAACATGGCCCCTCACTTGTGGTCATTTTGAGCCTACACGTGTCAATTCATATTTTCAAGGTGACAGTGAGATTTGAACTCAAGACCTTTTTGCCTGTTCTGATACCATGTGAATCACCAACTCATCTAAAAGCTTAAGCTTTTATTATATTATCTAACACACCTCTTCACGTGTGGCCAATCTCTGCCTACATGTATCAATTCATATTTTCAGAGTGACGGGGAGGTTTGAACTTATGATCTTTTGCTTATTCTGATACCATGTTGAAACATCAATTCATCTAAAAGCTTAAACTGTTAGAGAATGTGTAACTTTATTATTATATTCTCTAACACGTTCCTTCACATGTGGTCACTTATAGCCTATACGTGTTAATTCATATTTTTAGGGTGACGGAGATGTAAAATCACCAACTCATCTAAAAGTTTAAGCTTTTAGATGGTATAAGGAAAAGTAAAAGGTCCTAAGATCAAATCTCATCGTCACCCTGAAAATATGAATTGACACATGTAGGCTCAAACTAGCCATACGTGAGGAACGTGTTAGAGAATATAATAATAAAATTACACCCTCTCTAATAGCTTAATTTTTTAGATGAATTGATGATTTAAAATGGGCAGAGAAAAAGGTCCTGAGTTCAAATCTCACCTTCATCCTAAAAATATAAATTGGCACGTGTAGGCTTAAAATGGCTACACGTTAGGGGACGTGTTAAAGAAAATAATAATAAAGTTACATCACTTTTAATAGCATAACCTCTTAGACGAATTAGTCATTAAGTTTTTAGACAAATTGGTCAAAAAATATATCCAAGAAGGAGTGAATTAGTTATATGGAAAACTTTAAACATATTTAAAATAGTTGAGATAAATGAATAAATAAATATTAATAAAAATATAGCATAATGGAGTATGAACAAAAATTAGAGAGAGAAAAAGAGGAAGTCAAATTTTGCGAATTTTATATGGTTGGGCCATTCTTCTTAAGTCCAGGCCTAAAAAACACCTCACAAGGACTCAATCCCGTAAGGAAAATTGTAATTGATTTAGTGTGAATTTTTTCCTCAGAATTTGTGTTAAAAATTCATTCCAAAAGTCCATATGTTATAATTGTTAGGTTAGGCCTTACTGCTAGTCAATCACATTCTTGAAAACTTGAACAAGTCCGGATGAATAAAAAATTTGTATTTCTAAAGATGAAGATTCAACATCTTAAAGACTTCATAATTACTCTATTGAGATAGATATTGTTACCGTGTACTGTCACACGTTGTATATATACCTATACTGTCCAAATATGCCCTAAAATATGCCAAGAATATGCTAGTATTATTCCTTAGAATATACCAGTATTATTCCCTCTTGTATACCTATATATAGGCCTCTCTTGTACATGTAAAATACACAGTAAAATATACGAGCTTTATTTCATTCTCTTTCAGTCTTTATTCTAATATGGTATCAGAGCCAGTGTCTCATAACTAAACACTGCTCACCGTCGCCAGCGCCGCCCACCACTGCTCACCACCACTGTGTGCCGCCCATCACTGTTCACCACCACCGCAACAAGCTCGCAACCAGTTCAAGGCCTTCTGCTCGTCATCACAGCTTCCAACCACCTTGGTTTGGATCGCTTCTTCGAGATCTGCAAAACGTCACCTTTCCCGCTACCGGATTCCACCCCACGCGCTCTCACGCGCCACCCAAGCCTCGGTAAGTGAGATCTACTCGCAGCCCAGTCTCCACGCGCTTTCATGAGCCATCACACGCTCCCACACTCCTCCACGCGCCTGCTACATGACTGTGCCACGTCATCCTGCCACGCCAGGATTTTTACCACGTAACACTGCCACGTCAGCATTTCCTACCACGTCATATCGCCACATAAACTGACACGTCACCATTTTGCCACGCCACACTGCCATGTCATCTGCCACATGGACTGCCACGCCAGTATTTTTCTACGTTACACTGCCACGAGGATTGCCACATCAGCATTTCTGCCATGTCACACTGCCACGTCAACATTTCTGCCACATCATATTGCCACGTCAGCACAGTTTACTATTTTTTTCGCATTTTCTTCATTTATGGGCTGTTTTTTAGTGAACAAGAGGCCATTCCTAGGTATTTTTAACCTTCTAAATTCATTTTTGACCTCCGTTTTGTCTAAATACTCTCCTAGTGTGCAGTTATCAACATCATGAGTACCACAGAGTTGGCTACTGTTCCCTTAGTGCTAAATGGCCAGAACTATGTGCTTTGGGCCCAGGCCATGTCTGGCTACCTTCGAGGCCACAAACTCTGGCGCATTGTCACTGGCGATATCACTGAACCAAAGCAAGGGGCGGACGAACATGAAACCAAATTTATGGATCGTCTTGAAGAGTGGGACAGCAAGAATCAAAAAATCATTTCTGCTTTTCGCAGTACCTCTATTCCATCCATTGGTATGCAATTTGGTCACTTCAACACTGCTAAAGTTGCTTGGGATTTTCTTGCTGATCGTTACACCACTGCTGGTCTCTCTCATCAGTATCAACTCCAAGATAATCTCCATCGTCTGCATCAAGAACCTAGCGAATCGATCGACACCTTTCACTCCCGTATGCAGGCCTTTTGGGATCAATTGACTGCTTCTGAACCCACTTGGAGCTGTTCTGAGGATGCAACCAAGTTTCTTAACTACCGAAATCAGCAGCGTCTGATCTAGTTTTTGATGGCCCTTGATCATGTCTTTGAGCCTCCTCGTGCGATCTTGCTTCATCGTACTCCACTACCGACCTTGGAAAGTGCTATTTCTGAACTGGTTTCCTATGAGATTCGACGCTGCACTCGCCCTCCTCCACCTACTGAGTCTGCTCTTGCCGCTCCCTCTTCTACACGCCCTCCACATACTAACACTGCCTTCGCTGCTCCTTCTTCTGGGCGTCTTTCTCAACCCGATTGTAAGTTTTGTCATGCATCTGATCATACTCTGCTGCACTGCCCTGTTTGCGTCTGCAAGCATTGTCACAAGCGCGGACCAGGCCATTTCTTAAATGATTGCCCCCGCAATCCAACACCACAACCACGCATTGACCGTTTTCAAGGCAGTTCATCCCGGTCCAACAGGTTCAAGTCTGGCCAACGGTCAACTGCTGTTGCTGCCACTGAGGATCCTTCTCCACCTGACTCTCCCTTTTCCTCTCTCTCTAATGTCGACCTCATTGCTCTCCTTAAATAGCTCCTCTCTACATCTGGTACTCCTCCTTCTACTGCTCTATCCGTCACACCAGGTACTTCCTCTTGGTATTTTGATTCTGCTTGTAGTAATCATATGACATCTAATAACTCTCTTTTTACCACTAAAGTTCTTGCCTCACATATTCTTGCTATTCACATTGCTGATGGTTCCCACATGCCTGTTACTCACATTGGACACATCTCTCACTCCAAAGTCTCTCTTCCTCATACTTATTTTATTCCTCAACTTACTCTGAATCTCATTTCTGTGGGTCAGCTTTGTGACTTTGGTATTACTATTCTTTTTGCTTCCACTGGTTGTCTTGTGCAGGATCCAAAGACGGGACAGACACTTGGGACCGGCCGTAAAGTTGGACGCTTGTTTGAACTAGTCCACCTCCGCATTCCCTCCAGCCTTACCCCGCCTGCTCGCTCTGCTGCTGCTGCTGCTACTTCCACTCCTCCGTCCTTAAGTCTTTGGCATGCTAGATTAGGTCATGTTTCTTTTGGTCGTTTACAAACACTAGCTTCTAATGGTCTTTTGGGTCCTGTAATAAATAAACATGATGATTGCTTATCTTGTCAACTTGGTAAACAACCTACTTTACCTTTTTCTAATAGTGATTCTATTACTGATGCCCCATTTGATTTAGTTCATTCTGACATTTGAGGTCCTTCTCCTACTTCCACGATGGCTGGCTCCAAGTATTTTGTTATCTTTATTGATGATTATTCCCGTTTCACTTGGATTTACCTGATTCAACATCGTTCTGAACTAAAACAGCTTTACTATAACTTTGCCCGCATGATTAACACTCAGTTTTCGCGTCCTATCAAAATCTTTCATGTAGATAATGCTATGGAGTATCATGACACTGACTTTCTCCAATTTCTTCAACAACAGGGAACCCTTCCCCATCGTTCTTGCCCAGGCACCTCTGAGCAGAATGGTCGTGCTGAACGCAAACACCGTCACATTCTTGACATTGTTCGCTCTCTCCTTCTTTCTTTCTCCTGTCCCGAGCATTTCTGGGGCGAAGCTGCTCTCACCGCCGTTTACACTATCAATCGCATTCCCTCTCTAGTCATTGCTAATCAATCTCCCTATGAACGGCTTTATGGTACACCCCCTACTTACAATCTTCTCCGTGTTTTTGGTTGTGCCTGTTTTGTGTTAATTCAGCGCCATGAGCGTACTAAACTAGACCCTCGTGCTCGCCTCTGCTGCTTCTTGGGCTATGGGATAGAACACAAAGGCTATCGGTGTTGGGATCCTATCTCCAAATGCCTCCGTGTTTCTCGACATGTGGTCTTTTGTGAGCACAAGATGTTCTCCTCCCTGTCCCCCTTTCATCTTACCCCTTCTTCTACCCTTTCTTTATTTACTGACCCCTCTATTTCATTATTTTCTGATGATGATGTCACAGGTCCAACTTCACCAACTACGGCTCCTCCCACTGTGCCTGTTCTGCCTACCGATCCTGCTCCCGATCCTACTCCTGTTCCTCCTGCTCCCTCTCTTCGTCGTTCTACTCGGGTAAGAGAACTGTTAATCTATCTTCATGACTTTCATTGCTTTTCTACTATTCTCTCTCATCATGAGCCTCAATCTTATCGCGAGGCTCATACTAACCCTCTTTGGTAGAAAGTTATGGATGATGAATTACAGGCTTTACACCACATTCGCACTTGGGACTTGGTTGATCTTCCTCCGGGTAAAACTGCTATAGGTTGCAAATGGGTTTACAAGATCAAGACTCGTTCTGATGGTTCCATTAAGCACTATAAGGCTCTCCTCATTACCAAGGGTTTCAATCAGGAATATGGAATTGACTATGAAGAAACATTTGCTCCTGTTGCACATCTTACCTCTGTCCGAAGTCTATTGGCTGTTGCAGCTATTCGCACATGGGTGTTATTTCAAATGGATGTCAAGAATGCTTTTCTTAACGGTGACCTTAGCGAAGAAGTCTATATGCAACCACCTCTAAGGTACGACCATCCCCTTCACAAAGTCTATAAGCTTCGTTGTGCCTTGTATGGTCTTAAGCAAGCTCCTCGCGCCTGGTTTGCCAAATTCAGTTTTGTTATTGGCGACTTCGGTTTTACCTCTAGTCCTCATGACTCCGCTCTCTTTGTTCGTCAGACTGACCATGGCACCACCCTTCTTCTCCTCTATGTTGATGACATGATTATCACAGGTGATGACTCCGCTGGCATTTCTACTTTCAAACAGTTTCTCAACCAGCACTTTGAGATGAAGGATCTTGGTTCTCTTAGCTACTTCTTGGGTCTTGATATTTCCTCTAATACTCATGGCTACTATATCTTTTAGGCCAAGTATGCTTCCGATCTTTTCACTCGTGCTGGTCTTACCGATAGCAAGACTGTTGCTACCCCTCTAGAGCCCAATGTTCGTCTCACTCCTCTCGATGGTACACCACTCCGTGATGCTACCTTGTACCGACAGTTAGTTGGCAGTCTTGTCTATCTTACCGTTACTCGGCCTGATCTTGCCTATGCCGTGCACATTGTCAGTCAGTTTATGTCTGCCTTTCGATCCGCTCATTATGCTGCTGTTCTCCGGATTCTTCGGTATCTTAAAGGTACCCTCTTTCATGGTCTTCATTTCTCCGTCAACTCACCTCTTGAGTTACGTGCCTACTCCGATGCTGATTGGGCAGGTGACCCGACTGACCGTCGTTCCATCACTGGCTACTGTTTTTTTCTTGGCACCTCTCTTATTTCCTGGCGTAGTAAGAAACAAACTATCACTGCTCGATCTAGTACTGAAGCTGAATATCGCGCTCTCGTCGATACTACTCAGGAACTTCTTTGGATCCGATAGCTTCTTGCTACCTTGGGAGTTCCCCTTCCCACGGCCACAGTTCTCTACTGTGCTAATCGTAGTGCCATTCAAATTGCCCATAATGATGTTTTTCATAAACGCACCAAACACATCGAAATTGATTATCACTTTGTGCGTCAACACATTGCCAATGGTACTGTTCGACTTCTCTCCGTCTCTTCTATCGATCAGCCAGCTGACATATTCACCAAAGCCCATCCTCCCGAACGTCATTTTGATTTAGTGTCCAAACTCCAGTTGGTCTCTACTATCCCTACTTGAGTTTGAGGGAGGGTGTTACCGTGTACTGTCACACGTTGTATATATACCTATACTGTCCAACTATACCCTAGAATATGCCAGGAATATGCTAGTATTATTCCTTAGAATATACTAGTATTATTCCCTCTTGTATACCTATATATAGGCCTCTCTTGTACATGTAAAATACACAGTGAAATATACGAGCTTTATTTCATTCTCTTTCTATCTTTATTCTAATAGATATAAACACGTATGCACAACATGCATACAAGGTTTTGTGTATATATAAGATATGTGTACGTTTAATCCTTCACTCAATAGTTCTCATGGAGTCTTGCATTTTAATAGTACCCATAACATAGGTGCTTTATAATATTATTAACTATAATTTAGAAAGATCTAAAAATGTAAGCTTATAATTGACGCACTTCATGTGTTTTTAAATCAATTTGAATCAAATTTGAAATAAACCAATGCCTTAACCATTTGAATGCGTCTCTAAGACTACTTGAATAGTTCAACCATCTGAACAAGTGTCCCAGTCATCCAAATGCATGTAATGGTAAGCCGATGTTAATTAGGGTTATAAACTTTCCTATACAAAATTAAATTTTTTTTGCTCATATAAATGCATGGATTTTTTACGAGAATTGCATACAAAGAGCATATCGTTGTATTACTAGTGTGCACAAATGGCACTTTAGAATTCTTGGGAGTTTTATTCTTATTCTTGTGATTGGATTTGGCTATAACCCCCTTTTACATATGTAACTGTGAGCCTTGTTAAAAGATAATCGTAGGACACATCTTTAAATCAATGCATAGGATGTTTCACACTGGGTAGCATGGATCTGCGAAGACAAATTGTGATTGGAATGAGGTTTTTTGTGGTAAATGAATGGGCTGATAATGGTAGACAAGAGCAGAATAGGGAGGACAATGGGATTTATTAACTAGTGGTAAACTACTAGGAAGTGTAGTAGGTTAATATTCGGTGTTTTCAACTTTGTGTCCAATAACTAAATTGGTTTATTAGTGAAATTTCTCTACCAGTAGAGTGGAATCTATTATCCCATTATGATTTTTCCACTATATATCTTAGTGTCTCTCTTTTGCTAAGATTGTGATTTATTTTAATTATGTTCTATATATTATTGTGTTTGATTATTAAGAATTTGGCCAAACATAATTAATTAGGAATCTAAATTAGTTTCTTGAAACACTTGGTTTACTCCTTAAGTATAACAATTTTTTTCTAATTAATTTGGTTAATAAATTAGAGAAATAATTTGGGACTGTCTGTGTTAAGTCTAAGGGATAATTAATTCATCTTTATTAGCCTTCTAGTAGAGATTAAATCTTTTACAACCTTTCGAATATACCACTCCAATTTTACTTCGCAAGGGTTACACTAATGTTTTTTACAACCATTAAATGATGAAACAAATAAAGTGATTGATACAACAATAACACATCTTGAGTTAAATATATAAATAATAGTTTACCAGAATTATCTCACAACAAATGAACATATACTCAAGAATAACTCATAAAATTAGGGTTCAATGATTGGATGTGTAATAAATGATCTTGACAAGCTAGCATTATCTCTTACCCAAAAACCAATTTTCATTGATATTTATAGCCCTTTGAAAATTATACCCATTAATTTACACTAAATGGACAATTAGGGTAGTTAGAAACTAGTTATTGTGTTGTTTGATTATAGTTTCAATTGACTAGTTCTAACATTTAGTCCATTGAATGTTTAGTTTTGAAACTTTCCATTACCTCACTAGTTGATTTAGTCGACTGATTCCTTTCATTGAGTCATCTAAATATTATGGAGGCTATATTCTAATTTTTGTTCAAACATTAGATTGACTAAGTTAAGCATCTCGCCAATTGAATAATTAGAAGTCAATATTTTATTTTGGGTAATAAACATTTAATTCACTAAGCCCTTCATCAAGTCAACTAAGTTTTATAGTGATTTAGACTTTTTTCAATTTCAAGCATATTTAGTCGATTGACTTAATTTTTACGTCAACTGATTTGTCCGGTGGTCAAAGTCATGTCCATGTTAAAGGCATTCAGTCAACTAAGTCAAACCTTTAGTTTGATTGATTTAATCATTTGGCATAATTCAAAATTTGTTCAATTGCCTTAGTCAATTCTAGCCTTACTTAGCCAACTTAAGTCTTAAATAGCCTCATAATGGATTCAGTCAACTAATTCTTAGACTAAGTTGACAGGATTGACTAGTTTTAATGTGTTTACATCCTTTTCTATACTTGGTCAACTAATTATGAATATAGGGACTTTACAAGATATAAGGTCCATATTAAGCCATGTTTGTTCAATTTAAGAAAAAAGGTCTTCATAAAAAAATTGAAGTACTCATTCAACTGTCCTACATATTCTTTATTCATTCCAATGTGTCCAAGGCTCCTCAAACTTTGCATTTGATATCCAATATTGTACCTAATTTTCAATATCTAGAATTAAGATTTAAAATGATTAGTACATATCATCACGGTGTTGTTATCATCAAAATTTTCTTAATCTACTTAAACCTTTTAAAATTTTAGATTATTTTGAATCTATTTAATTTATGCAATTAATTAAGTCGTCAAAATAAATTAAATACCACTCAAAGTAGATAACCATGTCATGTGATCAATCCACACGGGAACAACCTCACTTTTAACAAACATTCTTATCACCTGTGTGTCAATCAGCACACAGAGGCTCTTTGTGCCGATCGGCCAAAAGAGAGGGGTATTTTTTTCGACTTTCTGAATTTTTCTGACTTTGCGAATTTGAGCAAAAAAGTCAGTGTGTGTCTTACCAAAACTAGATTTGAAGTCCTGAATCATGAATCTATGGCCGATTATATGAATGATACTTTGATCGGGTAAAGGTTTCAAGGTTCCCCTTCTGACAAGACATGCCATATACTTCCCAGGACCACTAGATTGTAATGACTATGGTCAAATGGTACCGCATCGCCTTTTTATAAACCATCTCGAGGCCACTAGAGTGTAATGTTCCCGGTCAAGCAGTATTTGATCATGGAGTTGAGGGATTTTACCGGCGACACCTATCAAGCTGAGTGAGCATACGGGGCGAAGGCTACTAATTATTCGAGGTTTGGAGGATATGTAATGCAAATGCAATGTATGAAAGTGATGTGTGTGCAAGGTATTCAAATTTTAGTCCTTTTTTTTCATCCATCCATTTATTCAAATATACATCTATGCATCCATTCATCCATCATAAAGCACAAAAACAAATGAATGTAAAGCAAGTAAATAAGATAGTCTTGAAGTGAATACTTCAATGAGTCTAGCCCTCTTTAGTCCTTAGTGGAGTCGTCATTATGGGCGTCATCATCAGAAAAAATGGCGAGTGTGTTAATCCCTTTTCGTGGATTTAAAGGGATCCTAATTGTCTCTTTCCCTTAAGGTGGGAAGGAATGCCTCCTATGAAAGATAGAGAAGTTGAGGAGTCACCAGTTTTTTTTTTTTGAGCAAGAAACAAGCAAACCCGTTACAACAGAACATAATTAAATGGAAACTAAAGGAATGAAATAATCAAAATTATATTGCCTTGTCTCCTAATTGCATTCTAAAGATCCCTTGACATGGATTAAATAAAAAATGAACTAAAATAAAGAAAAAATCAAAGAAAACATTGGTCCGGGGGCTAAGGTACGGAGTGAGAAGGTGTTAGGCACCCACCCACCCACCCCTCCCAATCTGAATGGATCGGCCTCGAATATTCACTTGCAAGGCAATTTTGTGTTGAGAAAAACTAAAAAAAATATATGTGAGTCCAAAAGAGATAAGTAGTAAAGAACAAAATAAAACAGAAAAGACAGAAAAAAAAAAAACTAACTCGGGCCCGAAGGCTTCCTATGTATCCATTCAAAAAACAGAATCAGAGTCACGTAGTTCTCCGGTTTACCCTCTTTTATCAAGAGTAATAAAAGAGGCGAGATCAACCAGATCTAAAGAAAACTGTTAAGGATTTGAGAGTGTACCTTATTTAGTCGTGATAGTCGGCAACACTTCGGCTAGAAAAATCTGGATCAGAGGTTTCAATCGGGCAGATCTCCGGCTTGTTCTTTGGTTTGGAAAGCGTCGCTTCGGCTTGCTTCGTGAAGGGAGGCTGTCACCTCGGTAGGGCTTCGGCCTCGAGAGAGTGAGAGTTCTTGTACAGAGAATTCTAGAATGAAACTGAAAGCGTAAGGCTATGCAAATCATCTTCCATTTGTCCCTAAAACTAATGGCCCAGGGGCTTTATTTATAGGGAAATATAAAAATTTGATCCAAAGGTCCAAGAAGAAACCCTAAAAGGGAGGGCTAGGATCATGTCTTGAGTGATAATTATCTAATTAAATAAATAAGAATGATTATCTTAACTAAATGAATTAATAAATAATTATGACAATGCACAAACCAATAGAATTGGTGTCAACATGAAGAGCTAATAAGATAAAAAAGAAATAGAATTTAAATAAAAAATAAACTCTAAAATAAAAATGTCTAAGTTCAATGCATCTCGATTTAAGGAAATATCAAGCAACCAGATTTATGAAAACTCTAAAAGTAGAAAGTCCTAATTAAGCCTAAATTGACTACTATCACTCAAGATTACCAAATTGCCTCTAATTTGATAAAAAAAAAATCTCTAGATTGCCACAAGACATGTGAAATGACCAAATTACTCCCAATTTGTCACCAAATGGCTAAAATTACTAAATTACCCCCATGTGGGTAAAATGATATAGAAATTACGAAAATGCCCTTCAAGTAACTAGGAAGTCCTACTGAGGGTAGGATTGTGCCAAAATTACCAAAATGCCCTTAGTGGGCAAAAAGGTGCCGATGTTACCGAAACGCCCTACAATGGGCAAAAGATTTCTAACGAGAGTATGACTCTATCAAAAAGAGTCCTACTTGGACTAGAACTCTAGCAGGAGAGTCCTAACGGGAGTGGTACTCTATCAAGAAGAGTCATACTTGGACTAAGACTCTGCTATGAGAGTTCTAACGAGAGTAGGACTCTATTGGGAAGAGTCATACTTGGACTAAAACTCTGTTAAGAGAGTCCTAACGAGAGTGAGACTCTATCGGAAAGAGTCCTACTTGGACTGAGACTCTGTTAGAAGAGTCTTAATGAGAGTAAGAATCTATCAGAAAGAGTCCTAATTGGACTAGGACTTTAGCAAGAGAGTCCTAACGGGAATGGTGCTCTATTGGGAAGAGCCTTTCTTCGATAGAAACTTTGACAAGAGAGCCCTAATGAGAATAGAACTTTGTTAAGAGGAGTCTTAATAGAACTGGGACTCTAGTAAGAGAGTCCTAGCGGGAATGGGATTCTATTATAAGGATTCCTAATGAGAATAGGACTTAATCGGGAAGAGTCCCTACTTGAACTAGGTTTTTTAGCATAATCATCGGTTTTTACTACTTAATCAAGGGTCACAAAATGAGGTGTCTACAAAAAGCCCCTCATTAATGGAACTTGCAAGTAAGTGAACGTTAACACAAGAAAAAGAGATAACCATTTTGACCTTGATTTGTGATTTTGACATGGTCGTACTCATTCTTCTATGAGATTTCTACATATCACTTTTAAGCGAATCAGACCGTTCGTAGTTCGTCCGTTCGTAGTTCGTGACTAGCAAAAATAAGTGTTGTCCTTACCAGATTTTCCCTAAAGAGACTCGTCTCGATAGGAATGTTGTAAGGTTGCGCTCTCGGAAATGACTTATCGGAGTCTTACTTGATAAGAAAATGCGATCCTAACAAGTCTTTGATGAGGTTGTGTTCTCATGAGATGATCTTACATCCTCGGACATTTTACCTATAAGGAAATTCCATCTTAGTAGGTTGGTAAAAGAGAGTGCGATAGACGGCTTACCTGAAAGGAATGCTATATCCTAACAAGATGATAAAATGTGATGCAATAGATGGCTTACCTGAAAGAAATGCTATCATAACAGGATGGTGAATTTATGTCCTTAGACTACTTTCCTAAAAAGAATGCTATCCTTATAGGCTGATAAAATGCGTCCACAAACAACTTACTTGAAAGGAATGCTATCCTAACGAGATAATAAATTTGCGTCCTCAAACGACTTACCTGAAAGGAATGCTATCCTAATAGGCTTCTTCCTAAAGGAATGCTATCCTAATAGAATTTTTATGAGAATATGTCCTTAATAAATAGATTGCCAAAATGACTTATGTCCTCAGATGATTTTTCTTGAGATAGATTACGTCCTTAAACAGTTTGCCGAGATGGATTACGTCCTTAGAAGATTTTTACTGAGATGGATTACGTCCTTAGACGTTTTGTCGAGATGGATGACGTCCTTAAACGGTTTGCTAAGATGCATTACGTCCTCAAACATTTTCTTGCCGAGATGGATTACGTCCTTAGATAGTTTTTTTTATATATGGATTACGTCCTCAGACGGTTTACATGAAAGGAATGTTATCCTAACAAGATTATGAATTTGTATCCTCAGATGACTTTCCTAAAAGGAATGCTATCTTAATAGGCTAATAAAGTTACGTCATCCGACGAGTTTTTTGAAAGGAATATTATCCTAACAAGATAATGAATTTGCATCCTCTAACGAATTTCCTGAAATGAATGTTATCCTAACAAGATAATGAATTTACCTCCACAGATGGCTTTCCTAAAAGGAATGCTATCCTAATAGGCTGATAAAATGCGTCCTCAAACGACTTTTCTAGAAGGGATGCTATCTTAACAAGATAATAATGCGATAGACGGCTTACCTAAAATGAATGCTATCATAACAGAATGGTGATTCGATGGACGAATTACCTGAAATGAATGCTATCATAAGAGGATGGTTCTAAAAGGAATGTTATCCTAATAGAGTTTTCATAAGATTGTGTCCTTAACGAACAGATTGCCAATATGGATTATATCCTCAGACGATTTGTCGAGATGGAGTACGTCTTCAGACATTTTTCCTAGATGGATTACGTCCTCAGATGATTTTTTCTTAGATAGATTACGTCTTCAGACATTCTACCTAGAAGGTAACTTCATGCTAATAGGTTGATAAAATGCATCCTTAAACGATTTACCTAAAAGGGAACTCCATCCTAATAGGTTGAAGAAATGCGTCTTCAGACAACTTGTGCAAAGGGTAAAGACTCCATGGGGAACGTTTTGATTATGACTTGCTAGGGAGATGAATTAGGTTAACTCCACTAGAATGATGGAATTCAATGTGACTTCATGGAGAAGAATTTGATCGAGTTTCAAACCACAAGGTCATGTTGCTCAACTCTTTCTTAGGATGGGAGAACAAGAAATGAACTTAACTTTGAAAGGAGTTACACTCGAAGTGATATACTCAACTAATGATAGGAGCTAATGGAAATGCTTGCCTTAGATATGGGAGAGACAAGATATGTGAGAATCAGCCTTGACCTAGATAGAAGGAGGTAGAACTCGACTAAGATAGGAATGATAAAAGGTATGAAAAAATCACATTGATAAGATAAAGAACACTTACCTCAGCTAGAGGAATATGAGATTTATTCAAATTAAAGAGGAGTAAGGAGAATGTACTCAACTCAGATAGGAGTAAAGGATATGTACTCAACATAGATAGGAGTAAAAAAATATTCTCATTGAATGAGAGAAAATGTTGTGAAACATATTTTTTCTATTTTTGAAAAAGATCTTTCATTTAGAGAAAATTCTTAATTTTGGCTTGGACTCTACTAGCCCTTAGATCGCTGGCAATCAAGTTGATTATTCAGGTTAAAAGAACCATCACTTGGTTTCGAATGGAAAGGTTTTCCATCTTTGAAGAGGATTGGAGAAAATTTGCTCAAGCTATGAACTGAGGATATTAAGGCTTAGGAGTCTTGATCAACTAAAGACTTATCTTCAAGTTCATGGATAAATCTTTTTTTTTTGCCCTTTCAAATGATTTGGGAGATTCCTTTAAAAATTTTAAAGCATTTGTTTTGAGTATGATTCAGTCTGATCATTTGAGAAAATTAGAATAATTGATTTTCACAACAGATTGTGCATTTAACTGAGCATATTGGATGAAATCATTGAATGAAAGAAATTTTAGTTGAGCCAAAATGATGGACACTTTACCCAAGATGTGGGCAAAGTTGTTAAGGCATGACAAAATGTGACATAAAACCCTTTAAATGGAAAAAATGTTCTTATATTGGCATGAATGATCCCTTTGACTAGGAAAAATTGTATGATTAAGAGTATGAGTTACTCTTAGAACGAATAAGGCATAAGAGAGCCCCTTGTGAAGCAAAGACGAGTTACTTCATAAAATGATAAAGGAATTTGGTACAAATAAGTAGGTAAAGAGTCTCTTGATGAGTTCCTTCAAAAAGTGTGTGAAGAATGAAGAAGCAACGTGGTGCAAACAAGTAAGAAGGAAGCCTCTTGTCTGAAATCGTTTATTGCATGACCCATTTATTTGTAAGACTCTTTGAAAGAGTTCTCAGTTAAAATATGACAATTTCCTTAAGCAAGCAAGACCTCAAGGTAGTCTTAGTATTAGGGATGAAACGGAGGATAGCTAAGGTTTACCAAATGAAAGGTATATAAGGCCCAAAAACCCGTGTTCATAGTACCAAGCTCCTTGTGTGCATTTCTTTGATGTGCATGCCGTTTATTTATAGGACCTTAGTGTGGATGTCTATTCTTAGCATGACCTTTATGTGTATGACTTTGATGTATATAACTGAGCCTAAAGTTTCTTCTTAAGATGCCTACGTATCTCTTTTTTGGAGAATCAGGTCTAACGTAGTTTGTTGCTCGCTTGAAGCTATTTAAGCCATATAAGGCTTAATCGAATGATTTCTTAAATCCTTTACTTGGAAAATGCTTCTTTTGATCAAGCAAAGGTTTTCTTTTCTTTACAATCTGACCCTTCCGTTATGGTTGTTTTGTCACTTCCGTGCTTGAAAATTTTTTCTTTCACATTGGGCAAAAATGTTTCTTCTTTTTACTTTTTGATTCTTCTATGAAGGCAATAAGAGAGTGCATACACAATAGGCTTTCCCCCCCAAGGTTTTGTAGATGGGTTTAAGAAAGAAAGGCTGATTAATCAGACTCAAAGAGTTTGCAAGTGGATATCTTGATATGGGTGATAAGATAGATTTGGTTTGCCAAGTGATGGCCTCCTACTTTGAATTTATTGCTTTTAGGAAACAGTCACATTTTCTAAACTCATGATGTTGATGCCTGCTTAGGATCATGACCATTATCTTTTTTGGATGGTAATTGAATCAGACAAGATGCCTTTGAGACAAATGGATGAATTGGGGAACAATAAGAAAATCAAAATGATTTATGAAGTTTGATGATGCTCAGATTCAACCCATTCAATATTACTATGAATTTGATGACATTCATTTTCTTAAAGAATCAAGATGAATCATACAAACTTTTTTTTGAAAGTATCCTAAGAGAATCTTTATTGGAACATGAGGAAAAACAAATAGAAATTATCCATGAAGAATAAAAGAATGATATTTCGCTTAGAAAGCTCCTCATTCTTAATTGTGGGATAATCTTGGTTGATCATTGAAGGAGGAGGCCCAATGGCTTGTTCATCAATCAAATCTTGAATAGCATGCCTCAACATGGTACAATAATCAGTGGAGTGGCCCGCACATTGATGGTAGGCATAATGCTTGTTTAAATCATAGCTCATAGGTATTGGGTTTGGAATGGGCCGAGGATCCAAAGGTTGGAGATGCCCATCTTCGCAAAGCTTTGGAAAAATTACGCTCAATGATGCAGAGAGTTCTGATAATGACTTTGATGGGCGCATTTGGGGTGAATTTGGTGGCGGTTGAACTAACAGACTAAAAGAAAGGTTGTTGTGAAGTTAAAGCATTGACTACAATCTTTGAGTTATTAGGCTTGATTTTTTGTATAGGCTTCCTCAATGTTCCATCATTGATTGATCCTTGATTTGGATTCCTACCCCTATAAGAGCTTTGAAAGTTTCAAACTAGTGGGCAAACATTGGTTCACAACAGATGGGAAGCAAGTTCTTCTTTACCATTTGCACTTGTTCGGCTTCACTCTGCCTGTTGACCATTTGGGCCGCTTAGGCCTTCCATCGAGTGATGAAAGTTGAAAGAGTCTCCTTAGGTTCTTGCTTGGTAGTCTTAAGGTCCTTGAGTGTGATGTCCAACTCATTGTTGTAATTGTACTAACAAAGGCATTGGGGAGTTGTTCCCAGTCTTTAGATATGAGCTCTTCCAAGTCTAAAAGTGAACGAAAAGCTGCCTCAGTGAGGGTTTGGTGAAACATTTAAGCCATCATTTCAATTGTAGCCCCTAGTGGTTGCATGGCCCAAACATAGAGCTTGAGATGGGTCTTCGGCATGTGGTCCCTTCAAGTTTGTCTAAGTCCGACATTTTGAACTTGTAGGGCAAACAAACCTCTGGATAGAAAAAGAGTTTGTGGATATCGATCATATCATCTCCACGGTTGGATTTGCATAAGGGCTTTTTCATTGGTGTTGGGCTTCTCTTGAGGTCTGACTTCATTTTGGGGCCTATTTTGTTCGGCTCGAACAAACTGGTCATGTATGGCTGCATCTTGGGATTGTTGATTCTGTGGGAGATGATCTTGATAAAGTATAGGTGGTTGGTTATTAGGAGCATGGTTAGGCCTTGCTGGGAGTAGTGGAGGTGGTGGTAACCTTTGTCGCAACAGTTCTTGGATTGTCTGGGAGAACCTTTGTGTTTCATCCCTATAACCGGCCATGTCTTTTTTGATTTCGGCCAAAATCTGAAGTAATTGAGCCTGATCCACAGTGACAAGGTGCAATGATTAGCTTGATTTTGATGCCATGGTTTCGGGCTCAACTGAGGGAATAAGAGCTGCAATAGGATAGGAAACCTCAATGAAGTTTTTGATCACCAAATAAGTGCAGAAGAGTTTGCATCCAAACTAATAGTCCAAAGAGTTTTTTGATTTCAAAACTTTGAATAGGAAAATATCATTTCTTACAAAATGAAGAATGCACTTGTTTTTTTTTTTTTTTTTGAATTTTCAAGTCTGAATTTTTAATTTTTAAAATTTTTTTTTTTTAAGTAGAAGCATAATGCCTAGGTAGCCCCTAAGTCCTAAGAGGATGGAACGATTTACTTGAATAAGGAAAGCAATCCTAAAGGTTAGGAAGATGCAATCCCAATGGAATTGATTAGACCTTACCAGAGGGGTCAAGATGAATCTTGATTGATGAGATGAAGATCCTAAAAAGAGGTGACTATTGAAAAAGAATTGAAAACCTATCTCGAGTAGTTGGCATGATAGAAAAAATTAAAAGGAGGGCATCAAATTGGAGCCTGACTTGATTCCTAAGACAACTAAAGAATCCGGATTGTGAAATCTCAGAAGTCATACCTAGCCCCTAAATTTTGGCATAATGGGGGGGACTTGAATGAAAGTCATTTCTAGGTTTTAAGGAAAATATTCCCAAAGATTCGAATCCTAACAAACATAACCTAGACTTTTACTAGAATCAAACCATAAATTGTGATACTTGATTAGAAATCAACTTGATTCTAATTGTGTGATGAGAACAAACCCAAAAAATTCCTTTTGAAAGTCATTTTGTCAGCTTTGGCTAGCCCATTTCCAAGCCAGATGTGGGTACTATTTTTGGAAAACACAAGTGTTATTAACTCGTTTGGTCTTAAGGAAAATCCAAGAAAGTCTCATTTGTAGCCCTGTTGCAACTTGCAAAATTGGTTTTTCGGGAAAAAATTAGAATTTGTCAAAAAAGTTTCAAAAAATAAGAAAAATTTTGCAGAGCAGGAGGGTAGCTCTCTGTGTGCCGATCGGCCAACAGAGAGGGGCATTTTTTTTTTTTTTACTTTTGGATTTTTCTAACTTCGTGAATTTGGGCAAAAAAGTCTGTGTGTGTCTCACCAAAACTGGAGTTGAAGTTCTGAATCATGAATCTATGGCTGATTATATGCATGACACTTTGATTGGGTAAAGGTTTCAAGGTTCCCCTTCTGACAGGACGTGCCATATTCCTCTCACAGCCACTAGATTGTAATGACTATGATCAAATGGTACTGCATCACCTTTTTTCATACCATCTCAAGGCTACTAGAGTGTAATGTCCCTGATCAAACGGAATTTGATCAAGGAGTAAATGGCTTTAATCGATGATACTCGTCAAGCTGAGTGAGCATATGGGGCGAGGGCTGCTAACTATCCGAGGTTTGGAGGGTATGTAGTGCAAATGCAATGTATGAAAGTGATGTATGTGCAAGTTATTCAGATTTTAGTCCTTTTTCATTCATCCATCCATACATTCAACATATATCTATAAATCCATCATAAAGCATAAAAACAAATGAACGTAAAAAAAGTAAACAAGATAGCTTTGAAGTGAATATTTCAATGAGTCTAGCCCTATTTAATCCCTACTAGAGTCGCCACTGTGGGCGCCAGCACCGAAAAAAAGGAAAGTGTGTTAATCACTTTTCGTGGATTTAGAAGGATCCCGGCTATCTCCTTCCCTTAAGGTGAGAAGGAACGCCTCTTATAGAAGATAGAGAAGTTGAGGAGTAGCCAACTTATTTTTGGGCAAAAAATAAGCAAACCCATTACAACAGAACATGATTAAATGAAAACTGAAAAGGAATAAAATAATCAAAATTACATCACCTTGTTTCCTTATTACATTCTAAAGATCCCTTGACATGGATAAAATAAAAAAAGGCACCAAAATAAAGAAAAAAAACAAAGAAAACATGGATCCAGGGGCTAACGTATTGAGTGGGAAAGTGTTAGGCACCCACCCCACCCGATTCGAATGGATCAACCTTGAATATTCACTTGTAAGGCTATTTTATCATGAGAAAAACTGAAAAAAAAAAAAAAAAAAAAAAAAAAAAAAAAAGATGTGAGTCTGGAAGAGATAACTAGTAATGAACAAAATAAAATAGAAAAGATAGAAAGAAGATTTAACTCGGGTCCGAAGGCTTCCTTTGTATTCATTCAGAAAACAAAATCAGAGTCATGAAATTCTCTAGTTTACCCTCTTTTATCAAGAGTGGTAAAAGAGGCGAGATCACCCGAATCTAAAGAAAAATGTTAAGTAAGAGTGTACATTATTCAGTCGTGGTAGTCAGGCAACACTTAGGCTAGAAAAATCTAGATAGAAAAATCTAGATCAGAGGCTTCAATCAGGAAGATCTTTGGCTTGTTCTTTGGTTAGAAAAGCGTCACTTCGGCTTGCTTCATGAAGGGAGGCTGTCACTTCAGCAGGGCTTCGGCCTCGGGAGAGGGAGAGTTCTTATAGAGAGAACTCTAAAATGAAACTAAAAGCGTAAGGCTATGGAAATCGTTTTCTGTTCGTGTCCTTAAAATTGATGGCTTAGGGGTTCTATTTATAGGAAAATATAGAGATTTGATCCAAGGGTCTAAGATGAAACCTTAAAACGGAGGGTTATGATCATGTCTTGAATGATAATTATCTAATTAAATAAATAAAAAATTAAGTAAAAATAATTATCCTAACTAATGAATTAATAAATAATTATGACAATGCACGAACCAATAGAATTGGTGTATACATGCAAGAGCCAATAAGATAAAAGAGAAATAGAATTTAAATGAAAAATAAAATATAAAATAAAAATGTCTATGTTCAATGTATCTACAATTAAGGAAATATCAAGCAACCAGATTTATGGAAACTCTAAAAGTGAAAAGTCCTAATTAAGCCTAAATAGACTACTATCACTCAAAATTATCAAATGTTCCATAATTTGGTGGAGAATCTCTAGATTGCCACAAATCATGTGAAATGATGAAATTATCCCCAATTTGTTATCGAATGGCTAAAATTATCAAATTACCTCCATGTGGGTAAAATGATATGAAAATTAGGAAAATGCCCTTCAAGTAACTAGGAAGTCCTACTGAGGATAGGATTGTGCCAAAATGCTCTTAGTTGGTAAAAAAGTGCTGAAGTTACCAAAACGCCATTCGATAGGCAGAAGAGTCCTAATAAGAGTGTGACTCTGTCAAAAAGAGTCCTACTTGGACTAGAATTCTAGCAAGAGAGTCCTAACGGGAGTGAGACTCTATCAAGAAGAGTCCTACTTAGACTGGGACTCTATCAAGAGAGTCCTAACGAGAGTGGGACTCTATCGGGAAAAGTCCTACTTGGACTGAGACTCTATTAGGAGGGTTGTAATGAGAGTGGGACTCTATTGGGAAGAGTCCTACTTAGACTAGGACTTTGACAAGAGAGTCCTAACGGGAGTAGGACTTTATCGGCAAGAGTCCTTCTTGGAGTGGAACTTTGACATGAGAGCCCTAAGGGGAATAAGACTCCATCATGAGGAGTCCTAATGGAATCGGGACTTTAGTAAGAGAGTCCTAACAGGAATAAGACTCTAGTTGGAGGAGTCCTAATGAGAATATGACTCAATCAGGAAGAGATCTTACTTGAAGTAGGTTTCTTATCATAATCATCAGTTTTTACTACTTAATCAAGAGCAACAAAATGAGGTGTTTACAATCATACTTTCGAGCATTGTATTTGAGAGTTCACAAGTCAATTTTTAAAATATTGTTAATTGTTAATAGATCTGGTAACGAGTTAGAGAGTGAATCATTCATGGATCAAGTATTTCACATGAAACTACAATGGATCCTAGAGTAAGATGATAGGGAAAAAGTAGAGGCAATCTAGAAATTAGAGATTTCATAGGGGTATGTGGTGTAGGGTATGAATGTCGATCGAGATCACTATGAAAGAGTAATGATGATGACACAGTATCGAATGCATTCCTTTACGGTTAGGGCTATAGTATGGACATTGTAGAGAGTGTATTGTTAGAAGTTGTAGAAGCAATGATAGTAATGGTTACTATTAACGATGATGTAAGTGGAATATTTATAATAGTACCAACATGTGAGGTTGTTAGGGGATTTTGTGACTTGTAACAAATTGGCTATGTGGGGTACTAAAGTCTAAAATAGGAGTTGGTTAAAGATATGTAGTAGAAAGTAATGGAAGGTGATTAAAAGTTTAGGGAATTTTGGTGGAATCTTTCTTATTCTAGAAGGATACTAGGTGTTCCATGCATTAGTAATGCAATGGACACCTTGAGAATTTCCAATGCTTTAGTCTTCATGGCACAAAATCCTTAATATCCCAGATAGCAGGTCTATAACATATTTTGGCACCATAGCCGTGTGTTAGACTCTAGGCGTCTTCCAAAGATTTGCCCTTAAACCTTCGTGAATTTATTTAATATAAGAGCAAGAGTTCCTCAAAGGGAACTTTATTGAATTTAAGAAAACTTAGACAGGTGTCAGAACCATCTAATAGGTCGACCAGATCTGGGATGATAGTGCTAAATTTGGGAGCTAGTCTTAGCTCGACAAACACCTAGGCTTTTATTGTTTTGCACTAAGTCTAGGGACTAAGAGTAGTTTAACCAAGCTTAGGCACACAAGAGTGGGTCGACCAATAGTTGGGACTTTGCTCCATAGTTGCTTCACTACAAGAGTCATAAAGACTCTTTGGTGAAGGCTTTATTGACACATGTCAATTCAAGACTAGGCCACATGTTGTTGTTTGGACTAATTATATGGCATTCCATATCATATTTTGTATTGACTTTTCCACTTGCTATTGGTTACCACATGGCACACCACGCTCAAGGTAAACTAAGTACCTACATCCCCCCCTCCCACATGAGTATGTCTAGGAGTGGATTGAGTTGGCATGTGAACGGGTAAGAACCTTTTGTCATTATAAATTTTTATTTTCAAAATATAAATATGCATGCTAGCTATCACTTCAACTATTATTCGTGTTCAAGACACTTGCCCAAAAACTATTTTTAGATTTCAAGGAATTACATGGCATCTCTTAATTGATTAGATATGAAGGGTTTTGCCGTAATACCGAAGGGTAGCACTAATTTAGTGTTGGGAGTAATTATTATCTCATGTGAATGCATATAAAAAGAGTTTGTACTTTTAACTTTTTGCACCTTTATTGTGCTTTTACCATTTCTTAAGATGTAATTTTTATCCTTCAAGAAGTTTTGAATAATTCATAATTTTACAATTGAGATTTGAAGGTCTTTACACTGAAGACATAAAAGTGTTGATCTAGAGTTAATATAACCTTAGTGTTTGTCTCAATCTATAGATTTTCTAAGTTGTCCTTATGGCTCCTGAATTAATTGTTTCTGGTGGGAGAGTCCCCCCATTCCCCATCAAGGAAGAGTGGAGATGAGCCCCATTTATGGGCAAAAAGGCAGGGGATGAATTATAAAACAATGCAAAGAAATATGAAGAATTTGTAGTGCAATCTCTTGAGCATGCATTTTTTATTTTTGAGGAAGACACAAACATTGTTGCTTGAATTCCCCCAAATTTTGTCTTTCATTTTGGTATAGAGCAGGGAAATTATCCATTCACCTTTACAACTTTTATGGCTAGCTCTTGTCCTGTAAATGGCTTAGATTGGTTTGAGTGGACTAACGAAATTCTTGCAAATCCTATTTATGTAAAACTTCTAGAAAAGGCTCATATTTTGGAGTCGACCAGACTTGTCAATTTTTAGGTTGTTGAAGGGACAATAAAGGTTTACTTGTTTTTTTTTTTTGGTTGAGTACCCACCTCTCATACTTTCATGGCTACTTGGTATTTTGGAGAACTTACCCCTACCCTTAAAGATCTTTTAGTTTTAATGAGGTTGCCTTTATTTGGTATTTTTGATCTTCATGGGTTAAAGATGACAACAATAGACAATGGTGTCTTAGAACACATCCAGCATTATTAAAAAAAAATATGCTAGTCGCTTGAGTAATTTTGGTAGTAGTAAAAGTAGGTGCAAGACCAATTTGCAGCTTGGTTTTGATATTTTTACAAAGATTATGAATCTTCAAAATTATGAAGAAAGGTTCAGCCCATAAGTGGTTAATGCTACTGAGTACAAAGGTGGTGGTTTTCTTAGCATGTTGGTTGGGAAGGTATATCTTTCCAACGCCTCCAAATGATGGAATTGGCCCAAAAGTGTTTCCTTTATCAATTAAACTTACTTTTGGTCTTCCATTGCAATAAGTCCCCTCTTCTTGGGGAGTTTGTACCATGTTTTGGGTATGTTCATAGAATATCAAAAGAGATCACTACATCATATTCTTACAATTATTCTTGTTTAAAAGATTCCCTAACCATGCCCTTTCAAAATCAAAGAAATTTCCTCACAGATAGGACATATTATGAGTGCTTATATAGCATGGCAAAGGTGAAGAAGCTTCCCTAACTTAGGTTTGTATCAAGACAAGTCTTTTGGAGTATAATTTAAATGGTGAAAAAACCCATGCTTATACATTTTTATGGGTTTGCATTCTTATCCCCTTCAATCGTCCATTTATGATAGAATTTTCTAATGGGAGTGCACAATACAACCCTTAAAGGGTTAGGCAGCAATTTGGTTTTGAGTAAAGTCTTCATATTCATGGTTTTCTCCACACAAGCTATGATTGAAGCTTCAACAGATTTAATATTAAATTTTGTCAAGATTTAGCTTCAGAGACTGAGTATCTAATATTTCCTCCAAACCATCGAGTTGGTCTATCGTCCTTTGGTGCCTGCCAATTTTGGAAAAAACATTTAAGATATTTTATGAACTTTGTTCAAGAAGAAGCTGAGCGTCCTTCTAAAATGGATGCTCTAAAATTTTTCAAGGATGAAACTTCTTGTAGGATTTTAATAAGAAGTTAGAGAGTGGGTCATATAGGGAGTAAGTATTCCATGTGATACAACCATAGACCCGAGAGTGAGATGGTAGGAAAAAATTATAGGCAATTAAAAAGTGAGAGATTCCTTAAAAGCATAGGGCGAAGGGTATTAAGTGTGGATCGATATCACTATGAAAGAGTGATTATGATGACACAATACCTAATGTACTCATTTAGAGTTAAGGTTACGGTATGAACATTATAAATAGTACAATGTCAGAGCTTGTAAAAAAAATTAGTAATGGTTACTGTTCGCAGTGATGTAAGTTGACTATTTACAGTAGTCTAAGCAAGTGAGGTTGTTAGGGAATGACATCGCCCGTAACAAACTAGACATGTGGGGTACTAAAGTCTAAAATAGGAGTTGGTTAAAGAAATGTAATAGAAAGTAATGGAAGATGATAAAAAGTTTAGTGATCTTGGCGGAATCTTTCTTATTCTATAAGAAACCTAAGTGTTCCACTCATGGGTGATGTAGTGGACACCTTAGGAGGTTCCAATACTTTAGCTTCTATACCACAAAGTCCTGATTATCTCAAATTATGGGTATATAGTGCATTTCGGCACCATAGTTGCATGTGAGACTCATTGAGTCTCCCAAGGACTTTCCTCAAAGCCCTTAGACACTAATGTAATAGAAGAACAAAAGTTCCTCGAAGGAAACTTTATTGAGTTTAAGAAAGCTTTGCCAAGTGTGGGAATCATCTAATAGCTCGACCAAATCTGACGTTATACTATTAAGTTTGAGAGCTAGGCTTAGCTCGACCAACACTTAGGCTTGTATTATTTAACACTAATTCTAGGAACTAAGAGTAGCTCAACCAAGATTAAGCATGTAGGAGTGGGTTAACCAACAGTTGGGATCTCATTTCATAGTTGCTTCACTATGAAAGTCTTAGAAAACTCTTAGACGAAAGTTCTATTGACACATGTCAGTTCAAGACTGAGCCATATTTGTTTTAACTAATTATCTAGCATTCCATTGTGTTGAGTTGTCAAACTTGTTGGTTACCACATGGTAGACTACATTAGAGGTAAACCAAATACTTAAAAATATAAAATAACTATTTTCATAGAATACGGTGATTTAAAATAATTTGAGAAATTGAAATTTTACCGTATGAGGTAAAGAACATATAGTATATAGATTTAGATAGAATGAGACTTTATTATTCAAAAACTGTACAAAGTCAATTTCTATAACAGATCGGCACATCAGAATAGTTTTACTCTACTGGGTGATTCAATCTACGTTACAATGAAACATTACCACCCTAAAACTGTATTGATTTGGAATTTCGTTTTCTGAGAATTTTTTTATAATTGTGGCTTTATGGCGAAATAAAAGTTGAAGGAAAAAAGCACATAAATTCCTTTATGAGGAATATAGGTATTCAATTTCAATCTTGATACGTATGTATATAAAATAATGAACAATGTTTTATGTCCTTAATCGTTTATACTGCAACTTACAGTCAACCGCTCTAACTTTGTTGCCAAGAATATAACACTATCGATATTGTTGTTATTGAATTTTATGCATACCTAGTGCAGACTTTGTGCATATGGGTAATATCAGCCATGGCTGATGTTACAATTTCCATAATGGAGCAGCAAGAAGAGATGAAGTCAGCTGTAAAAGAAACCAGTGAAGTAGGTGGAGGCACCAAGGAAGCTATCAGCGAAGCTAATGAAGGCGAGCTTACTTTGGATCAGCCAGGTACATCAATAAATATTTTCATCTTGTTATTATCATTTTAGATTTATTTACTCCATTAATTCAGATAAATAATGAAAATTAAATTAAAAAAAAAATGGGTCTAAGAGATGATGAGCATGATTGGTTGGACATTGTGTTACATGAATATATATATATGTATGTATGTATGTATGTATGTATGTATGCATGCATGTATGGGTATTTATGTATGATTTGAAGGGACTCATTCTACAGAATTTCACGATGCATGGAATATGCTTCTCTGTGCAAGAAACCTTGAAAAATTAACTGATATGTGCCACTAAGTAAAATGTGAGAGGGGGAGAAGGATTGGAACTCCATCTACTTAAACGAATTTGTTATTTAAGACTTAAGAGAAGGGTGAAACAACAATAATAAAGGTAAGCGATATATATACTAACCCCACGACGCACCACCATTTCCTATTCAAAGCAGTACAA
Source organism: Nyssa sinensis (assembly GCA_008638375.1). Taxonomy (NCBI): domain Eukaryota; kingdom Viridiplantae; phylum Streptophyta; class Magnoliopsida; order Cornales; family Nyssaceae; genus Nyssa; species Nyssa sinensis. The sequence continues at coordinate 28,068,083 of CM018050.1, forward strand.
ATAATAACATCCAACAACAATGCAATCAATACAGGTTAGGAGAAAGATAATTAAACAAGGTGTGGTCACTGCATAATCCAGGCATACACTAAGTACAATCCACAGCACGATAAGTCAATCAACATCCACTGTATTCATCAATATAGCCAATGCAAACACTCAAGCTCAATGCATAAACACTTTCATGAATGTAGAACAATATGTTTATGATTTAATGATATGCTTTAACATACTCACAGGGCCATCGAAGCACCAATATTTCACCCTTTCATATGTCTAGGGAACCTCCTGCGCAAGTGTAATGCCTTGGTCCCGGATGGACCGGACTGAGGGGTCACTAAAACCCTAAACTATGAGATGGGCAACTAATTGAGACTAATCGTCCTATCCAAATAAAAAAGCATAGTCTGTTTTTTTATTAGCTTATTTTCTTCAAATCATTTTCCTTAGTTTAATTTGATTCGTTGACATGCTTGTACTTGTTCAAGTCTCGTAACGAGATTAAATGAAATAAATCATAATAAAGTGTACTGAACCAAAAAATTCATCAACAATGTATAACAAGGTGAAGTTCAGAGTTGACTCTAACAGTCAATATACAACATATATGTTATGTCAAAAAAGAATACATGCACCTTTTACAATATATAATGAATGAATATAACTATCTGAAACCAATATTACTAAAGTCTCTATCCATCTCATGTTGCTCCAACGATTGTCTTCTACAAGTCTAGTACTTGTCATTTCTATGAACAACAGGGGTGAGCCATAACGCTCAGTAGGGTTTCCCAAAACACATAAGTAAACAGCATGCAAAAACTAATGCAAGTCCGATGAGGACAATTCCTAATATCCAATATGCAACCCAAGCACACAATAATATTGTTAACTAAATCACAAATATAGACATGACAATCAAGAGAATAAGCACCACTCCGTGTGGTACAACAGTAATAGTATGGTACACAATATACATTGAACATAAAATATATTAACATATACAAACCTCACGAAACACCTCTATTTCCTGTTCAAATCAATCAGAACAATGATATCCAACACAAATCGATGACACAACCAGTCAACAACGAATAATCACTTCACCATATATAGACAACAAATATAATCCACAACATAACAAGTTTGAGCAATATCTACTATACTCATCAATATAGTCCATACAATACCATGATGTTCCATACAGAAAGGAAAACGTGTATGATTTAAACTGTGATCCAAATCCCAACTTCATCACTCTCAATTCATAATTCAATCACCTAATGGCCCCCAAAAAAGCCTGATGTTTCTCGGGCTACTAACCCAATGGCAACGCACCATCACCCGTGCGGGTTATAGTTTGTAACCAAAGGGAGACTCAATCCCCATCACAAAATAAACCTAGTCTCTAATCATGATCTCATCATATACTATTCATATGTACCATTAATCCATCCACACCATTCAGGTGGGCTCAATCAATACCATAGAGGTCCGCAATGTAATCCACTTCAGCTACCATGCAATGCAATGCATGATATCTTAATGCACAAGAATACACAATCATAGCAAATTATAATGATAGTAAGCACCGAATTAATAATGACAACCTCACCATAACATCACACAAGATCCAAGCATTAGAATAGTAATGATAGTCACCTCATAAGAATCAAATGACAAGTATGCAATACTAGCCGATCATGATATAATCCTAGTCCCAGTCATCACTCGATTATAAGGAGATATTACTTGTGTCTGTCATAACGCACATTAGATACCTTGCACACTCTAGGTTCAACTCTTAGGACGACTTCGACTCTTAGCATCAAGGTTCTGTAATGATCCTTTAAGTTCTCTTGGGTTAATTATGCATTAGTTTGCACACCGAGTGTCCGTCATCCAAAACAGATATCAAAATGTGTTCTCGGGCCTAAAAAACCCTAAGCATTGTAAAGTTTCTAAGTCATTTGAATGCCTTCTAAACTCATAAGGGTATTTTTATAATTTTATCAAATAAATTTCACGTCTACCAAGATAATGTTTTACAAAACTGACATTGGAGTCGGATCTAGAAGGTTTAAAAGCCCTAAGGACACTCTCCTTGTATTTTATCAACTCTTTTAGACATTTGTTCCATGCCTAGGGACATAATCATGATTTTACACATTCATATAAGACCGACCGACCCGTGTCCCCAATTCATTAATCTGATATCGTATTTAAATTTCTGACATCCAAAAAGATTAGAAATGCCTCTTTCGGATCTTGATTATGCATTTAATTATTCAATCTATGTCTAAGGTATAATCGTCATTTTATTAATTTAGGTGGTTCGATCTAACGTTATATTTGAATTATGGACATGCAAAAATATTGGAATAGCCCTTTTCTGGATTTTAATTAACCTATGAGCTGCTTCAATTATCATTAAGGGCATATTTATAATTTTACATATTCATGTAGGACCACCTCGAGTTCCCGAATGTCCAAACTAAATTTGCCATTGAGTCTGATATGCCCAAAAACCTTAAGAAGACACTTTTTTACATTTTAATGGCATTTAAATTTCAACCGATAAAGAGAAGGGCATTCTCGTAAGTTTACTACCAAGAACCAGATTGCACCAATTTCTCTTTTGGACTACTCTCAATAGGAAGCTTTGCACATCTTTCAATGCACCATGTAGCCAGTTGGCCAAATATGCATGCACACATGCCCGAATTTAAACTTTCTTGAAATTGTACCAAAGTTGGCACCTTAGCTAATCTTAATGCCTTGTTTACAAATATGTAGTCCGTCTCTCAAAATTCAATTGCGACCCATAATAACTGTGTAGTCCCATGACTCATACTATTCCCGAATAATTTACCAAAATTTTAACTTAGCCTTTTAATGTCACACTGAGATTTTATTAGTCAATTTCATAGTTATTATGACACATCATTAATTAATTACTCATCTGACCTGAGTCAATATTAGTAATTTATCAAATTGTCCTTTATGATTTTATAAATCCTTACAATAAGGTTATGGCCCTCTGCCAAAGGAAGTCTCCATCCCCAAAATATAACAGGGCTCACATCCTCTCAATATCATACGAGTCTATACCATCAGATCCGTACAATTCCTATCACAAATAGCCAGGTATTTGAAGGGCCTGCCCTTTGTCTCAAGAATTAGATCGAATAGATATTTAGCAAAATCTCACAAGTACACCACTCTTCTTATTCCATTAGTTCGTCTTATTTAATTCATTTTCATTTATAGTACTAATGTCTCGCAAGCTCGTACTACTCGTGTGGTAACCATTAATGCCATATCAACTCTTAATATCATTGGATCCACACAATTCTCACACCACTCTAATATGATCAATATCCTCAATTCTACATCATTCTCGTATCACTCTGGTATGCTCAATATCATCATATCCATTCAAATCTCACGTCACTCGACTATGTTTAGCAGTGAAATTAATAATAAACATTAAAGTCCACAACCATCGCAATTAAGTATAATACAATATATTAATCACATTCACCCTATAAGATCAGGCAAAAACCCAACATCATGACAATTGCGATAAATTAGTAACAAGATACCTAATGATAATGATAGACATATTATATGAATCAATGACAAGTATACAATGTCAACTCATCAGGACATAATCCCAGTCCTAGTCATCACCCATTTAGATGGAAACACTACTTGTGTCTTTCATAAAATACGTCGGATATTTTATATATTCCTATTTTAACTCTCAGGACCACCCTTTCCCTTAATACTAAGGTTCTATATCAATTCCTCTAGTTCTCTAAGGTTAGTTTTACATTATCCATTTCCATTTATCTTAGGGCCTTCATCCAAAATTATTACCAATCATCACATGCATCATTGAAATACATAGAACACTACATACACACATGAAATGACACAAATATGTATGACATAATGTCACGACCCGAAACCCACCCTATGTGGATCTCGTGTCATGGGGTCGACCCTAAGGCCGTCCCTACTTTTTCCATTCCTGTATCATAGTACTAATATGCAAGGTACTAAAATCTTAAACAATAACAACGGAAGTCTATTCAATACAATAATCAGCGGAAGTCTTTCCAGTAACAATAAATCATTGGAAGTCTTTCAGTACACAATGCCAGCGGAAGTCTATTCAATACATAATATGGTTCTACAGTAAACAAAATAAGAACCAGACGTAACCAGCAACCGTGGGTGGTGAGTACATGGGAGAACTAAACATAGACTGGTACAGTTCCTAAAAATGTCCTCCTACGTTCTCAGACTCCTACTGGGGTCTTGCATTGTTAGTACCTGAAATGGGGGTAAGTGGGGTGGAATGAGTTGCGAGAGCTCAGCAAGTAAAAACAGATCTCCGACATTGGTATAAGAATATGATCAAAGAGATGTTGTGATAGCCAATGAGAACAGTTGCCACAAGGGCCAATAAACAATAGGTTACAATGTATAATCAGGAGTAATAGATATAACATCAACATGAAACTTTCAATCAGAACATATCAACATGAAGGTGCTGTCACAATAAACTGATCACAATCAATCAATCAAAAGAGTCCCTCAACATAAGACAAGTCATAAGAAAGGGTAATCATTGAATAACGTAACCAGAGTGATCCAGTCAAGATGCTTTTATTCTGTAACATGCTAATGAAAATGAAAATGAAATGCCAATGAATTGTCAATGAAATGCCAGTGATCATGCCAGTCAATTGCCGGTGGAAAGCCTTCGAGGATTTCATTCCTGCCACCTGTCCATTCATGGACTTGACCCTTAGGTCTCCAGTCAATGCAGAAAGCATCGGATAGATATTGTGACTGAGCACAAATCCGGTATTCATAACATATCATAATTGCAGTGATTCCATAGAAGTATGAAATGGAATATCATATATACAATGAACACATGATAGTAGGCCTTTCAAGGCATAATAATGACATGACAGTCAATCAATGCCCACAAGACAGAACAATGTCACATTATGGAGAACAATAACATCAGGTACGTTCAAGAGTACAAGTCTGGCAGTAAGAGAATAAACTTGGCTTGGAAACACCATATGGAAGAGAAGTGAATTTACTTACCTCTAAATGCAGTCCTATATCAGAAATCCATGAGTTTGCCCTTTCCTTTCGAGTTCCCTATATATTAGTAGATACGTCTCGGAATTAATGCTATTCATCAAATTTTATGCCTTGCTATCTTAAGTATCTCTAACACTAATTTAGACTTTACCATTGAGTCTGAAACGCCGAAGAAAGTTGGTTCAAGCTTTCGCGGAATTCCATTTGGACACTTGCACTAAAAAGGGCAAAATGGTCATTTTGTACTTTTATGGTATTTTATCTTTCGGGACCCTGTCTCGTGAAACGGACCTCACCATTGAGCTTAGAATGTCCGAGATAATAAAAATTGACTATTCATTTGCCTCGTTTGGACTTCGTTTGACCCTTATTTGAATTAGGGGCATTATTGTAAAAATAATATTTTATTTATTTTTCCTGTTTGGGCCTTAGTGAGATTTTCTAAAACTTCTGGGGTCGGTTCATAATTTCCAACAGTTCTGGTCTAAACCATTGGGTTCACAGTTAAAAATCCTAAACCGGTCTGACCCTTCACTGAACCAACCAGTTCAATCCATTTCAAAGAACCGAAACCCAATAACACCTCCCTTATCCTATCCATGGCTTGGATAACCCCAAACCCAATTCCACATTTTCTATCCCTGCAACCAAACAACCCAATTTCATTTAAAATTTAATTATAAAACGACACAGTATAGCTTACCCTTTTTATTTCCGGTCGGGTCCCATTCCGATCCAACCCAAACCCAGTTCTGTCTTAACCTGATATGCCCCCGATATTCCGGTCATCTTCCTCGATTGCTTTTCCTACTACAGTCGCTAGAACAGTAAACCCTAGCCACTGTTTTTACAATTTTCACGTCTAATTTTTACTATTTTTCAGATCTTTTCATGCCAAATCAATCCTACCATTTTAATCCGTCATTTGGACAATTTTAAACCTAAGAAAGCTACGGTTTCGATCGTTCTTTTTCCCAGTTTCCGGCGTAGCACCGGTGAGGATTACTCGACTATAACTTAGTTATTTTTGGGTCATTTTTCTTGCTTTTTGTTGCATGAGATTCCTGTTTGAATTTCCTACCCACTTACAAGCTCACAATTAAGTTTCATGCATCAGATCTCATAAAACCCGAATTATCCCTAAACCTGCAACTAGGATTTTCTCCCTCATTTGTGAACCAAATGAAGTACGGTTTGTTCCTATCAACACCATTTTTCATGCTTGTTTAGACCCTATATTCAGAATAAATCGAATCATGCTATAAAATTTCAAAACAGAAACAATGGCTTACCTCAGATTTTCGGATCCCCTTGGTGTTGAGCTTCTTCTCCTCACGTCTCCACTCCAGACCTTTTCCACGATTTCTTGAGCTTCTCCTTAATACACACAGCCTTCCTAGTGCCCCTTTCTCTCTGATTTTCTTTCCAACACCATATGTGTATATAGGTGTATATAGGTGTACCCTTTACCCATTTTCACACTCCAAGGTCACTTCTCTTGATCAAGAGTCACCCTAGGCCATACCTTTTCTGATTTCCACTATTCCTCACCATACTTGTTAGGTTGATTAGGTTAGGTGATGTCATTTTATATATATATATATATATATATATATATATATATATATATAACTCTCACCTAACTCACACACACGGCTGCCTTGGCAGCCTTTTCTTTTTCATCTTTTCCCTTTTTTTTCTCTTTTGTTTTATTTCTTTATAATTTTGCATGTACATATATATATATATATACTTACATATATGCATATATATATATACTATACCATTTCTATACGTACATATGTACATAATTATATGTATATATATATATATATATTTACATATATTTTCTCATTTCGTAATTGCACACATGCACCTTATTTTAGATATATTGCATGTGTATATGCATGCATGCATGCATGGAACTACATGTGTGCACGCATTACGAGGCTGGGTTTCGGGTCACTAGACATGGCCCGGCACTTGTCATATAACTGACAGGGTTCACATTTTAAGATCGTGCAGTGAAATCGGTATTCATCAAAATATAGAGTTTAAACATCTCAGGTTACAGCTGATAGTACGCTACCCGACCCAGCTTACCTCGGTATACGTGCTAACCCGGGTCAGGGTATTACACATAATGACGCTAACCAACTTATGTCAATCTTTTGAAGTAGCCATGTTCACAACTAAAGTATGCGTTGGGTCAAATTGTCCCTAAAAACTTAATTAGACAACCGCTTAAAACTGGGCTTGACAACCTATAAAAGTATACCAAACAACCCCGTAAGTAGTGCTAAATAGCCCCTTAAAATTGTGCAAAAGGACTTCTAAATTCTTTTGTAGCAAACAACCCGTTAAAATTTTATCAAACAAGGCCCTAAATTGTATCAAAACCCCTTAAAATTGTGTACCAAACAGCCCATTAAACCATAGCACGCAGACCCCTTAAAACAGTAGCAGACAACCCCTTAAGCAATAACAAACAGCCCCTTTAAGATGGCCTTAACCGCCTTAAGATTTTCACCAAGTAGCCCTTTAAAAACTGGGGTTTTACAGCCCTGAAAAGAACACCAAACAACCCCTTAAAATGGGGCATTACAGCCCTTAATTTTCTGCCCGACAGCCCCTTAAAATTGGGCTTAACAACCCCTAAAGATACAACAAATAGCCCTTAAAATGGGGCCTAACAGCCCTTAAATTTCTGCCAAACAACCGATTAAAATTAGACTTAACAACCCTTAAAAGTTCACTAAACAGCCCCTTAAAATGGGGCATAACAACCCCTTAAATTTTTGCCAAGCAACCCCTGGAAGACTCGGTTAATAGCCCTTAAATCTTTATCAAACAACCTCTAAAAAACTGGGTTAGCAGCCCTTAAGTTTATACCAAACAGCAGCCTAAAAGTTCTCCAACTAGCCCTTAAAAAAACCAGCCATACAACAGCCCAGAACTTCACCAAACAACAGTCTGAAATCCTTCAAATCAGTCCCTAAAAACTTGCCTAACAGAAGCTTAAAATCCTGCAAAACATTCCCTAAAACTTTTCCCAACAGTAGCTTAAGAACTTGTTCAAAAAATTAATTTTCATTCATTCTTATTTCTAAACACCCAATTTATTTGCAACCCATCTAGGATATTCTATAATTGATTGATTTAATATTTCTTAAGGAATTTCATCGGCCAAGCCGCACACACACACAATCAAATACATACCTGCCCATACATATCTACATATACAAATGCATCAGTGCACACCCACACGCATATACATTCACCCATATATATACATAGAGAACTAAATGGACAACCAAAAATAAAATCTCAGATATGCTTCGAAAAATCCCCACTTTTGAATACCTCCATGGTTGAACTTTAGAGAGAGAGATAGAGCTTGAGAGGAGCATCAATGGCTACCTAGGATATGATCTCCTTCCTTTTATTTTCTTCCATTTTCATCTTCTTTTTCTACTTCTTCTTCTTTGTCTTCTTTCCCTTGATTTCCTCTTTGATTTTGGGTCTTCTTGGTGTGTGAAATACACACACAAACACACAGTTACACATGCACACACACTCACAATGTATAATGCACACACACACACACTCACCGTGTATAATGCACGCACACACACTCATCTCAACGCCATTTATGGCCGTTTTGCAGAAAATTAGTGAAAAGAGATTGAGGTTGAAAGAAAGAGATTGAGGTTGAGATGATGAATTTTTTACACACTGACATAAATTATCTAAATATGTAAAAATTTGAGATAATTACGCTTACCTTTCATGAGGTTTTTGACATTACAGAAACATCTCTTATAATTTCTAAAATAATACTGTCTCCCTTGTCAATTTTATCTTCTTAATTCCGTTAACGGTACAAAATTACCTTATGTATAAAATAAATATATTTTAATAAAAAATCAACCATTCTATCTCTCCTCTCTTTGTTCCTCTAACCCGCATCTCTTTCTAGCCTGCATCTCTCTCTAACCCAGCATCTTTCTCTCCTTCTATCGTCTCTGTCTCATATGCATCTCTCTCAAACTTTCAGTCCATGAGATCCGATGCCACGAATTTCTGAAAATTATGAGTCTAATGTTGGTAGAAGAAGCAGAGAAGAAGAGCATGAGAGCAGATCTGGTAGCGATAACATTGATGGTGCATCCGGAGACGATCAGGACGCCGCCGACATGCCACCAAGAAAGAATGTGTCACCTCTACCTCTCTGTTTCTCTTTTTCATTTTTTTGTTTTGTTTTGTTTTTGGTATGGTGTTTTGGTGTGTTGAAACATTGTGTTTATAGGTTGGTTTGACAGACCCACTTTGTTATTTTGATATACTTTAGGGTTTTAATAATACATTCTAATGTTCTGGTCTCTTCAATTTGTTTTTCTGTTTTTATCTCTGTCTTTGTGCGGTGATGAAGCTATTTGTGGACTAGAGTTTCTGATCTGGGTTCTCAATTCCCAGAAGTTGAAGACAAACCCTTGGCTGTCTGAGCACCCCCTTTTCAATACATCATATTCGCATAATCTATTTTCATTGCTTTTCTTTGTTTTGAAGCTAACAGATCCATAGAAGTAGTTGGTATTCTGGAAAAGCCCTTTCTCTTCCTTCATAGAAAAGTATCTTTTCAAATTACCCTTCTAAATCCTTGTTAATCAATCTCTATGTTTTGTTTTAAGTGAAATTCTTTTTTCCTTGACAAGAATAGATGAGACCATGAACCACCACCGATCCAAAAACCCCATTAATCATCCCACAAATCGCCAGATACCGAAAACCAGCACTGCCGCCATTCGAGTTCTCCCCTTTAACAACTCATAGCTCTTCTTCATAGCTGCAAACCCGTAAACAGGTTCGAGCACAGACACAACGCTGGCCAAGTGCCACAATGCGGTGACATATACATGCACAACAAGAAAGAGAAGGAACACAACAATCAGGCGAAAATGAACAAAATTGGGTTTCGCGTATCGACGGCAACGATGAAAAGGACAAGAAAGCCAAGGAACACTATGTTGTAGAGAATCATAGAGAGAGAAACCCAGACGAAGGTGATGACGAGGCGCTTGAAGACGCTGGGGATTGCAGAGAGAGTGGAAGAGAACGAGACAGCTTTGGAAGTGTAGAGAGAGGCAACAGTGAAGACAACAGCAGCTGTTGAAAGAAGCGAGAAGGCAAAGAGGAAGATGAGATGATGATAATTTAATTTATCTTAGCGGATTTCAGTGAGATTATAAATCAATGATCTGATTGTTACACACACTGAAGCCCTTACTTGTTTATATTTTTCATTTATTTGATTTTGTAAATTTTATTATTATAATTATCACCATAAATAACTCTCAACAGTGGTCTTCTACCAGATCTATTTTTGGGCAGTGGAGGGCGCCTATGCCCCAGCCGTGAGCCTATTCTACTAACGACTTCTCCTTCCACTGAGCACTACCATTATTCCTCTTGCAACTGTAATGCGTGTGTGTATATATATAATGATACAATATGGGTATGTATGCTTATGTGAGAGAGAGAGAGGGGATGGAATCTGAAGAATAATTTTGTCTTTTCATTATTTATAAGGATAAAATGGGTATTTCGTGTTATTTTTATGCTGATGTCATCAATTGTTGTTAAGTTAATTAACGGACAATAACGATAAAGAAGAATCTGACACTAACATTGAAACTGGAAAAGAGACAGTATTATTTCAGAGGGTATAAAGAAGGTTTCTGACAATTTTGTAATTGTCAGAAACCTCAGGAGAGGTAATGTAATTTATCCTAAAAATTTATATAAGTCGGATTACAATTTGACATTAAAATTATATTTTAAAAAAATGATTTCAAATATTATATAAATTTAATAAATAAATAAATAATTATATGCATCGAATTAAATAAATAAAAAAAAAAAAACAAACTAACATTTAGTAAAAAATTTCTTGAGATGAGGTACGGATTGTTCCATAATTAAATGAGGTAAAAGAGAAAGAGAAAGAGGGTCGCAATGGGAAGGTTTTTTTAGAGAGAAGGGCTGCGGCTGAAAGGGGTAATTCCCCTTTTCGTTTTCTTTTTTTCTTTTCTTTTTTTTTTTTTTCTTTTAAAACTAACCACACACTAATTTCAAGACACACAGTAGTATATTTTTTTCCATCACTCAAAAATAAACAAGTGTCCTCTAATAAAATATCTTAAAAGCTTCTTGGGAAAGCCAAGTTCTCTTCGGTAAGTAGCCAAATTAATCAAATGTGTGCACATGCATTTCGATTATAATTTGTCTCAAAATTGTACTGAATTTGACACTTAATTAATTTCGACACATTTATTTTAAATATATTTTCTATATTTTCAAATTTAGTGGTCATAATTTTTATATTTATTTACGTCTTTTTGTAAGACTGTGTGGTTTCATGACCCACGTCAAAATTTATTATTAAAATTTTATTTTAATCTCAAAATATTATATTAATTATTAATAAATTATTTTTATAATTTGGCTAACTCATTTTTAATTAATTAATTAATTATTTACTATTATTTAAGACTAAAAAATTATTAGAATGTTCTTTAATAATTTTTCGAGTCGTTACACTTAATTACCTTGCTATGTAACATGTATTAACTACCTTAACTAAATTTCGTTTTTACTAAGTTCATCATTATATGCCTTTTAGCCTTATATTTTACTAGCATCCTGGCTTTAAATTTCTTTCTTACATCGTACCTAAAAGGGCAAATTACACTTACCTCCCTTGAGGTTTCTGACAATTACAGAAACCTCCCCTATAGTTTTAAAAATAACACTGACCTCCCCTCTGCTTTAATGTCTGTAACAAAAACTTCCCTCCGTTAGTCAACCGTTAGTTGACCAAACGGTTTAGGATGATGTCATCTTCTATTTTTTCCTAAATACCAATTTTACCCTCACCATATACCTTTTCTTTATTCCCTCTTAATTTCATCCCCACCACTGACAGTCCACCACAGGGAAAACTCCTCTCCATCTTACTGTCATCTCTGTCAATTTCTCTACAGGCCAGGGCCACCATTGATAAAAATCAACACCACCGCCAATGGCATCATCACCACCAGCGCAACAATAACTCCGAATTGATCGAAATTCAGTGACTCCGAATTCATCATCACCACCATCATCATCACCACCGTCGCCAGCCGCTGCCCAACGCCAGCCCCTCCAAAACCTCCGCCCAGTGCCGTCATAAGATGGAGAAGCTTCGCCAGTGATACCGCACCGAGAAGCAACGTTCTCTTTCCTGCCCTGGGCGCTTCTTCTCTTCCTGGGTCTTCTTCGAAAGCATGGATTCCATGGAAAATGGGACTTCCGCAGCTGTTGGATCTAATCAAAATACCGAGAGTGGAGTCGATTTTGGTTCTGGAGTTCAGGTTAAATCCGTAATTGATCGAAATTTAGTGACTTTAGGGTTTAAATCGAAGAACTATAAGAAGATTGATGGGAGAAGTTAAAGCGGAAAAATCAAAGCTAATGGTTGAAAATGTTGAGGTGGAAGTTGAGGTCCCCAAATCCATCCAGTTTGCCACTGCTGCTACTGCCATCTTCTTCCCTCATTTTTTCTCAATTCTTCTCCTGTTGAATTCTATCTCAAGAACTGAACCGATCCTCCAACAGCAGCTCCTGTTGCTACAATTTCTCTCTCTCTCTCTCTCTCTCTCTCTCTCTCTCTCTCTCTCTCTCTCTCTCTCGGTTGGCTGCTCTCTATTTCTCCCTTCTCTTTTTCCCCATTTTCTCCTGCACCGTTCTAACTCACTCACTCACACACATACAAATATATATTTTTCACTCTGTCGGCAGCCTTGCTGCTTCTCTCCAAGCCACACAATACACACTATATATATATATATACGCCCCACTTGTACCGTCCCACAAACCCAGCGAAAACGCCGGTGCCCACGTTTTCGCTTCCACCTGCCATCTTTGATTTCAAATTTGAAAATTTTTTTTTTTTTATTTCGATTGGGCTCTGCGATGCTTTGGAGGAAGATGCAGTGGTTTGGGAGAAGTGATGACTGGTAGAGTAGATAGAGAAAGAAAGAGATGCTAGAGATGCAGTGGTTCAGTGCCTTTAGGGTTTAGGGCAAATAATTGCAGCAAAATTGATGGGAATAAAATGTTGGCTGGAATTTTTATAGAATTTAGGGTTTTCTGAGAAAGGTTTCAAAATTCATCTTTCCAGTTCTGGAATTGAAGAACTTGGCGCGAACATTGGAAAATTTGTTTGAGGGTAGTTTTGTCATTTAATCATGATTTGTAAGGGTAATTTGGTAAATGGACCAAATTCGTTAACGCCGTTTGGAGACAAATTCTGACAGGGGGGACAATGTTATTTTTAAAACCATAGGGGAGGTTTCTGTAATTGTCAGAAACCTCAAGGGAGGTAAGTGTAATTATCTCTACCTAAAAAATAGTGGTGGACTAAGATAAGTTAAATGAAACTTAGTAAGTAATATCGGCACTCTACCACGTGTTTCAACTAATAGAGTTTTTAATAAAAAAGTATCACAATAAATTTTCATCAATTGTTCACTTTTCAAAACTAGATATAGCACATTTGAATAACATCTCTTTAAAACAATTACTCTAAACAATAATTTAGATAAAAGCTTTCTCAATCATCAATCATCTCAAACATATTACCTAGATAGGAAAGGAGTTATCAAATGAAGAATTTCATGTAAAATAAGAGTTTTGAAAACCTTTCATATAAAAAAATTCCAAAATAAAAATGGGTTATAAGCTAATACTTTTCATGTAAGTCATAGAGTTTAGATGCCCATTACCACGGTCACAACCAAATGGACTGGTCGATAATGACTTGCATACAAAACACACAATAGGTCGCGTGAAATAAAAGTCTTATGCTAAGCATAAAGAAAAAGCCTCCCTATGTTAGCTGACGTAATGAAATTCTAATATAGTAGCATGAAAAGATCTCCTATTGTTATAATAATAATGATGATTTCCTAGTATGTTCCCAGACTTATCAGAATCCAATATTCTGAGCAGTGACATTGTCTCATGTTTCCCTAAAATTAGGTGTCCCCTTCTTATTTCTCCCCACTCTATCTAATGGTCCTATAAGATAGATCAAATTGTGCTTAATATTGTAATAAAAATATGACTTAATTTAAAACATTCCATTTTTAGACTAAATGGCTCTAGAAAGATTAAGGTTGGTCCCTTTCTATTTTTCGAGTTCGTATAATGTCACGACCCGAGTTCGAAAGACTAGAGAAGTGATGAAAAATTACTAAGGAATATCAAAAGATGATACCTCAAGTTGATAAAGTCAATGGGAATCAACCAGACTCCCAAACACTTACGTTTGACCAATGTGCTATCGTGATAAGGCCTAGAAAACTAGCTATTTAAAATCCTTAGAATTGGCCTTGCAAAATTTTCAGTAATTGTAAGTTAGGTGTCCAATAGTCTAAAAATGTTATTTAATAAATTTTAGTTATAGGGTAACCCACCCAACTAACTATGATCCAACGCGAAATTTTTGGAATTTTCATAAATTTGTTTTTGGAAGAAAGAGTTCACTTTTTATTCTTAAAGAATTAGGCCATTTAAATACCATTTAAATAAATGGTATTCAATAATGTAAATAAGGTATCTCTTTTCATTTACTTAAGACATTATAATGTAAATAAGGTATTCAATAACAATGTTGTCTGAGTAGTAGAGTGTAGAGTAGAACTAAGAGTCTCTGAATTTCAGTCGACTTTCCAATTAATTGAGTCTAGATACCAATCGACTAATTCTTCCATTCAGTCGACTAATAGTTTGGGATTTATATGTTCTTCAGCTTCTGCTAGTTTCAGTTGATTGGGTCTAGATACTAGTGGACTAATTATCTCATTCAGTCGATTGGTAGTTCGGGATTCACGGTTTCTTCAACGTTTATTAGTTTCAGTCGACTTGTTCCAATTCCCAATCGATTGAAAGACATCCTTAGTCGTCTGAATTAGTTGCTGAACAACTTCAATATGCTATTTTGTGATTCTTTTCAATCTCATTTTGGGCCCTTTATTCACCAAGTATTTATACAACATAGGAAAAACATTTCTAACATAAAACACCTCATTTTATATAATTATTAGAGATTAAATCAACCATTATAGTCATTATAAAGGGGATTTTCAAGCACTTGATTCTCACTTGAATACAACACACACAGTCATCTTTTCATTCATATTTTCACACCTCTTGTAATGAGGTTTATGATTACAGAAAAGATGTTCATAATTTATACTCAAATTACACCAAAAGCTTTTGTCCTTCTCCTCCCATGGCATGACATATATATATATATATATATATATATATATATATATATATATATATACTTTACAAAATACCCCAAATGAACAATTAGAATTTATTTATAACATTCAACATTAATAGAACATTAACCATGCCCAAAACTCCACCAAAATACTAGAAATACACATTTTCATAAATCTTGAGTCTCTTGACTAGGCCCCTTGCCATTTCTTACAACTAGTAGGGGATTAAAACAATGCCCGTGTAGAGGAATCTAACAAAAGTAGAAACTTACGTATTACGTGGATGCTTGTGCTCGTGTAGTAACAAGTTGTATGTGACAATGCAATTCTCACATCTATATTTCTCAATCTCAACTTTATAATTTATTTTTCAATAATCTCAACCCAAACAAGCATACATGTGTATTTGTCACGTAGCACTCACAATATAGTCCATTTATCAAGATTACACATCACAACATGAAATAGAGCACATAGACACATTTTAGCAAACATATGGTAGGCATAACATATGCTGGAATTCATATATACAAAGAAATCAAGATTTACTCATCATGTGACCTTTAATGATAAATCCAAAAGACTTCGAACACAAAAAGAACACAATAAGGTTGAGAGTAGAACCAGTCATACACCAAAACATAATATTGACATACTTCCATTATTTTTACCACCACAAAATCCAATAAACATAAATATCACTCCATGAAAAACATATATATCACACACCATGCACATTCACACTCTCATCTCATCCTTAGGTTAGAAACCCCTACCTTCAAATCTCGTAGATCTTGAAAACCCTAGTTGAAAACTTATTTTTTTTCTCTTGATTCTTCATTGCCCTAGCTTGTAATCGCGATAGAGAACATCCAGGTAAGAAACCCTAGCCTTGGTTTCTTAGATCTGCCCTTAAATTGAAGAGAAAAGATGGAAATGGAAAAGAAAATGGGCTTTGTGCCCAACCGCATAAAGAGAAAGAGAGAAAGTGTTGGAGAATAATGAATTCTCTAACCCTAATCTTCCTTTTATACTCCCATTTCGTCTAATTTACCTTTTTGCCCTTCACTTTGTGGCTCTCATTCCCTTTAGTTTGCCCTTATACTCATTCTATTTATACACCACTCATTTATTAATTTTATTAACCTTTATAATATTCATTTCAATTTCATCAAAGTATTTCCCAAGTATCTCACTCACATAGATGAGCGAAGATAGTAAAATGACTATTTTACCCCTATAGTCATTTAATGGGTTTAAATAAGCTCCAATATTTTTCAATTAATTTCTAACCCATTATTTGATAGATTAAATCAATTATATGCCATAATAATATATTACTAATATTTTAGTCTACTTATTTTATATTGCAAAATTACGAGACGTTACATATAGCTTAACTTATTACTAGGGCATAGTTGTAATTATAACCTTTATGTATTTTATTTTTTGATATCAAATTTTCTAAAATGGACTCCACCATTGAGTCGAAGGATATCCTTTCTTCGTAATTTATTTGGCCTTTGGTAAATTAAAATAATTATTATTTTTAAATATGCCAATTTATATATTATATATAAATATTTTAGATTTATTCACAGTCACTTATACTGACATGATGACAGGGGGTTAGGGTTTAAAATCAATGGTTAGGAGTTTTGAACACCTTTAGCTGCACTCAGTTTATTTATTTTTTGGTTTTATTATATATATATATATATATATATATAATTAGAGTTGCAAATAGTATTAGCCACAAGTTGTGGCAAAACGATTAGTGTTTTGGCCTTAAGACTTTGCATCTCATCTTCGAGTTACCTAGGCAACAATGCCTTTTTTTTTTATTAAACCCTTGACTCAAAATGACATAGTTTGGGTTTACTAAATATTTAAATTTCTTTTAAACTGAAACGACGCAATTTTGTCTCTGGCATCATTAGAATGACGTTCTGTTATATGATGCCCTAACTTGTTGGCCAATCGAGTCCACTCAGTCTGACTCAATCATCGTGTGAAGTCAACTCTGCCATGACTCGACGCCTTTTCAGGTGGCAATCAATGGAAACTGGGAATTTTTAAGTTTTTTTTACATTGTTTTCTTGCTCTTTTTAATCCATTTTTCAATTAAAATCCTTCTAAACTTTATTTTATTCATTGAACCACATTAAAAACTCTAGATTTTCGATCAACCACCATTCTAGCCAGACTTGCAACTCCCTCATTCAAGCCCACAAATTTTCAATGGACGTGTATGCATCGCTAATTGTTATATTTATTAAAACAACACCATTTTGAACTTTATGTGAATATTGGCAACACATACTTTTCTTACTTGCAATGCGCATGTGTTCATCGTTAATAAGTCCTTATGTTCTGTAAACCTACCTCGATCTAGTAAACTCATTTTCTCTCTTCGATCTCACACATCGACCACCTCTTTCTCAATGACTTCCCACCGTACGCTGTCACTACAGTCCCAAAATTTCAGTTTTCAAGTTTTTCTCTTTCTAATTGTCCCACTTTTGATTTGTGAATTCAATATTTGAATCTATGATATGTATGTCCCTCTATGAAATTTGGATTAGTTTTTTCTTAATTTTACACTTCTATTTTTTATTTATAGAGATTTGATTTAGGATTTATTACATTTTTGTGTATATGTGTGTGTAGATGTTTTCTAGTGTGTGTGTGTGTTTTTTTTCTTGTATATGTGTTCAAATGTTGTGTTTTTTTCTTATATACGTGTTCAAATGTGTTTTTCCTTATGTGTGTGTGTGTGTGAATTCTGATGTATGTGTGTATATTCTGATATGTGTATATATATATATAGATAGATTTTTCCTTTGATTTTTTCTTAGATGTGGGCTTTAGATTTTTAAATATGTATGAATAACATTATTTGTAATTCCTTAGCCCTGTTGGGCCGAACTAAGGGGTTATCAAGACCCTGAAAGGTAAGTCATTAAGACCAATCATCGTAGTCAAGTGAATAAACACAATTCATTTATTTCTGAATTGATTCCCTTTAAGTCATTTTACTTTAATTGGTTCCAATTCGTTCTCATGATTAGACTTGTTCAAGTCCCTTAATGAGATTAAATGAAATAAATTAAATCACCATAAGGCGTAACAGAACCAAATCATCCATCGATAATACATAGCAAAGTAATGTGTAGAGCTGACACTACTAGTCCAATATACAACATATATATTAAGTCAAAGATTGATATAGACACCCTTTACAATACATGATAAATGAATATAACTATATGAAACCAATGATACTCAAGTCTCTGTCCATCTCGTGCTGCTCCCACAGCTGTCATTTACCAGTCTAGTACTTTCCATTCCCATGAACAATAGGGGTGAGTCATAATGCTCAGTAGGGTTTTCAAAGCATACAAGAATATAGCGTGCAAAAATGAATGCAAATCCGATATGGACAATCCCTAATGTCTAGTATGCAATCACAAACACACCAATATCATCTACTATATCACAGTTGTAGACACAATCATCAAAAAAATATGGCACCACTCCATGTGGTGTAACAACTATAATGGTGTACTCAAAATAGGCATTTAAACATGTTATATGTGTATATATATATATATATATATATAAACCTCACGACGCACTTCCATTTCCTATTTCAAAACAATAAGGACATAATATCTAACATAGATCGATAACATCTAGTCAATAACGTGTAATCACTGTATCATTATATAGACAACATGTGTAATCTATAACATAATAAGTCCGAACAATATCCATTATAATCATCAGTGGCTAGTCCATGCAATGCCATCATGCTCAATGTAGAAAAAAAAAAAACCTGTATGATTTAAACTATGATCTAAATCTCAACTTTAGCTCTCTCAATCCATAGTTCAATCACCTAATGGCCTCGAAAAAACCTAATGTTTCTCGGGCTACTAACCTAATGGCAATGTACCACCACCCACGTGGGGTTATGGTTCGTAACTGAATGGAGACACAATCCCTGTCACCAAATAATCCTAGTCTCTAACATGATCTCATCATACTCTATTCATTGGCCCTATCATTCCATCTACACCATACATGTGTGCTCAACCAATACCATAGAGGTCCGTAATACAATCCACATTGACTATCATGTAATGCAATGCATGATATCTCAATATATGGAAATCACATAGTCCACAGAGTATTCACAAGCATCCAAGATAACATACAATCAATGATATCGAAATAGAATGACAACAGTTGAATTATAAGAATCAATGATAAACATGCAATCTCAATCAAGCAGGATAAAATCCTAGTCCTAGTCATAGTCATCACCCGACTAAAAGGAGATATTACTTGTGTCTTTCACATTGTGCATTAAATACCTCACACACTTCACGGTTCAACTCTCGAGAGCACCCCGACCCTTAACGTTAAGGTTCTATAGTGATTCTTTGAGTTCTCTTAGATTAATTACACATCACCCTAAATACCGGGTACTTGTTTTCTCAAACGAATATCAAAAATTTGTTCTCCGGTCTCAAAAATCCTAAAAAGGCCTCAACGTAATGTTTCTAAAACCTAATATCTCCATTCTCGTAAGAATGAACTATTTTTGCCCCACCATTGTGGTACAATAATAGCTTCGGAAGTTAATATTTTGGGTAAATTACACCGACTTTTTTTTAGATTTATGACAATTAGATCGACTTTTTCTGAACTTCATAAAATTATACCAATTTTTTTTACTTTTTTTGACAAACTACAACTATTATCTTGAGACATTTTTGTTTATTTTATTTTCTTTTATTTGTTTTGATAAAAAAATTAAATTATCAAATCCTTTACATAATAAATCAACGGCTATAGTGTAGCCTGAAGAACACAAAATGTGTGGAGGCTTGACTTCTTTTTTCAGCACCACGCTTGAATTCCAAATCTATTGTTGAAAAAAAATAAAATTAAAAGCCCTTTACAGCTGCTCTGTTGTTTTCCAAAAACCTAAAGGAAAAAGGTTTTAGTTAGAGATAGTAACCCGTATGCTTATAATTTGTGAAATCAGTACTGGGTTAGGATTACGATTAGAGTTTTAATTTTGATATAATATAAATACGTTATAACTTTATTCTTTGAATTTTATAAAAACATAGTTGCTCTCATAGAAATAGGTTACCGAATCATTTAAATTTTCTGTGTCATTTCTTTTTAACTCTTTTCACCGAAATTACATGTATCGATAATTCACAACAGTTTTTAATTGCCTATTTAGACTTCAGTTTATTAAAAAAAAAAGGGATTATTGTTCGATAGTGTAATGTTAAACTATTTGGGTTATAAAGCATGGAAACGTACAAGTCTATGAATAGATTAAAAAAACAATGATTTATATTTGTGATGGAGCAACCTTGCTGTACCAAAAAAACTCTAATGATTAGTTCTACATCCAAATGGTTACTCCCATTATTCCACCATACTAGCTCATCTAATGCACTATCAAGGATATTCAATTAAAATTTTTGAGTTAAAAATTGATGAAAATAAATTTTTTGGTGTGTGTAGACCATATATTACTTTAAAAAGAAACTATTTGTACTGCACAAAAATGGAGCCAAGAATAGTTCAAGTTTGTCATCATGATTATGATCGACTTTGAAATTTTGAATATGTAAAAAAAAGGAAAATAATTAGTATACCACTTTGATACCTTGGATTTTTTTTTTTTGTATTCTTATTAAATGATGAGTTAATGATTTTTTTGTAATTAATAAATATATTTGATTTTTTTATTTAAATTTTAAAAAAAAATTATGATTCATGATGTCATCGGTGAACTAATCTTGTAACTAAAATTTTTATGTATCTAACAAAACTAGTAATAAAATGAGAGAGAGAAAGAGATTCTTCAAAAATAGCTACTTCATAAAAGCATCTACATCTAATACCAAACTTGATTGATGAATAAAGTAATTTACAATAAGTTCTTCACAAAAGGTATGTGAATATAATAGTAGCGTGTTATGTAGATAAAGTTGACGACCAAAAAAGAAAAAAACAATCTTTCACAAAAGCGTGTGTATATAATTAACAATCTAGTTTCAAATATATATTTCACATCTGAACTCACAACTTAACAACCGTCTTACCACTGAATTACCCCCTTAGAGACTAAAAATGTCAGAGCTCAAGAATGTTGAGGTTCCCATGGATGAGGTTCCCGTGGAGGAGCTCAACACTAGCCACGGGGATTGGGTTAAGTCCATAATGAATGTTCAAGGTTCGAATATAGCAGAAGCAGATCAGTCTCAAACAAAAAATCCAAGACGAATACCAAGGGTTCCACTGATGCTGCGAGATGCCAAAGATTTTGAGAAATACTATACACCGAGACTTGTCTCTATTGGTCCTTACCACTATAAGGTCCGGCCAGAAAGTCATCACTGCTATCAAAACCGTAAACTCCAGCAAGTGCAGAAGCTCAAGCCAAAAATGGCTAACAAGTTTGTTTCAAATGACAGGCTACAGCTTGAAGGCCTGTATGAGAAGCTTCTCCAGAAAACCAAAGAAGTGAGGGAGTGCTATGAAGAGAATTCAACAAAAGACTTTAGCGACGAGGCGCTAGCAAGGATGATGCTGATGGATGGGTGCTTTATTTTGTATTACATCAAATCTGTCGTGGAAAAAACTGTTAATGAGCTCGAACTGAAAAGTTACCACGAAGCCTTCTTGCAACAGGATTTGTTCTTGCTGGAAAACCAACTTCCCTTCCTCGTCCTTGACGTGCTGATGAGCAACTCGAAAAAGCCCATAAAAGAAGAATGGATGACAAAGATCAATCAGTTCGTGGAGCACAATACGATGACGCCACCGCAAAAAGAAAAGAGTGCAGGAAAATCATTCGGACGATGCCGACAATATTGCCATGGCGCAACCGGAAACAAGAATAGAGAGGACGAAGAAGTTTCCAAGGACGGCCACAAAGAGGCGCCACCACCTGCCCATCTTCTTGAGCTTCTTCACGTAAAACTAGTAGGTGACATAGAGCCTATAAATTATTGTCGTGATCCCCAAAATTACACATTCCGTAAGGTTAAGGAGCTCACTGAAGTGGGCATCCACTTGATGCAAAGTGAGGCTAGCCTTTTGACAAAAATTAACTACGAACCTCATTACACATTTGGGTTCCTAAAACTTCCCCCTATAACTGTTGATGACTCAACAAAGGCGAAGTTCCTGAACT
The DNA here is from genome assembly GCA_008638375.1 of Nyssa sinensis. NCBI lineage: Eukaryota > Viridiplantae > Streptophyta > Magnoliopsida > Cornales > Nyssaceae > Nyssa > Nyssa sinensis. The sequence goes on from CM018050.1 coordinate 28,090,778, forward strand.
TGATAGCCTACGAAATGTGTCCACAAATCCGAAATGAGTTCCAATGGGTCACCTCTTATGTATGCTTTCTTGATTCTCTTATTGATAATGCTGAAGATGTTAAGGAGCTGCGATCAGCAAAAATACTCCACAACTGCCTTGGCAGTGACGATGAAGTTGCCAAGCTCTTCAACGAGATAGGCACAGACTTGGTCCCACACCCTTGTGCCTATGCATTTGTCAAGCGGGATATCCAAGAGCACTACGAAAACAAAGGAAAGACTTATATGGCTCAACTCAAGTACCAGTATTTCAAAAACCCATGGACCATTTTTGCTCTCTTGGGAGCAATTCTTGCTCTTTTTTTCAGTGCCATTCAGGCTTTCTTCCAGGTATGGTCTATTCCTAGTGATTGCGATGGTCTTTGCAAACATATCAAAATAGTAGAGCACTTATGAGACACTTCCCCGTGAAAGTTCTTCATTAGTGCTGCTTCAGGAACATGTTTGTCATTCATATAAAGAGGCATATGAAGACTATTCTTCGTATGTCATTGTTTCAGAATAACTCCTCTCTGGTATATCTCCTAGTATAGAAGATGTGGAGAGCAATTTCCTTTAATTTTATTTTTATTGTGTGTGTGTTTAAATAAACAAGATTGAATCTGTATTATTTCTTATTTCCTGATATATATATATCTGTGAGTCATTGTATAAGATTCTATATTTCCCGTTGTAAGCTCTCACGTATGAGTGAACCAGAGAGTATTTGTGATTGTATTGTTTGATTTTAGTAATTGATGTTGCCCCTTTCTAGTGTAAAGACTTCTCCTCCTGAACTGTTTGTCAAGAACTTGAGGTCAAAGGATCATCGGGAAAGTTCTGGTAGTAGCCGCTCTGATAATAAAGTTAGTAGAGAAATAAAGACAGTAATTCAATAGAAGAATTGAACATGAATTGAAAGTGTTTCTTGTGGCCTTATTTATAAATTATAGATCTCCTAAATTGAGTAGGATTAGGAGTCATACAAGTGGAGATTTGAAGATATCCGTAGATAGTAGTTATTATATTGGACTATGTTTCCTTTCTTTGAGGTCAGTAGCCTCTAGAAGGCGGTGTACAGTTCGGAACCCCTTACCTTTGAAGCCTTTGTACCTAGTCGGTCGAATGAACTAACAACCTCATGATCTGTGTACCGAAGAACTCCTCGTGGACACGTGTCGCGTCCTAATAGCTACAACCGAAACATGGTATATCAATAATAAAGCATGTGACAGCGATTTGTTGGTTTTGTTGAACCTTATAATTAAGAAAATCAATATTTTATTTTATTTTATTTTTGAGTAATGGTACACACACCTAAAAATTAAAAGTCCTGGATTTGTTTACCTTTGACATGTAATATCTAAATATAAAAAATATATATATCAATTAGTTTTTAAAATACGATCGATAGATATTTAACAAAAATAGGTAATCTAATACGATATACCAAACATCTCTCTTTTCTTCTAAAGTTTCTATATTTCTTTATAGGTGCTCGTGTAAGAGTGTCACGAGTGTAGTTGTAACTATATTGTTGATTTTAATAATAAAGGATGTAATTGTGACAGTGATGTTTTGGTTTGGTTGAACCCTATCTTCTAGGGTTTTTAAGAATTACAAACAATATTCTTAAGATTTCTGAAATAGCATTGTCCCTTATCACTAATGTTGGTTAACAGTGTTAACGGAACTTGCTCATTTACAAATTTACCTTCGTATTATAATAATATTTTTCAGCCAAAAAAAATTAACAATATTAATAAATCCTTTATTTTTCTCTCTCCTAAATACATATACGATGGCACATGATCACCTATCTCCTCTGCCCCATCTCTATCACTCCTTTCTACTGCCTTCTCCTTGGCCCATTTCTATCACTCTATCCTTCGCCTATCTCCGTAGCTACTCTCTATCGCCCATTCCGACAATGTCGAATCCCTCTTCTCTGCCCATCTCTACAGTAATAGTGGTGCGTTTTGATCTGATTTTAAGTATTCTTCCAGTATATTGTTGTTTTGCTAAGAATTTCATTGAAGGGGTTCTACACTATATATGGTAGCTTCCTTAAGCAACAAAAGTAATTTATCTCTCTGTCTCCCCTCTTTTAATCTCACAGGCTTGTATATATATATATATATATATATATATATATATATATATATATATATATATATATGCACACAACCAAAGATTTGTGTGTGTGTATATATGTGTGTGTGTATGTATACACATAAGTTCGTCCTCAAGTTTACTAAATGTATTCACTGTCGAACTTATCCATAACCCCGTACTAATAGTTGAATTCTTTCAAAAACAATTGAAAACTCATGGATTTCTCCAATCACATCTCATTTCACATTATCAACATTTGTTTGAATTTGATTATACACGAAAAACTTTTAATTTCCTCTTTTTGAATGCTACTATCAATGGAAACAAAGCTAAAGCTTAATGGAAAACAAGAGAATTTTTAATTTTTTTTATTCAATAATAATTTAGCATATATTTTCTATTGTTTTGCACATCAATATCCATACAATCTGAACCAGAAGCATGCTTAAATCATCCCAAAATTCTAACAAGCTTCACATCCTTTGCTTGACTAGAATAGAGAAGGGCTACCTACAACATTTATAAATCCACAAACTCTACCTTGGTTATCCTTGTCTCCGTACTCTAGACTACCCAAAAGTTTCTTATATATATATATATATATATATATATATATATATATGAACTTGCAGATCATCAATCAACTGGAATTTATATTAAAGGTAAACATTTAAATACACAAAAATTAAAAATTGCTTTGTTAATAGTAACATAATTTCAATTAAATAACAAGATCAAGTATAAAATGAGCTTATCAATCCCATGTTCTCTACATGTCTAGAGTATACCTTTATGAAGAGCCCTTTCTTCATGGGATCCGCAATCATCAAATCTGTACCAATATGCTCAATAAGAACCTCTTGCTTTTTGACTCTCTTTAACAACAAGATACTTTACGTCCATATGCTTGCTTCTAGCCATAAGATTTAAGCTTTAACCTGTTGTTGACAATCTTGATGAATACGAATGAATTCCAAAATATAGATGACTACACGACCTCACACAATATGGTTGTTGTATGGTGAAGGGTGGAAAGGAGTTTACTGCCTACTCTACGTAACAAAAATTAGCAATAGGACTAATGGTTGTCACAAGCTAGATATATAAATAAGCAGGGGACCCCAATCCTACAAAGTTTGAAATTTAAGACTTCCTACCATCAAGGAAACATATTTTATCACAAACTCTTTAAGTTTAACCACTTTGATAAGAATAGTTGTGCGTATCTTATCACCCAATTTTGACTGAATAAATATAATTATATATATATATTATGGAAAGGTTGATGTGGCATATGGGCCACCTCAAGTCTCTAAAAGAGACATGCTTACATTCTCCCACTTGGTACACATGACACATCTCATACTTTCTGGGTGATAAAATCAAACCTTAACCATGATCACGAACTAAAAACTACTCATGCTTTATTTGAGAGACAAGTACACGAATCATGGTGGTCATTCATTATATGTTAGACACTTCTTTCCATGTATCACAGTGCATCATCTTCTCAAGAATTTATATGGTTTTATATACTTTATGAACAACTTCTTATAAGTTATTCTAGGTCCAAAAATCCCCATGGATGTTATATTAAAGGCAAAAACTTCAATGGGAAAAAATTGAAAATGCCCTTATTAATACTAACATAATGTCAATTAAATAACAGGATCAAGTATAAAATGAGCTAATCAATCCCATGTTCTCTACATGTCTAGAGTATGCCTTTATTAAAAGCCCTTTTTCATGGCATCTGCAATCATCGGATCTATACCAATATGCTTAATAAGAACCTTTTGCTTTTTTAGTCTCGCTCTAACAACAAGATGTTTTATATTAATATGTTTGCTTCGACTGCTACTCTTGTAATTCTTAGAGTAAAAAACTACAGATGAATTATCACAATAAATCCTTAAGGGTCTGGAAATCCAATCCACAACCTAAAGTCCTATGATAAGGTTTCATAACCTAATAACATGTGAAGTTGCCTCAAAGCATGCTATAAACTCCACCTCTATAGAAGATGATGCAACAATCGTCTTTTTGGCGCTTTTCCATGAAATTACACCTCTTGCTAGTAGAAAGACATATCCTGAAATGGACTTTCTAGTGTCTTGACAACCCGCAAAGTTTGAGCCTGTATATCTAATTACTTTCATTCAATTGACATGTCTATAAGTCAACATATAGTCCTTGGTTCCTTGTAAATACCGCTTAACCTTCTTTGCAGCATTCCAATGCTCCATCCAAGGATTGCTTTGATATCTTCCTAGCATCCTAACTACAAAAGCAATGTCAGGTATGGTGTATAGCTTTGCATGCATAAAACTGCCAACAACAAATGCATAGGGGATACTTTCCATCTAATCCTTTTCCAAATCATTTTTCGGACATTGTCCCAAGCTAAACTTGTAACCTCTCAAAATGGGTGTTGTATTGGACTTGCAATCATTCATCTTGAGCTTCTTCAAAACTTTTTTGATGTAAGCTTTATAAGGCAATCCTAAAGTCCTTTGAGACCTATCTTTGTGAATCTCTATGCCAATGACATAGGAGGCTTCACTCATATCCTTCATCTCAAAATTTTGAGAAAGAAATTGCTTAGTTTGATGCAGCAAATCCAAATCTTTAGTTGCAAGTAAAATATCATCTACATACAGAACTAAGAAATTGTACTTACTCCCACTTATCTTAAGGTATATACTATTATCCACAACATTCTCCGTGAAACCATATGAAGAAATAACATTGTGAAATTTCAAATACCATTGACCGGAGGTTTGTTTTATTTCGTATATGGATTTCTTTAGCTTGCACACTAGGTGACTATCATTATCAATGCAAAATCCTTCAGGCTGCTTCATGTACACTTCTTCCTCAAGATCCCCATTTAAAAAAGTTGTTTTCACATCCATTTGATGTAACTCTAAATCAAAATAAGCTACTAATGCTATGATAATTCTAAAAAAGTCTTTCTTTGAAATTAGAGATAAGGTACCATGGTAATCAATTCACTTTTGTTCACAGGTGTTGAATCTAAATCCTGTGATTATTCTGACTCAATCTTTCAAGGGACACCACTCTCACTAATGTTAACATCCTCAATGAACTTTGCAATCTTAGCTTCAACAATTCTAGGTGTGTCAAGGACAATAAAATTTGTAACCTTTAGAATTTTTTGGATAGCCAATGAACTATCCACTAACTATTCTTGAGTGCAATTTCTTTAATTGTAGATTGTAAACCTTTACCTCAGCTAGACAACCACATGTGTAAATGTCTTAAACTAGGTTTCCATTGTTACCATAACTCAAATGGTGTATTAGGGACAACATTAGATAGAACCCTATTTACAATATACACTTTTGTCCTCAAGGCTTCACTCCATAATTACAAAGGAAGGCTAGAGCTGCTTAGCATATTCTTTACCATATCCATAAGGGTACGGTTTCATCTTTTTGCCACCCCATTTTGTTGAGGTGAACCTGACATGGTATACTGAGCAACAATACCTTCTTCCTTAAGAAAATCTACAAATGGACCTGCTCTTTGTACACTTTAAAGGCATCTAGTACCTCAGACTTATCAAAAAGAAGATAGAGATACATAAATCTTAAATATTCATCTATAAATGAGATAAAATATCTCTGACCATTCAGACATGGGGTAGGAAATGGTCCACAGATGTCAATGTGTATGATTTCAAGAATTTTTTCGCTCCTCTTATCACCTTTCTTGGACTTGTTGGTCTGCTTTCCTTTTATGCAATTCACACAAGTACCAAAGTCAGAAAAGTCTAGAGTCTCTAAGACTCCATCATTAATTAACCTTTTAATTCTCTTAATAAAGATATTTCCCAATCTCCTATGCCATAATGTAGAGGAAGACTCATCAATTATTTTACGTTTTATGCCAATATCATTTTGAACAGTTAAAAGACTTTGCTTAAAATTATAATCTAAAGATAGTTTATATAAACCATTATTTAAATAACCAAAACTTATAGTAGCTGAGTCTTTAATCAAAGAAAATTTTAAATCAACAAAGCTAAATTCAAATCTTACCAATGCTAATTTAGAAACAGAAGTTGAGTTTCTCGAAAATGAAGGAACACAAAAAGTGTTTTCAAGTTCCAAAACAAATCCCCTTTGTAAAATGAGTCTGTATGTTCCCACAACTTCAACGTGTGAACGCATCTTATTTCCAAAATAGATGCCTTGTTCACTTTTCGTTGATTTCCTTAGGCTGAGAAAACCATGTATGAAATTGGCAACGTGAATTGTAGTACGTACCCGAATCAATCCACAAATCATTTTGATGAGCATCAATAAAATTAGACTCATAACACATAAAAGATATGAGATTACCTTTCTTCATGAGCCAACTTTTATATTTGTCACAATCTTTCTTTATGTGTCCTTTCTTTTTGCTAAGGAAACATGTATCCTTATCACCACTTTTCTTGAACGTTTCTTTGCCATCATTCTTCTTTATTGGAACATTTTTCCCTTTCTTTCATTGTCCCCTCGAACATGTCACTAAATGTACACTTTCAACTTTCTCATGTTTTAATCTCTCCTCTTCGTGCACACACATAATCAAAGTTTCATTGACAGACCATTGCACCTTACGTGTGTTATAGAAAATTTTAAATGGTCCAAACTCTGGAGGAAAAGAAATGAGAATAAAAAGGACAAGGAAAGATTCTGAAATCTCAATTTCTAGGGACTTGAGTTGAGTTCCTATGTCCATCATCTCCATGATGTGCTCACGCACACCTCTTGTCATGTTGAACTTTGTACTTGAGAGCTTGTTCATCAAAGTGCTTGCTTGCCTTGTCAGAACTGACAAATTGTTCCTCGATCAATTACCTTCATGTAGTCCTTGAGCTTATCATGCGGTGGGATGGAGCCCCCAATGCTCTTGCCAATGTGGGACTTTATGACCATTAGGCTTAGATGATTCGATCGCTCCCACCACTCATAGGCATTTTTCTCTACATTGGAACTTGTCTCCGTTGGCACAGGTGGTTCATTTATTCGAAGGGCCAAATCGAGGTCTATGCACTCTAATGCCAGAAGGATTTTGTCCTTCCAATCAAAAAAAATTTTACTGTCAAGGAATGGAATATGAAAAGAATCATTCTGATAGGAAGTGGTAATAACTGGAATAATTTAACCAAGAAGATAAATCAATGCTTTGGAACAATAAACTTTAATATGAACTAACCAATGTTAAATTCAATAAGCAAAATCCTAACCTACCTATGGGCAAGGTCGCATCTGCATGAGATTTGCTTATTATCCTTATTAATAAGACCAATGAATTCTAAACACTAAGGGAAAAGAATACCATACCTGTGGGCCTAGGGATTCTTAACTCTTAATGCCTAATTCATCATCTAATTCTAATTAAATTGTGCAAAGTTACCACCTCCCTGTGGGGTAAAGCAATTACTAATAACAATTTAATTACCATCATGGAATGCCAATTTATTTAACTTTATGTGATCAAAACACAAAGGATCATTCATTCACATTTATTCTAAGATGATGTGGCTCTCTTAAAATAATGCAATGAAAAATATGGCATAATCCATCAAAAGTGCAACTCTAATGAGGCATAAATCAAAAATAAAATCCTTATGTAGTCCAAAAATTTAAAGACGCGCATTAATTGTCTAGAGGTGATATAATTTTATTCCACATTATTGTAATATAACTTTAGCATGAAAGAAACCACATGTTCATGAATATTTTACAATCATAATGAAAACATAATGCATAAAAATTGAATAATAGCATAACACTCATAAAATAAAATAATTAATTAATCAACAATACCAAAATGGCATGCACATATTGTTGAAAGAATATAAAATTAAATGCACGCAATATGCCTTATAAGACACGCAAACGGAAGCAAACAATTAGCAATTAAATAATTTTGAAATTTAAAAAATTACCAAAAGTGACCCCAATAGGTCGGGTAAGGCGCGTGGTCCCATTGCACAAAATCCGAGATGAAATGAACCATTGTAGTGGTCGCACGCGAATGCACAAGCTTTTGCTGAGAGTGGGCCTTTCCATGGCCCCCATGTGCACTGTTTATCTTCTCACATGCGCGGAACGCGCTGATCAATGCAAGTAGGCTTTGCGCCCACTGTTTGTCTTCCAGATTTGTTTTTTCGCGGCTTCTCACTGGAAGTCTTTCTTCAACTGAATTGAACCAATCTTCTTAACTTTAAAAATATATGTATATTTTATGAATATTATATTAGGATTTTTCATAATCAGTAGATTACGTCTCTATTGACATCACTCATATAATATTTAGCAAACTACTTATCTAAAAATTAATAAAAGTTTCCTTGGATAACCAAAAGATGTTCTATCAGATTTTGCTAATTTTGATTACCAAAACTATATATTTCATGCAATTAAACCATAAACTGTTGTGTGTTTTTAAATTCCGAACACAATGATATATAATACACCAAATTTTATAGCTATTTCATTGATCAAACATCAACTAAAACTTGTATTGGGTTTCGATTCTACATAGAAAGTTAGGGCTCCAAAGTTCCCAACCCATTGATCACCATAATGCACAAAATAAAAATCAACATAATCGATTTTTTATTAGCAAGAATAGCCCTCATTCAATTTATTGAAACAAGTAATGAATATGTATCTATAATTGAAAAACTAATAAAACACACATGAAACCCGAAAATATTAGATCATCAAATTTAGACTCCTTTGTTAAAATTATAGGACCAAATTTATACCAATCTCTTTGTTTTTCCATGGATAATCAAAATCTCAAATCAATTTCAACCAATTGTTATCCAATTTTTTCAATTAAATCAAACAACTTTCATGTATGTTCATGAATCTGAGAAATATTGTGATACTTTTCATGAAATATTCATGTATAAACTTAATGAGTAATACAATGGATTATTATACATGATGAGGGCATCCTAATCTTCATGATTTTGAATCCAAACCATTTATTTTATGCATGTAAATTTTACACATAAAAGGACCTACGAATTTCACAATATTTATCATGCATAAAATCATAAAATTCAATTCATGTGTAATATCATGAAGTTTTGATTCTCTAAATCATGTATATTTATGCTAAACAACGTGGCTCTGATATCACTACTGTAAACAAAACCAAATTTGCATAGCAAGGATACTTACCTCTAGTCATAGGATTCAAGCTTTAACTCGTTGTTGAAAATCTTGATGAATACGAACGTACTCCAAAATATAGATGACTACATGACCTCACTCAATGTGGTTGTTGTATGGTGAAGGGTGGAAAGGAGTTTACTGGCTACTTTATGTTACAAAAATAAGCCATAGGACTGATGGTTGTCACAGACTAGATATATTGATAGGCAGGGGACTCCAATCCTACAAAGGTTAAAATTCAAGACTTCCTATCATCAAGGAAACATATTCTATCACAAACTCTTTAAGTTTAACTACTTTGATAAGAGTAGTTGTGCGTATCTTATCACCTAGGTTAATGTGGCATGTGGGCCACCTTAAGTCTCCAAAAGAGACATGATTACAATTAATCCTTGCTCTATGAAACATTCTATGAAAAGTGAAAATGCATTAATTTGTAACTCAATCAGTTAGTTTAATAAAGAAACAAAGATTAAAAATAAATAAACACTAAATAAAAATTTGAGTTGAAGACTTTGAAAATATAAAATTGTAATGATGTTATGTTAACCTGATTAGTGCATTCTTCCATGGGTCTCACAACAGATATTCTGGCGTTCAGTTCCAAGATATTCCAGTATCCAGTTACTGTGATTACTAGGAAAATAATAATAGTGGATGTATGGAATATGATCAACCAAATGATGTAATTTTCCACTGTCACGTCCCGGATTTCCACAAACCCGGAGAGTGAATTAACGGAAATTAAAAGGAATTTATAAGTGATAATTAATTAACCTTGGTTTAGTTGAATCCCCCTTATTATTTCTTCAAGTTTTTCTCCAAAATTAAAATTAAACACTTGCTATTTAACATGACTAAAATGCTTCATTAACATGGCCGAGTATCTCTCCCAATTAATATTTAAATTGGTTTAAGTCATATTTAAAAATGACTCCTAAAACAACCTTAATTCATCCCCAAAAAATTACCCTAAATGATGTCTCAGATGGCCCCAAAAATGGCCTAAGGCATGATAAAAAAGATAGTCAAACATCCACTCGAGATTGACCCTAATAAAAGGCCAAACATGGCCTTGAACCATGGCTAAGATGTATCCCAAAAGCTGCTCAACTTGGCCTTACGTAATGACCTAAAATGGCCTATAATGAACTCAAAAATTAGGGTCAAACACGTGATTTAATGGCCTCAAAATGGCCTTGGAATCTAGGTCATAACATGGCCAACACAGTGGCTGCACAACAAGCAAGTAGCAGTGCGCATAGCAGGGCAAGGCAGTGGGGCAAGGCAGGGTGCACGGGCAGGCGCGGCACGAGCGCGGCTGGGGCTGTGGGCTGCTGTTTGATTTTCTAGTTTTTCTGCAAAAACACTGTAGCGACTGCAAGTTAAAATCTGATTTTTTTTCAAGTTTACTGTTCATGGCTGCAACCTAATTTTTCTCATTTCTGAAATTTTTTCCAAGTTTTTCCACCCATTTTCAACCCACTTTTCCCTAGTTTCTAAGCCCCCATTTTAAGCACTTTTTTTCACCCATTTCAATAGTGTTTTTCATTCTTATCTAATGTCTAAATTTAACGAAAATTTGGACATAACCTCATTTGTTTTTTTAAGTGTTTTTCTCACCTAATTTTCACAACATCCATATATGTAAATGCATAAACAACCCACTATTACTCGATGGCAACAAGTTCATCAAATTCAAACATACATCCTCTATTTTCAACATATTCATTTAGTACACATTAAACCAAAAAACATCATACATTCATCTGCGTCTTAACCCATACATTTCAAAATGACCCAAGGCCTATTGTTCACAAATTACCCAAGTCTAAATACAATAAATTGGGCTTGCGCCCATACATTTAAAAATATGCCTCAAGGGCCAAATCTTCAACATAATCCATTTCTTGCCATCCTTCAAGACTTAAACAAGTCTCAAGTGCCCGGGGCCTCATCTGAAAAATGATATCTCACAAATGGGTCAGCTCGACAGCTGGCATAACATAATACAAAGACTAGAAACAAGTTTAAGGGTGTGGCATGTGCAAGTGTACATTTTAAAAGCTATAATCCCATAATCCCCCAATGCCATGCAATGTCAATATGCATGACACACACATGCAACTCTATAACACACCCATGTCTCGTTTACGAACTGCATCCGATGGATTTGAGTACCAATTCCCGTTTACAGGCCTCCACCCGATGGATCTGGGCACCAATGTAATGGCCAATTTTAGGATTTTCACCATAGGATCTACACCCTTATAATGTATAGCACCACGTGTTCAACCCACACCATGTTTTCAAGGAATCACATTATGCCAAAATGCCATGATCTCATCATGCACCCCAATGTGACAATTTATCAAACACATGGTGCCCCTTTTTAAGTTATGCATTTTATCCCACATAATTCATAACTTTAAAACTCCAAACCATCTTTCATCTAACACATATCATAACGATACATATCAACACATATTCAAACCACAATTTCACAATTATACTAATTCACAAGGAATATAAAATTTCCATAAAGTACCGAGGCACAAATCCTTCACATGGTCCAAACCACAAGGTGTGTCAACATGCATATAGGCCAACAATGTAACAATACAATCCTATCAATAGAACACACCTTAATCATGACAACTATTCATCAAATAGCCCAAAGAACACATATATCCCTAAACTACCAACTCTAAGCTTTTCAAAGGAAATACCTCCTAGGTGGTTTCCTAATCTCAAGTAAACTCCTTAAACATTCAACCACGATGTAAAAATACAAGAAAGCTTAAACCTATTACTAGCTTAGCACTATATCATACCTAGATAAGTTTTTCTCAGACTGCGGGAGTTGTGTTTGTCATATATCCAAACTGTTTGGTAAAAATACAGGTCTCGATGAGGGAAACAACTTCTCAGAAGGAACCTCGACGAAAATCCAACTCGAAGAGTGTGTTTCAAGAGCTTAAAGCTTGAAGAACTAGGGCTTTTTCTCACTTTCTCTCTATGGATGTCCACTGCTCTGATTTCAGAATGAATTCTGTTCTAAAATTTCTAAGGTTTGTATTTATAGTAGAGGGGCAAAGGGGTAAATGACCCTTTTGCCCTTAATGAGCTCGGGGGCCCCGTTACTCTACAACCCGTCCCGAAACACTTCAATTTGACATTTTGTTTTAACCAATGTTCATAAAATTATTTTAAATAAAAATTTTTTAAAAAATAATTTTTTGCCCACGGCCGGGTTTGACCGGTTCCACCTGGGTCACCCGGATGCCCTTTTGGTCCAATTTCAGAAACTATTTCCGTTTTTGCTCAAATTCGTAAAACAGGTATATTTTAATATTCTAAGCATATTTTTCTTCTATGACATACTCCAAATATGCTTTTAAATATGACTTATGCCTTAACGATGCATGTTCAACGCCCTACCGGCAAACCGTGCAAGAATAATGCCCTACCAGAAAAAATGAAAAATTTACCTTTATTTTTCATATCTCTACATCCACCATTCCTAATATGGGCTACAAAATGCATATCATACAATTCAAGTTTTTTGAGGCGAGTGAGGTTTTCAATGCCTACTAGCACCTGCTCCAAATAATTACACCTCCTTATGATTAGCTTTTGTAGGTGAGGCAGTGTACCTTTTTGTATTATCACCATTCTTAATTGTTCTAGTTGTTTAAGTTCCAATATCTTAAGCTTTCAAGATTTTTGAGGATTGAAGTATAGTCCGTTTCGACAATTGGCATCCAGTAACTGGAGCTTTAATAGATTAGAAAGATCTTGAAGGTGTTGAATGGGATTATTTTCATGTGCCAATTTGGACCACTTGAGACGTATCCTTACCAAGTCATGAAATTCACAAGTCTAAGTTGGAAACCTATCTAATCACCTTTTTAGATACAAGCATTGAAGTAATGAAGGATGATTTGTAATGGCTTGTAGATCCAAATACTCCTCCTTTCCTAATGAGGTTATATTCAAGGAATGGAGGTTTTTTAACTTTTTAACAGAGTGGCACAACTTTGCTCGTTCTCCACTTGGAGGATCAATAATCCCTAGCTTTCTTAATCGTTTGAGTTTCCCAACCCCTAATCATTTTGGGATGCCTATTTGCCTTTATCAATGCTAGCTTCTGTAGATTCTGTAACTTATCTATGTCTAGTGTCCTCATCATTGCTGAAACCTCGAATCCTTTAACACGATGAAAATGAGTATAATTTTGTGTGTCATAGCGATAAGCAAGCAAATGCCTAAGATTATCAAGTTTGAGAATTTCTTTGGGTAGCTTTGTCATTCGAGTTTACTTAAGATCTAAGGTTTCTTGGAGCCGAAGATCCCCTAGAGAATCTAGAATGATTTTTATATCCGTATGACTTAAATAACAATACTTCAAGAGCTTCAATTTTAAAATTTCAATGGGAAATGTTTCCAGAGATGCACCTTCCAAATGAAGAACCTATAATAATTCCAAGGTTGAAGGAATGGATGCAGTACTGGGAGCGAAAAAGGTCTGAGCTTTATAATTAACTTCAGTGAAGTCGAGGTCGCAACTGGCCCTACTATTTTGGATGGATAGTCGTCGGGTAGTTTGATGACAAGAGTTTCTTTCCGATTTTGTAAGAAGAGTGCAAAAATGCTCCTCTCTTAACTTTGAGAGAATAATTTTATTCATGAGATGATGGACCCGACAACTTCTTAGTCTTCCATCAAAATCGGGTTTACTTACATGTATCAACCTCCTTTGGGTGAGTTCGCTGAGATAGTCTACTCCAACATCCTCAACTCTCTTGCAAGTCGCTTCCATTATAAAATCCTCAACTATCAATAGCCAAATCACTATTCTATGCTTCACTATGTAACCCTCAAAGAAAATGCTCAAGTATAGAAAACAAAACTTAAGATGGCATAGCAAATCATCATAATTTCCAGATGGTATTGTCTTGATAATTGAAAGACGGCCTGTGGGGTTTAATTCTAACCCAAGGCTATCATGCATTTTGTTCCACTAAGATTTAGTTTTCTCTATTTTGGACAAAAAATCACCGATTACAATGATTCCAAGGGGAAATTCTTCACTTCTTTTGAAGATGGTTTGGGACCACCCCACTAACCCTAGAGGATATATGCCATTTGGGGGCAAAGTCATTTTATAGAAGAGTTCTTGAGCAGCCTCTACAAGTAGAGGCTGGAGTTTATGTACATGATAAGTAGAATTATCTCTGTAGGAAAAAGCTATATTGTGTATTCGTGTAGTGATAATTACTTTACTGTGATTGCCCTTAGGAAATCCATATCTAAAAAATTCTCAAACATCCTTTATCCATAAAGTTTCAAGAACTATAACGTACCTTTTGTCTTATAGATGACTTTCCAGTTGTTTAATCAGTTGAGACTCGTTAACTTGAGAAAAACTATGGGGAGCTAGTTCAAATGTTGGATTGCAGATATTGTTGAAAATGTTCAATAAGAGTTCTACCTTTTTCTGGCCTTTGAGAGATCGAGCCAAGCATGGGAATCAAAGTCTTCCTTCACCCTATCATACACTTTCTTAGCGAGAGTTGTCTTGCCGGATCCACCCATCTCAACTACAAAACACATGTTAAGCCTTTGACTCCCCTTTAGTGCCCTAAAAATTAGTTTATGGTGGGGTTCCTCTATTCCCATATCATCCATGTACAAAGCATCTAACTTTGGAGCAATGCATATGGAATTTTCAGTGCTCGGATCATTATGATGACTTGAGCCTTGACCTTGAAAGGAACTACCTATCATGTTATTATATCTCTTCCTTATCTCTCTGAGTGTCTTGTCAACCTCATTTATTTGGCCGTCCATGGAGTGGCGTGCACTCCATTATGTGATGAAGCCAACCTTGGGAAAATAGACTATCTAGCCGTGTGAAATATTATAAAATCGTCAAGAGCATCCACTATGTCATAAGCTACATCTCAAACATATTTAAGCCACAAACCGACTACTTGATCACGCCTATCTCCTTTGCCTTTGGCAATAGCATTCCTTACAAGTGCTTTAATTAATTCTAGTTCACGTCTTAACATGCTCACTTTGCCGTTGATCTCGGCCAAAAAATTCAGTTCTTTCTGTAGAAAATAATCAACTTTTTCAATTACAAAGCTGACAGCAGTCACAACAACATCCACCATCTCTTTGATCGATGAATGATGATCACTCTCTCTTTCTGTGTTTTTTTGTTTCTAAAGTTACATTCTCAATTATTTATTCTTATAAATGGCTAATCAGCATCAGTACTATTCTATTCTAGGCTTGTCACCATTGACTTTAGTTTCCAATAATATGAGGTCATATATCTTATTATAATATATTACACCAATAAGCTAAAAGAAATCACTTTTTTCTGTTTTCATTTTATTTCTTTCCATAGATGCCAATTTATATGATTTTATTGATAGAACATATAACTAGGAAATGTTTGTTGTATTCAGCATCAACTTAATTAAAATTCGTATTTTCTGATGATCAATCAAAAGAAGGGACCAAAAATGAGATGCGTCAAATTAAACTAAATTAACGAAAATATAAACATATTCAGTGGTCCTATATATATAGCATAATGAGTTTTAACATATATAATTAGGCAACAATATAAGAGTTTTCTTTTCAACATATATGATGGTTACAAATCACAAGTTGTTTCTTCCTTTGGAATTGTCTGTCTGCTATCTCTTTCGTAGCCTTTGGACATTTCCACAGTTGTCAAGAAAATTGTGCAGAGATTAAACAAGCTACAAGTTAGTGAAGAAGAACATAGCAAAGTTTTTGATAGTGATATCTTATTAAACAAAAATAGATTTCGTAGAAGAACAAAATGTGTGTACTAAGTCATTTCCAAATATCAAGTTGACTTAACAATTGATTATGAAATCTATTGTCGTCAAAAAAAATTAATAATAATAATTTTCTTTTGGATAGTGTTTGGCTCCAAATCAATTAAGAATAATTTTCTTTTACTCACATACGTGTCACAATCTTAATGTGTCACATATGCAATTACATGTATGTCTTAGAATTAATATATTATACATATGTGAGTCTCTATCACATTGGGGGTAGCCACAATATTATAGAGTGAAAAAAGGGGTTGAGTAGTCGTGAGTGTGTGGCCAGAAAATATATTATGTGGCCTTGAGTGAGAGTATCTTGCCTAGAGTAGTTCGTGAGAGACAGTCGTATAAGCCAATTAAACCAAGTTAGTAGAATTTTATTAGGACTCTTAATTTTGAGTCGTAGTAGTATTTGATATATTTCAAATAAGAATTATCTTAGATAAGAGTTGGGTAATTTATTATTAGTAGGACTAGGAGTCTTTATCCTAATTGGAATAGTATTACTAGTTTGAATGGGACTAAAAGTCCTAGTTGTATTAGAAGTAGAATTAACATATTTTATATATTAGACATTGTGTGCCGTGTAACTGTGTGGCTAAAAAAAAGAAAACATAGTGTGTTATTACTATGAGCCAAAAAACCATTAGCCATTGAAAGCCATGAGAAAGTGTTCCTGCTGTTGTGAATAAAAGTATAAGTGAATTGATTTTGTTAAGTTATGATCACGTTTACCAATGCAATAATATTAAAGTTCTTTTAATTTTTGTTTTGCTGCTTTATTTTTTTTTCTTTCTTTTAACAATATACTTGAGAGTATTATTTTACGTCCAACAATTGGTATTAGAGTCTGGTTTTTTAGTTCGTGAAGATGACTTCGCTTATTTGTACAATTCACAAATTTGATGGGAAAACTCCTTTTCTTATTTGGGAGAGTGCGATGATAATATTTTTTGATTCAAGTGGTTTGACGACGAAATTCATTACGGATGTGCTTGCAGCAGATGCAGATGAGCAAATAAGGCGAGTACACTTCAAAACTTTAAATTGCATTCGTCAACTATTAGATTTTTCTATTCTTAGTAAAATCGCCCATGTTCAATCTGCAAAACAAGCATGGGATATCCTTTAAAAAACATATGTTGATGTTGATAAGGTGAAAAATGCTAGATTACAAAAACTACATAAAAATTTTGAGTTGTTGCAAATAGAAAAATCAAAAACTATTTCTAATTATTTTTCATGGACCACGACAGTGGTTAATGAGATGAGGACTAATGGTGAACAAATAGCAGACCGTTAAATAGTTGAAAAAATTCTTCGACGCTTGACACAATAGTTTCAATATAAAGTGATTGTTATTGAAGAGTCTGCTAACTTGGGAGTCTATGACAGTAGATGAATTAGAGGGTTCGTTAATGGTTCAAGAACAACGTTTGAATGAGAGATCAAAAAATTTAGTGGAAGAAGCTTTGCAAGCTCAATTAAATTTGACGAATGAAAAGGCGAGTCTCAGAATAATATAGGATTTAATTAACGTTTTCAAGGCTACCGTAACAAAAGGAAGAATCACAACAATAGAGAAGACAAATGCAATAATGGGCAGAACAGATCTGGTGAAGGAAGAGGTAGAGGCAATTAGTGACAGAACAACAATCAGTGGTAGAACAAACATCACTGGAAAAATAACAATAAGTGGCAAAATAATAATTGGCAGTACAGACCAGTCCAAGGAAGCGAGGACGATAATAATTCTAATCCAAAATCTCATAAATCCAATATTCAATGTTCTAATTTTTGCATGTTTGGGCATTAAAAGTTTGATTGCAGATTTAGAAGGTCGAATAACAGAGATCATCAAGCTAATGTTGCTGAAAATAATCCTAGTAGTAATAATGATTCAGAAACCTTGTTGATGACTTGTAACGTTATGGATCCGATAGTACTAAGTGGTATTTGGATATTGGCTATAGTAATCACATGTGTGGTAAAAAAAAACATGTTTTTTTATTTGGATGAGTCTGTTCGATCAGTGGTAAAGTTTGAAAATAATTCAAAGATACCTGTGATGAATAAAGGTAGAATTACAATCAGTTTGATGAATGGGTCTCACAAGTATATTTCAGTCGTGATGTGACTTTTGATGAGCAAAGAGTATGGTATTGGTCTCAGAATGATCAAATCCTACCAGCTTTAATTTTTAATAGTGCAGATCCATAGATTGAAGTACAAAGTGAGCCTCAGATTAGTGATCCTCCATCTTCAT
The DNA here is from genome assembly GCA_008638375.1 of Nyssa sinensis. Classification (NCBI taxonomy): domain Eukaryota; kingdom Viridiplantae; phylum Streptophyta; class Magnoliopsida; order Cornales; family Nyssaceae; genus Nyssa; species Nyssa sinensis. Next base: position 28,109,268 of record CM018050.1, read on the forward strand.
ATGTGCCATTACCTCATACAGAGTCCTCTAGGCATCCTCAACGCCATCACCACTTTCCTGCTCTCTTACAAGATTATGTTGTTGGTAATGATAATGAGCCAATTAATAAAGATTTGGTGAATTTTTCTTTATTGTAGATTATGATCTAATGACTTTTGAAAAAGCCTCTCATAATTATCATTGGATTAAAGCCATGGATGATGAGATTCATGCACTCAAGAAGAATAACACATGGCAACTTACTACTCTTCCTAGTGGTAAAAAACCAATTGGTGTGAAGTGGGTGTACAAGACAAAGTATAGGCCCAATGGTGATCACTTTAAAGCGAGATTGGTGGCTAAGGGTTACAAACAAAACCCTGGTATTGATTATTTTAAAGTGTTTGCTCCTATTGTTAGACTTGATACAGTTTGTATGTTTGTTTCTCTTACTGCTCAAAATAATTGGAGAATTTTTCATATGAATGTTAAATATGTTTTCTTGAATGGTGTACTTGAAGAAGAGGTTTATGTTGAGCAATCTGCCGGCTATGTGATAAAAGGGTATGAAAACAAAGTCTATAGATTGAATAAAGCCTTATATGTACCTAGAGCGTGGTATATACATCTTGATTTTTATTTTGTTGAGCATTGTTTTAAGAGATGTCGTTATAAGGATACTTTATATGTCAAGTCTAATTCACATAGTGATATTCTTATTGTGTGCTTATAGGTGGATGATTTGATCTTTACTAGCAATAATCCAAAGTGGATTTCAGAATTCAGGGGGGGCTATGATTGCTCACTTTGAGATGACAAATATGGGACTAATGTCTTATTTTCTTGACATTGAAGTTGTTCAAACAGATGGTGGAATTTTTATTTTACACGTGATATTTTGAAAAGGTTCAAGATGGACAAGTCTAATCCATTTTTGACTCCAATTGAGGAGAGGTTAAAATTAGTGAAATATGGTACATGTGATTTTGTGAATCCGTTCTACTTTAAAAGATTGGTGGGAAGCTTGAGATATTTGACTTCTACTAGACCAGATATTGTGTTTGGTGTTAGATTGATTAGCAGATTCACGGAGACTCCACATCAATCTCACTTGCAAGCTGTTAAACGGATTTTGCAATACATTCGAGGTATGCAAAGTGATGGTATTTTTTACTCACCTTCTAAAGTTTGGAACTTGTTAGATATACAAATAGTAATTGGGCAAGTGATACTGAGATGCGAAAGAATACTTCAAGTTATGTCTTTCATCTTGGTTTTGGTATATTTTCTTGGTCCTCCAAAGAGCAGCAGGTTGTTGCTCTTTCAACAGTAGAGTCAGAGTATATTGTAGAAGGGAATACAACTACTCAAGCAGTTTAGTTATGGCGTATGCTTGGTGTTCTGCAACACAAGCAAGATAGTCCTACAATAATGTTTTGTGATAGCAAGTAAGCCATTGCTTCGACAAAGAATCCAGTTTTTCATGGGAGAAGCCAGACATTGATATCCAAGTTTCACTTCATTCGTGACTTGGTGAATAACAAGGAGATCCAGCTTGAATTTTATCATTCTGAAGAACAAGTTGGGAATATTTTTACCAAGTCTCTCAAAACAAATTCCTTTTTAAAGTTGAAGAGATTGCTTGGCCTAGTGAAAGTTGAAGAGCTTGGCTTAAGAAAGGCAATGTAAGCCAATTAAAATAAGTTAGTAGAATTTTAGTAGGACTCTTAATTTTGAGTCTAATAGTATTTGATATATTTTAGATAAGTCTTATCTTAGATAAGAGTTGGGTAATTTATTATTAGAATGACTAGAAATGTTTATCCTAATTGGAGTAGTATTACTAGTTCCATTGAGATTAAAAGTCCTAGTTGTATTAGAAGTAGAATTAACATATTTTATATATGACGTTGTGTGCCATGCAACTGTGTGGCCAAAAAAAAGAAAACACAGTGTGTTATTGCCGTATGCCAAAAATTCATTAGCAAATTAAAAGCCATGAGAAAGTGTTCCTGCTGCTGTGAATAAGAGTGTGAGTGAACTGGTTTTGTTAAGTTATGACCACGTTTACCGATGCAATAATATTAAAGTTCTTTTAGTTTTTGCTTTGCTATTTTTTTTTTCTTTCTTTTACAAATCTATATTTGAGAGTATTGTTTTGGGTCCAACACAGTCGAAACAGAAGTATGGTTGTTGGAGATTAATAAAAGCACCTAAGAATTTCGAAATATTTATTATGCATAAAATCATAAAATTCAATTCATGTGTAGTATCATGAAGTTTTTATTCTCTAAATCATGTATATTTATGCTAAACAACATGGCTAGAAGGTTGTCTCTGATACCACTACTGTAAGCAAAACCGAATTTGCGTAACCAGGATACTTACCTCCAGCCATGAGATTCAAGCTTTAACCTATTGTTGACAATCTTGATGAATACAAACGTAATCCAAAATACAGATGACTACATGACCTCACACAATATGGTTGTTGTATGGTGAAGGGTGAAAAGGAGTTTACTGCCTACTCTATATTACGAAAATAAACTATAAGATTGATGGTTGTCACAGACTAGATATATAGATAGACAGAGGACCCCAATATTATAGCTACAATATTATAGAGTGAAAAAAGGGGCTGAATAACCATGAGCGTGTGGCCTAGAGAGTGGTGGCCGGAAAAATATTATGTGATCGTAAGTGTCTTGCCTTGAGCAATTCGTGAGAGACTGCCAAAACAAAAGTGTGGTTGCTTTGAGATTAATAAAGGTGTTTTCTTTTGAATACAGTTTTGATTTCATGTTTGTTAATAAAAGTCTTTGGTGCTTGATATTTCATAATTTGATTTTCTTAAATAAAATATTAATTTATTTACTTTGCTTCTTTTAGTTTTGAATTCTACAATTGTTATTCAAGTAAATTTTGAGTTCTATAATTTATATCAGAATTATTTTAAATTTTACGAATAATTTTTAAATCTAACATATATATATATATATATATATATATATTGACAAAGAATTAAGTTAGGCTGATGCAGTATTGAATTGGGCTTGTAATCATCAATCCAATTTTTATTTAGTCGAGGCCTTAGCTTGTATTGATAAATTGTGTATTTATGGTATTCGCACACGGGTATTCAATTTGGTCTTCCAATTATAGCGGGATGTCTTATTTTCCTACTTTCAGTCAACTTATACAGATGATTTTGATTTTTTTTAATTTTCCCCTTTTTCCATATATTTTTCTTTGAAATTAGAACTATCAATTTTTTCTTTTTAATTCCATTTAGTTTTGCTCATAAATTAAGGCTCAAATGACCTATTAAGAACATCTTTCATTCACTGTTGGGCTCTAATGACAGTTTAAGAATATATTGTAAATTTCAGGTTGATTCAAGGGCATTAAGGATTTCAACGTGATTAGAGCATACAAATCACACGGGTGTGTGATGCCTGCATGTGCCACGTGTGCGCATTCTTATGATCAATGGCGGTCCTACAACTACTCAAGGGGGGTTGTGGTCCTTCAAAAAATTTGAAAATTAGTTTTTAACCCTTAATATTTAAATGTAAAAATTTGAATTGATAATTTAAATTATTAAAAATTCATCGGGCTCAGGTTAAATTCAATTCTAATTCATTTTAATTAGGTTCAAGCTCAGGCTGAGATTGAATTATTTGAGTTTAAAATTATATTTGGACTAAATTCAAATTAACTGTTTTAAAATTTGATTTAAATTTCGACATGATTCAACTCAAGCCCGCACCCTTTTTGCCTAAATTGCACCCCTAATCAAGACTTTGATGAGATAATCATTCAACGGAAAATAATTCTCTGTTGCACTCTTAAAAATCTCGCTCCATTGGTATATATTATCTCAAGGTGATTGGAACTAAAAAGATACTCCTTAGCTACAAAGATTTCCCCATTCTTTAACTTGGCACGAGTGATCAGAGCATCTTTGCACATTATTCACGAGACAATGATTTCAGACCCAACCCATTCATTGAACTAGAAAAATGTTTGGGTTACGGATTATCGGTTCAATCATCGGATCAACCGGAATCAAACCATGATGTCATAATCATGTAATTAATAAATTTAAATATAAAAAAATAATTAATTACATTTATTTTTTTATAATTTTTTAATAATTACATATACTTTTTTAATAATTTTTACACCGTCTTTCATGTTAGTTTTGTCGCTCTAAGGTGTTAACGGAATATGTAACTGTACAAAATTACCCATTATTTAATTATCTATTACTAGGCAAAGACTTCACTTCTCTAGTGGAAAATCAAATAAGCTCATGTGAATTTACTTCTCTAGTTGGGTTGTTGCCAATGCCAAGAGATAAAGTTGGGGGGAGAGAGAGAGAGAGAGAGAGAGAGAGAGAGAGAGAGAGAGAGAGAGAGAAGGAAAGACTAAAAGAGAAAGAGGACCGTCACTGGAGCCTTGAAGTCATCGACGATGGCATATGGGCCTGATGGATTTTGCAGGATCGTTGAGAGTTGAAACTAGTATGGAGAGAGAGAAGGAAAGAGTGCATTGTCGACGATAGTGTAAGGGCCGGGGGCTTGGAAGTCGACACCGACGATTGCTTGGAAGTCGAAGGCAACGATATTGCCTTTGTTCGACATCTATTATTCCGTTCGTTCCCAGAGGTTTTTTGGATTTCCAGGATTTCTGCACCTGCGTTTGCTCTAAAGCAGATTGGGTTTAATTGTGTTTCAGTGATTTTTCTTGGGTGTTGATTTGTGGTGATGGTGCATTTGGCTTTGTGTTAATGGTTTTGTGTGGATCGGATGTGTGTATATGTTGGACCCAAATACAATCAAACTATATTGAAATAATAAAAAAAAAACAACTATTCAATATTTCATGGCAAGCACACGGCCTCCCCCACTGCAACGCCACAATTGAAAAAAGGCTGAAGTATAAAGAAACACATGACCCAAAAGAAAGGATAAAAACAAATTGTTATTCAAAAGCTTGAACAGTAGCTAAATAGCATTAGTTAAGAAAACAGAACCTCCTTTATGCGGCTAGAGGTCTTACGGCAAAGCCTCATTCTTTCAGCCTTTTGTGGTCACACTCATAACGAGCTTACATTCATATATATATATATATATATATAAAATTATAAAGCCTAACCCTAATTTAATTAAAACTTTTAATTTTAGTTAAATAAAAATACTTCTCCCACTAGGACAAGGATTCCTAGTTTCATTAAGATTAAAATAAATCAAATCCTACTAAAACTATAACTTGGTTTAATTGGCTCACATTACCTCCCTTAAACCAAGGTCTTCAAACTTCACCATGCCAAGCAATCTCTTCAACTTCAAAAAGGAATCTGTTTTGAGCGGCTTTGTAAAAATATCTGCAACTTGATCTTCAGAAGGACAAAATTCAAGCTGGATCTCCTTGTGATTTACCAAGTCACGAATGAAGTGAAACTTGATATCAATGTGCTTGCTTCTCCCATGAAAAACTGGATTCTTCGTTAATGCAATAGCTAACTTGCTATCACAAAATATTGTTGTCGGTCCATCCTACTTGTGTTGTAGAATACCAAGCATTCGCCGTAACCAAACTGCTTGAGTAGCAGTATTCCCTGCTGCAATGTACTCTGCCTTTACTGTTGAAAGAGCAACAACTTATTACTTTTTAGAAGACCAAGAAAATACACCAGAACCAAGATGGAAGACATATCCTGAAGTACTCTTTCGCATCTCAGTATCACCTGCCCAATCACTATCTGTATATCCAATAAGCCAAACTGTTAGAGCATGAGTAAAAAATACCATCACTTTGTGTACCTCTAATGTATCGCAAAATCCGTTTAGCAGCTTGCAAATGAGATTGATGTGGAGTCTCCATAAATCTGCTAATCAATCCAACACCAAACACAATATCTGGCCTAGTAGAAGTCAAATATCTCAAGCTTCCTACCAACCTTTTAAAGTAGGTTGGATTCACAAGATCACCTGTTCCATCTCTCACCAACTTCAACCTCTCCTCAACTGGAGTCAAAATTGGATTGGACTTATCCATCCTGAACCTTTTCAGAATATCACTGACATATTTTTTCTGTGAAATAAAAATTCCACCATCTGTTTGAACAACCTCAATGCCAAGAAAATAAGACATTAGTCCCATATCTGTCATCTCAAAGTGAGCTATCATAGCCTCCCTGAATTCTGAAATTAACTTTGGATTATTGCCAGTAAATATCAAATCGTCAACATATAAGCACACAATAAGAATATCGCCATGTGAATTAGACTTGACATATAAAGTATGCTCATAAGGACATCTCTCAAAACCATGCTCAATAAAATAAGAATCAATGCGTGTATACCACACTCTAGGCGCTTGCTTCAATCCATACAAGACCTTATTCAATTTAAGAACTTTGTTTTCATGCCTTTTTATCACATAGCCAACAGGTTGCTCAACATAAACCTCTTCTTCAAGTATACCATTTAAGAAAGCAGATTTAACATCCATTTGAAAAATTCTCCAATTATTTTGAGCAGCAAGAGAAACAAACATACGAACTGTATCAATTCTAGCAACAGAAGCAAACACCTCAAAATAATCAATACCTGGCTTTTGTTTGTAATCCTTAGCCACCAATCTTGCTTTAAAGCGATCTACCTCACCATTGGGCCTGTACTTTGTCTTGTACACCCACTTCACACCAATTGGTTTCTTACCACTAGGAAGAGTAGTAAGTTGCCATGTATTGTTCTTCTCAATTGCATGGATCTCATCATCCATGGCTTTAATCCAATGATCATCACGAGAGGCTTCTTCAAAAGTCACTAGATCACAATCTGCAAATAAAGCAAAATTCACCAAATCTTCATCAGTTGGCTCATTATCATTACCAACAACATAATCCTGTAAGCGAGCAGGCAAGTGGCGCTGGCGTTGAGGACGCCTAGAAGACTCTGCATGAGGTGATGACACATCTGAAGATGAAGGATCACTAATCTGAGTCTCATTCTGTACTTCAATCTGTGAATCTGCATTATTAAAAATTAAAGGTGGTTGGATTTGATCATTCTGAGACCAATCCCAAACTCATTGCTCATCAAAAGTCACATCACGACTAATAACCACCTTTTCTGTTATTGGATTATACAACTTGTAGGTTTTTGACAATTGACTATAGCCAATAAAAATACATTTTTCACCTCTATCATCAAGTTTCTTTCTGAGATGATCTGGCACATGAGCATATGCAATGCATCCAAACACCCTTAGGTGTTTAATGACAGGCTTCTGTCCACTCCAAGCTTCCTACGGGGTTTTGTTAGAAACACTTCTAGTAGGACACATATTCAAAACATAAATAACACAAGCAACCGCTTCAGCCCAAAATCCTTTAGGCAAATTTTTAAATTTCAACATGCATCTAACCATATCCATAACAGTTCTATTCTTTCTTTCCGTCACTCCGTTTTGCTGTGGAGTATATCTAGCGGTCAACTGATGCCTAATACCATATGTCTCCAAAAAATTATCACAAACAAGATATTCTGTACCCCTGTCAGTTCTCAAAGTTTTAATTTGAAATCCACTTCGCTTTTCAACATAAGCCTTGAATTTTTTAAAAGTATCACAAGCATCAGATTTATGTTGCAAAAAATAAACCCATGATTTTCTGCCACCATTAGAAGGTACCTCCATTGAGCACAAATTTGAGTGTATCAACTCCAAAGGCCTCTTGGCTCTCCATGAATTTCCTGTAGGAAATGCATCTCTATGTTTCTTTCCCATAACACAAGTTTCACAAACTCTATTTGGGATATCAATGACAGGCAAACCAGAAACCCAATGTTTCTTAGCAAGAAAATTAAGACTACCAAAATTTACATGCCCAAACCGCATATGCCATAACCAACTATCATCATCAATCATAGAACTAAAGCAAGGTAAATTCTCACATTTAATACTCAATGGAAATAAATGATTTGGAGTCATGTTTACCTTTGCTATTAGCCCCATACGGTCATCATTGATTGTGCAAACTCCATGGTGGATTCGCATATCATAACCTCTTTCTAAAAATTGCCCCATACTCAACAAATTTTGTTTCAAACCTGGTACATAAAACACATCTGAAATATACTTGTGAGACCCATTTTTCAATCTGATTGCTATTCTGCCTTTACCCATCACATGTATTTTTGAATTATTTTCAAACTTTACCTCTGATCGAACGGACTCATCCAAATCAGAAAACATGTCTTTCTCACCACACATGTGATTACTACAGCCAGTGTCTAAATACCACTTAGCACCATCATCATTATCCACAACATTACAAGCCAACAACACGGTTTCTACTTCATTATTACCACCAGGATTATTTTCAGCAACATTAGCTTGATGATCTCTATTATTTGGCCTTCTAGATCTGCACTCAGACTTTTTATGCCCAAACTTGCCACAATTAAAACATTGAATATTAGATTTATGAGATTGTGAATTAGAATTGTTACCATCCCCTCTTTCTTAGACTGGTCTGTGCTGCCAATTATTATTTTGCCACTGATTGTTTTTCTGCCACTGGTTGCCTCTGCCTCTTCCTCCACCAAATCTGTTTTGCCCATTATTGCCTCTGCCTCCTCTATTGTTGTGATTCTGCCCTCTATTCTGGTAGCCTTGAAAACGTTGATTAAATCCTCCATTATTCTAAGACTCGCCTTTTTCATTCTTTAAATTTAATTGAGCTTGCAAAGCTTCCTTCACAGAATTTTTTGATCTCTCATTCAAGCGTTGTTCATGAACTATCAACGAACCTGGTAATTCATCCACTTTCATGGACTCCAAGTTAACCGACTCTTCAATAGCTGTCACTTTATATTCAAACCGCAGTGTCAAGCTTTGAAGAATTTTTTCAACAATTTGACGGTCTGTTATTTGTTCACCATTAGTCCTCATCTCATTAACAAGTGCCGCAGTTCGCGAAAAATACTCCGAAATAGTTTCTGATTTTTTCATCTGCAACAACTCAAAATCTCTATGCAATTTTTGTAATCTAGCCTTTTTCACCTTATCAATACCAACATATATTTTTGTAAGAATATCCCATGCTTGTTTCGCAGACTGAACATGAGAAATTTTACTAAGAACAGAAATATCTAAAGCTTGATGAATACAATTTAAAGTTTTGAAGTGTACTTGCCTTGTTGCCTCATCTGCATCTGCTGCAAGTTCTTCCTTAATGAATTTCATCGTCAAACCACTTGAACCAAAAAAATTCATCATCGTATTCTCCCAAATATAAAAAAGAGATTTCCCATCAAATTTATATACCGTACAAATAATTGAAGTCATCTTCACGAATCCAAAAAAATAACCAAGCTCTGATACCAATTGTTGGACGCAAAAACAATCAAACTATATTGAAATAAAAAAAAAAAACTATTCAATATTTCATGGCAAGCACACGGCCTCCCCCACTGCAACGCCACAATTGAAAAAAGGCTGAAGTATAAAGAAACACATGACCCAAAAGAAAGGATGAAAACAAATTGTTATTCAAAAGCTTAAACAGTAGCTAAATAGCATTAGTTAAGAAAACAGAACCTCCTTTATGCGGCTGGAGGTCTTACGGCAAAGCCTCATTCTTTCGGCCTTTTGTGGTCACACTCATAACGAGCTTACATCCATATATATATAAAAAAAAATTATAAAGCCTAACCCTAATTTAATTAGGACTTTTAATCTTAGTTAAATAAAAATACTTCTCTCACTAGGACAAGGATTCCTAGTTTCATTAGGATTAAAATAAATCAAATCCTACTAAAAATATAACTTAGTTTAATTGGCTCACAATATATATATATATACACACACACACACACATATAAAAATGTCTAAATTCTTATGCAAACTCAAATCCAAAGCAACAAGTTTTGATTTTGATGGAGGAAGAAAAAAGAGAGAAGGAAAATTCATAAATTGGATTTTATTCTTGGGCGTTTGGTTTTGTGTTAATGGTTCTGCTCGGAAGAGGTGTTTGATGTCATGGCTACAGAACAATGCTTATTGTCCTTTCTGCAGAATGAAAATTTTTTATGTGAACATGTGTGAACCGGTGACCCAGTACCGAGTCACCCAGTTTAATGGTTGGACTGTCTGATTTTACCAGTTTTCTATTTGTAGAACGATTTTGAACTTGAAACGGGTTATGGGTTAAACGGGACCGTTTTGTGGACCGATCAACGGTTCAACCGGTTGAACCGCCCGTCCGGTCTGGGTTTTAAAACATTGCCACAGATGAAGGAATAAAAGAGTCATTCATACAAAAAAAAAAAAGAAAAAAAAGATGAACAAATAAAAGTGTCATTCAATTCATACAAAAAAGGCGTCATAAATATTCTTTCTTGTGACTCTTCGTTGTGAAGGAAATTACTGTACTCAGTTCTCATGTAATGGGACACCACTTAGGCCATGTTTGTTATGTAGGTAAGGGTATCAATTTTTGACACGACATGATAACATGAATTGAATATGGCACGAAGTTAATGAGCTTGGATTGAGCATAAATGAGTTATTGGATAGTATGGATCTTGATAAATATTGTATACTAGCCAAAATTTTTTGAGAGTATTTTTTGGTAGTTCACATTATTTTTCAGTTGTCCTAATTTTATGTATTTGTAGTTAAGAAGCTACATCTCTTTGTAACTTGTAACTGTTTCAAATCATAGTAAAGTCGTAGCAGTCATAGATGTTGCCTTATTATGGAGTGAACCACGTAAATCTCTGTGTTCTGTGTGTGCGTGTGATTTTAGATTCATTTTCTTGTTTACTTTCATGTCTCACCGATCTTCGTTAGGTAATTATATTCCTAACATGGGTTTGAGTCATAAACATTTTAACACGTACAACACAATTAATAAATATGTCGTATTTGAGTTTTAGTAATGTTAACCTGTTTAACATGACTTAATACATGTAATTATAAAAAAAAAAAAAAAAAAAAGAATATGAGTTAATTTAATTTGTTTCACCCCAAAAGTTTAACAAGGTTTAGAGATTTTTTACTTATAAAAAAGTTTCTACTTTATTTGGAACATGTGTAAAATTTACTAAACTTAAAAATTATTTATATGTATGAAAAGATATGTAGCTTTTTTATTTAAAAAATAAAATAAAATAAAATAAACGGGTTAACTTTGTCGACACGTATAATCTGTTTAATAAATGAGTTGAGTTCGGGTTTAGAAACTTGACACGTTTAGTTAAGAGCGTTGGGTTAGAATAGATACATATTTTCTAATATATATACTTTAACATGACTCGAACATGATACCATAACACGAATTGACACTCCTATATACAGGAATGAAATAATTATTTTATGAAATAAAATAGAAAATGAAACGAAATTGTCATAAAATGGAGTACAAATTACTCATCTAGATCAAATGAATGCTTGTAATTATTTTTAATAGAATATTTAATTAAAAAAAAAGACATTTTTATTTATACCAAGTAAAAAAAAAAAAATGTCTACTAAACATGCCGTTAGTGCTGTCTAGTCTTATCTGATGTGATTTTCAAAATTACCGTATAAACTTTAGGGATTATATGTTAGTATTATTCCTTATACTTTAGTTGCAAGTAGTGTACTCTTAGGGATCTGCCATAAAGCGTAGCTCCAAACCATTATTGTTCCAGCTGAAGGATCAATCTTTCCTTGCGTAGATTGCCATGGTATATAAAATGAAACTGGGACCTGACAGAATCTTCTTATCTGCACTTTTACTTTTCTTTCCCCGGTAGGTTGGAGAGACACAAACTGCCTAATCCGTCTTTATTTTTTTATTTATTTTTTGAACAGCGAAGAAACGATTATATTGATGAAATGGGCAGTCTTGAAGTGCTTTGAACACTAGGAATATTCCAATTTGGAGGCTCTAGGCTGGGTTTGCGTCCTTTGCTTTTTGCATTTACCTGGGGTGTTTGCCTTATATAGAGGATTTAGTCTATCTTGGGCTTTGCGCTTCCTACTTTCTTTTTTACTCTTTTTTTTTTATGAGAATCTTATCACTTGTCCTAAAAGGCCATTATCCACCATTGTTGGTCCCAATATGGGGGTACTAAGGATTCTTTTACTGATAAAAAATATATTTGGGCTACTAGGGAGGGGTTGGACTGGATATAGACCTAATTATTGGGATTGTTTTCACAAATTGATTACTTTTTTTTTTTTTAATCTACATTCTCATTATTGACAGATCAATCTTTTTGGACCCTTATCTTGTTACTTATCTAAAAAAAGGAAAAAGAAAAAAAAGAAAAGAAAATATGAATGAGATACAAATATCCTGCTTGGCTGCCACTTGCGTTCTTAAGATTAATTTACTGCTATACTAGAGTGATACAGTCCCATAAATATGGAACTTCTAACCTTTTTAGCCTCTGGCATCGGCCTGAACATGCTGAATTAAGCTGCCTTTATATATTTTTTTTGTTTCAGTGCTGGAATTGATATGTATAAAGGCAGCTATTCATATGCCAGCATCAAACTAAAAAATATAAAAAGCCTCAAACCCAAAACTACAACAAAACTTAAGATATTATAACACCCGGAAAACTTAAAATAAAAACTTAAACCAAAACTAAAATTAATCACCAAACTAGTCTAAATCATCGAGATCAAAAGCCTAAGGTCTTTGCATATGATACTGCATGAACTGATCCATAATAAAATCTGATAACCAGAAGGTTGAAAGGAGCCAACCAAAATATCTCTGATATCCAAACTCAATGAATGAATGCCTTTATCAACCGATAGAATATATCTTTAATTTGTTCCTTTATGATGACAGAAGAAAAAGAATATATCTTTATTTTGCTCCCATGCATTTCACATGTTTGGCTCTGTAAATAAACTTAGTTTCTGAGTACACTCGAGCTTCTGGACCTGTATTGATTTGCAATTCAACCAAAAGAAAATAATATCTTCATTAAATTAAGGGTTTCAATATGTCCCACTCGATTTGAGTTAATCCTTTTTTCTAAGTTGGTGCATTAAAACCCCATCAATATGATACATTGTAATTTTGTTGTAGTTGATGATGGTATAGTGGTGATGTTATCATTATTATTACTACATTGTAAGAGTTAGAATCAAACCTAATATCTTTGGAAGATATTATATATTGGGTAAATTATACTGACTTTTTTTTTAGATTTATGACAATTACATCAATTTTTTCTGAACTTTATAAAATTATACAGAATTTTTTACTTTTTCTGGCAAACTACAACTGTCCTATCCAAATATTTTTTTATTTCATTTTCTTTTGCTTGTTTTGATAAAAAATTAAATTATCAAATTCTTTACAGAGAATAAATCAACGGCTAGAATTTTTTTTTTAGGCTCTTTATTCATTTTCTTTTGTTGCCCCCCCAACCAACAAACAGACAAGAAAATAAGAAAGAAAAGAAAAGAAAAGAAGTGAGAGAGAATACATGGTTGGAGTCATGATTTGTGATAAATTTATTCTTGGCATCCTATGCTACAGATATGTGGAACTGCAGACGTGTATGTAAATGATTGGAAGCTAGAATTTTTGCTCTAGTTCATTAAGGAGTATGTCATCTTCTCAAGGTCATGTATATGATGGTTTCTTAGCTTCACTTGTCATCTCCTCTGCTGAAGTCTTTTGGGACAAGTAGTAGTGGTGGTGGTGGATCCTTTGAGAATAAGTGTTTTTTTTTTTTTTTTTAATTTTTGAAGTCGCAGTTTTATTCAATTGCATCTTTGAATCTGGTAGGGAAATGACTCCCAATATTTCGACTACTGATAACTGAATGAGTTTCAAGATCTGGATCTAGATTTTGAATGATTTTGTATGTGAAGGGAAAATGATCTGTTGCTATATATGTACTCTGCACCTCTGTTGGCCTTATTTTTACGTTGTCCACATTTATTTTGTTACTGATCATACGGGAATTATTTTTTTATTTGTTGGGTTAAAAAAAAAAAAGAAGGAAAATGGATAGCTTACAAGTTTTATATGATTTTTGATGTACATGGGAGTATGGAGAAAAGGATATTTTATTTTAAAGATGTTAGTGAAAGAGCCCTACCAAATCTCGTTTTCATGTGGTATTTATTGTTGAAATTTGAATATAACATCCAATGATCTTTCCTTTTTTGATTTGAATATAAACAGTTTTAAGTCTATCTTGTTTTGATAGTGTAATGTCAAACTATTCGGTTTATAAAGCATGGAAACGTACAAGTCTATGAACAGATTAAAAAAACAATGATTTATATTTGTTATGGAGCAACCCTGCTGTGCCAAAAAAAATCTAATGATTAGTTCTGCATCCAAATGGTTCCTCCCATTATTCCACCATACTAGCTCATTTAATGCACTATCAATGATATTCAATTAAAATTTTCGTGTTGAAAATTGATGAAATAATTTAAGAATTTTTTTTTTGTGTAGATATATATTAAGAAATTATTTGTATTGCACAAAATGGAGCCAACAATAGTTCAAGCTTGTCATTATAATCATGGCTTTGAAATTTTGAATATGCTAAAAAATGAGGGAGAGAGAGAGAGAGAGAGAGAGAGATTCTTCAGAAATAGCTACTTCATAAAAGCATCTACATCCAATACCAAACTTGATTGATGAATAAAGTAATTTACAATAAGTTCTTCACAAAAGGTACGTGAATATAATACTAGCTTGTTATGTAGATAAAGTTGACGACCAAAAAAAATAGAAAAAAAAAGCTTGCACAAAAGCATGTATGTATATAATTAACAATCTATTTTCATATATATATATATATATATATATATATATATTTCACATCTGAACTCACAACTTAACAACCGTCTTACCACTGAATTACCCCGTTAGAGACTAAAAATGTCAGAGATCAAGAATGTTGAGGTTCCCATGGATGAGGTTCCCGTGGAGAAGCTCAACACTAGCCACAGGGATTGGGTTGAGTCCATAATGAATGTTCAAGGTTCGAATATAGCAGAAGCAGAAGCAGATCAATCTCAAGCAAAAAATCCAAGACGAATACCAAGGATTTCATAAAGATAATGCCAAGGAGTTACGTGGGATATTTTTAAATAACTATATGACCCACGGTTGTTGCAACAGATATGAAGAGATAAGTGACCAACAGTTGTGGCATGTGATAGAGTTTTCTAAATAAAGGAGAGTGATAGACTTTGAATAAATTGTTAGTAAGGAATAGCCGCATGTATATCTATTTCTAGTTACCTTGTACTCATTTGTAGTTAGTTGGTTGCTTATATAAATCTAATAACATGATTGGTCATCGCACTGCTTTTTGTGAGACCCTATTCGTGTTATTGATAAATTCTCTTTTTCGTCATGGTATCAAAGCCAAAAGGCTTTCTTAAGACTTGCGAATGGCAGGATCATCAACCTCCTCTTTCTTTCTCACTACGTCAAATCTTCCCCATCTAATTTCAATAATCTCCATAAAACTAAATGCGGCAAATTACCTCATATGGAGGATGTAGATTCTTCCTTTAATCCAGAGTCTAAAACTCATAGATCACCTAACTGGAAAGACTCCATCATCTACGATGATTGAATTAGAGAAAGAAGTTGCACATACAAAATATGAAGAATGGCAGAATATCGATTTGTTATTACGAAGTTGGCTCATCGGCAAGGATCAAAATATCGTTTCGATATATAGTTTCGGTCTGTCTGGAAACGGAAACGTTTCGGAAACATAATGGAAACGAAAAAAAAATTAGAAACATGTGGAAACATAACTTAAGATTTATTTATTTATAGAATTTAGCCTATTTATGAAATATTTGTGCATGTTTAAGGCATATACATCATATTCATGATAAATGACATAATAGATATATATTATGTAATATTCACGAATTAGATAATTTGACGCAAATTACATATAAAATAAAAAGTAAAACAAATAGCGATTTAAACCTATTATAATTAGTAATTTAGTATTAAAATAGTTGTTTCTCTACACTTTATTTTTCCTACTACTTTTCTATTATTTTAGGAAAAATAAGATAAATATATTCTTGAAATTTTGAGTCTTAATCCTTGAAAAATAAATGGATATTATTTTTTACTAACTTCTAGAATTATTGTTGATACAAATTCCTCTGATTCGATATGTTTCTACAGTTTCGGTATGTTTCCACAGAAACAAATTTGTTTACATGGAAACATGTGAATTTCAATATTCCACTAGTATTTCGTTTCGGTTCCCTAAGAAACAAAAACGTTTCGGCCGTTTCGATGGAAAAGAAACGAAATTTTGATCCTTGCTTATCGGTACACTATCTGAAGAAGCCCTTAGTCATGTTGTTGGGTTGAGCACTTCACAAGAAGTATGGAATTGCTTAGAAGAGACATATCTACATGCCACCAAGGAGACAGAACGTCAACGTACTAAAGAGACAACTTTAAATACCAAAGAAGGAAAATGTCACAATAAAGAAATATTTGTAGTTTAAAGTTCTCTGTGATAGCCTTGTAGCTATTTGTAGTTTAAAGTTCTCTGTGATAGCCTTGCAGCTATTCAAAAGCCAATTTCATACGAGGACAAGACAATTCAATTTTCTCAAACTCTTGGGAAAAAAATATGATGTGTTCATAACAACAATGCTCTCAAAACCCCCCTTTCCAACCTTTAATCAGTTTATCACAGCAGTTCAAGATTACGAGCTTCATTTTAGTATAAGCGAAATAGAAGAAAAATTGGATCTTAATCCAAATATGGCCTTCACTGTATAATGAGGTGGAGGAAGAAGAAGATCAAATACCCATCACCGTGGGTATTACCATAACTTTAATTCTAGAGGCCATGGTTTTTCTCCAGCAAACCAAAATTTGAATTTCCATAGAGGTGGAAATCAAGTTCATTCTATTTCCCCATCACCGTCCCCCTAATGTTGCTCAAAGTACCGCAACCCACAACAATCGCAATTCTAATGCTCAAGGTACAAGAAGTCATTCTCAAGGCACTGCCCCTTAATGTCAAATTTGTAATCGTATTGGTCACACAACACTCAAATGTTGGTACCGATATGTCTACTCATATGATGTAAATACATCATTGCCTCAACCATTTACTTCATCAACTTCCTTTTCAGTTCCATGGAACAATGTCCCTTTAAGATAACAAAAGATGCGAAGTACAATAAAAAAAGTGAGTCGAGCGAGGAGCTGCCATAAACTGACTCACTTGATAAACAACATATGAAATGTCAAGGCGAGTGATGGTAAGATATACCAGACTGCTAACCAACTGTTGATACAATGTGGGATCACGAAAAAGTTCACCTCGTGAGGAGTAAGTCTAGCATTGGGTTTTATAGGAGTTGTCTATGATCTTGTGGTCAGTTAGATTGGCCCGTGAGAGAAAACCATATGCATACTTGGCCTATTTTAGATAATATCTATCAGATGATGAGGAGATTTCTAAACTAAGAAAGTAACTGAGAGGACCCAGGTCATTTATCTCAAACTGTTGACTGAGAAAGTACTTAAGCACTTGAATTCCATTAGAATCATCCCTCTAGTGATGATTATATCATCAACATATAGCAACATAAAAATAGTTCATTGAGGTGTGTGGTGAATAAAGAAAATCGAGTCATAGGAGCTATTGGAGAAGCCAAGTTGAGAGATACTGGTGTTGAACTTGGCAAACCAAGCTTGAGTAGCTTGCTTAAGGCCGTAAAAAGCTTCATGTAGTCGACAGTCTTTGTTAAAAGAATGAGGGAGGCCACATATACAATTTTTCATTTAAATTTCCATTGAGGAACTCAATTTTGACTTCCATTTAAAAAAGAGACCACTGACGAGAAGCAACAAAGGCCAGAAGAGTACGAGCGGAAGAAAGACAAGAAACATGAGCAAAGGTTTCCTCATAATCAATACTATACTCCTAAGTAAAGCCTCAGACCACAAGTAAAGCTTTATACCTATCAATTGTTCCATCATATCAAGTTTTAATCTTATAAATCCATTTACACCGGACTACTGACTTTCCTGGAGGCAAGTCAACTAACTCCGAAGTACCATTCTTGAGCAATGCATCAAGTTCCTATCTGATTACAACCTGCCAAATAAAATCAGAAGAAGCCTCAAGATAGAAGTGAGGTTCATGTAAGGTTGTTAGTGCACGAAAATAATAAAAATTATGAAGATGTGACGGAAGATACCTCACTCTGGTGGAACGACGAATAACAGGAGGAGGGTCGGCAGGATCCTTAGACTGAACAAGGAACTGGAGATGCAAGAGGTGTAGTAGTATTATCACCAGTCATAGAGTGCTAAAGGGGTGAAGACTAGGGTCATGTGAGGAGATGAGACAAGAGACTCAAGAAGTGCCTCAACAGATAATGGAGGAAAGGATGTCATGTTAAACTTGGACACCTCGCAAAAGAGTTTATGCTCCTAAAATATAACATGACGAGAGATCTGAAGACAATGAGACACTGGATCATAACGGTGATAACCCTTGTGATCGATTTCATAGCAAAGAAAACAACACAACCTAGAACGTGGGTCAAGGTTGGTGCATTCATGAAGCTGGAGTAGGATAAAACAAGTAGAACCAAACACACGAAGATGCTACTAAGAGGGAGATAAGCCAAATAAACGATTATGAGGTGTTTGATTGTCATGAACAGGTGACGGCATGCGATTTATAGTTTATACATCTACAAGTGTGGTCTCACCCCAAAAGGGAATGGGGACAGATGAAGAATCAAGAAGAGCGCTAATAGTGTCGAGAATATGTCGTAACTTACATTATGCCGGACCATTCTGCTATGATGTACCAGGACATTACAAATGAAAAACAGTGCCATATTGTTTTAGAATATCCTGAAAAGTAGATTGATTGGATTCCAAGGCATTCTCATATTAAAAAACTTTAATGTGCTTGGAAAATTGGGTTTTAACCATTTTGGAAAACTCACTATAATTATTAAGCAATTTAGAATGTGATTTCATTAAGAAAACTCAAGTTTAAGGAGAGAAATCATTTACAAAATTCACAAAGTATCGTGAACCACTAATATTAGAATTAGAGGAAGGAAACATCAAAATGGCCAAGATCAAATGGTGTAGAAGCAATTGACTCACAATGCCGGTTCTTTTTCTAGTTGACAATACACATAATCAAAAGAACTAGAACATGAAGACACATCCTAACAAACTTCTAGATAATAATAATTTACCTCTAGGTAAAGAAGCACGACATAGACATGAGTGCAAAAGAGTTATGGATGATGATGAAGAAACTGTAGTAGAAACACCTGAAATTGGAAGATGCAAGGAATAAAGCTCAAACAGGCGACCAACTCAACGCTCGATCCCAATTATATATCTCATCTGATGGTCCTGCACAACACAACCAAAGGAATAAAAAAATTAGACGATAACCAAGTTCACATAATTGACTAGCTGAAAGGAGATTAAAGGGCAGTGTGGGCAAATGAAAAACATCAGGAATAGATAAATTAGATAAAACAATATTGTAGATAGACTTTATTGACATAGATAAGCCATTAGCCATGCAAATGACAAATGGACATGATGCAGGATCATGAGTGGAAAAATAAGTTGGAGATGAGGTCATATAATTATAGCAGGCAGAATCAAAGAGCCAAGACGAAGGGTCACTTCGTAGAATTAAGAGGACAGAGGAAAATGCATTAACAGAATGGGATATGACTTGATTAAAAAATTCCTCCAAGTTAGCCAAAGATAAAGTAAAAGCTGATCTCGAAGAAGGTTCATTGTTGGTAGAAGTTAAAGGTGTAGAAAATATAGTAGGATCAGAATTGGCTATAACAGCAATAGACTAGGGTCGTCGCTAACAATTCTCAAAGGTATGCCCATAGCATCTGCAAAAGCAACACCTAGTACGTCATGGACCAAATGAAAAGGTAGAAGGAAGAGGAGCAGCCCAAGGAGATCCTGAGGGCTTAGGAAAACCAAGAGGAGAAGAAGAAGCACAATGAGATCTTGAGGGCTTAGGAACGTAACGAGGAGAAGAAACTGCCCAAGAAGATCTTGAGGGCTTGTTTGGCTATGGTTGTTGAGGGCGCACAAAAGGTCTAGACCGCTGAGAATATTGAATGTGTTGTGGAGGTCCATAAAAGGAAATGACTAGCATAGTATGAGAATACTGAATGCGCAATGCCTGAAGATGAGTTTCCACTTGAAGAAGTTCCTTGAGAGATTGATTTAATGTAAAAAGTGCTGAGCAATGCAAAAGTTGCCTACGTACTGGCTCAAATTCACTATGAAGTGCCATGAGAAACTAATAGAGGTGGTAATGATCTCTATGCATAGTGAACAGCTGAGCATCGTTAGGGCTCTTGCAAGATGGATCTCAAAGAGAAAGCTAGTCCCATAAGAACATCATGCGGGAAAATAAATCATTGAAGTCTGCCCATTTTTTGGTTGTAAAGATCTACCACAAGTTGGTACTCGCGAAAACCATCCACTGAAGAGTAGCGGGAAATAAGCATGTCTTAAGCAGTCTGAGCATCATCATAACTACCCAATACTATTGTAATGGAAAGAATAAAAGTGTTGCAAAACCATATAATGATCTGATGATGATTGTTATCCCAATCAATCAAGGGAGTATGAAAAGCCTCATAAGTATCAGAAGATCCTTTGGTCGGTTTAGTGATTTCACCAAACATAGAGTGTCTCGCCCCTATCCCGCAAGGCCGAATTAAGGGGTCATTGGACCCCGATTAGGTAGGTAATAAGATTAACTATCCTAGTCAAGTACATAAAATACAGGCCATTTTTTTTAAAATGATTTCCTTTAATTAGTTTGTCGGTTCGGCTCCCTGATTAAACTTGTTTAAGTCTTGTAACAGGATTAAATGAAATTTCTTCGATTCAAGAGTACGATGTCAATCGTCCAACAACAGGGTACTACATGGAAACGTCTAGAGCTGACTCTATAGTCCAATAAATATATACATGTCATATACAACAATAGTCTGAAGGGTACAACCACTCTTAATAAATAAATGAATAAATACAAAGATATAATTAAATGCTATACTGACTTCAGTCCATCCTATACTACTCCTGCAGCTATCTTCCATCAAGTCAATACCTACCATTCTCATGAACAGTAGGGGTGAGCCATAACGCTCAGTAGGGTTTCTCAAAACACACAAGCAAACAGCATGCCAAAAACTAATGTAAGTCTGAAGATGACACAACCTATAGTCCAGTATGCATCACAAGCCCACCGCATCATCATGTCTCAAACACAGGCATAAACATAAGTATCAAAAGGGAATCGCACCATTACATGTAGTTTGACAATAATAACCAGATAGTCAATATATGGAGGGTCGAACACATGACATAGTTATAAACATATAATCTCACGAAGCACGTCCATTTCCTATTGTAATTCCACAAGAACAATGTATATAAATACATAACGAAGTACAAGATGTCAGTGTAAGCTTACCCAACCCACAAAGCACCTCAATTTCCTGTTCAAAGCTACAAGAACAATGTATACATTCACAGCTAAGCAACAATTCACAAATACCACAATATTATAAACTAGCAGTATATAATCCATCAATAATCATAATGAAATATCACAGATGAGTCAAGAAAAATAATCTCAAGTAATTCCACCCAAAGCAAAAAGGGATAAAACCTTATTTGTCTCATTCCATTCTTTTAATAATCGCAATCCTATGAGTATTCACCTAATTTGGCTCACGGTAAGCCTATGTACTTTACGGGCTATTAACTTGATGGAAACAAACGACCACCCGCACGGGTTTACGACTCGCAAAGCCTAGGGGAGACACCATCCCTATTATAAATAGAACCCTGGGTAAAACGCAATCTCACCATGCTCAATAGCACACAAAAGGTGTGACTAATTACCATCCCAAGTCTTTTTCTCATATGTGTTCTTTTCCACAATTTCAATATCTCAATCCACACCACAAATGGTGCTCATCAACATCAATATCCTCTTAAATCTCACACCGCTCAAGTATAGTCAACAATGTGTATATCTACACCATTCGTATACACAACAATACTAACAACAATAAGAGAGGATATATGATTTAATAAATGGATACAAGAGTAACGATAATCATATATATATATATATGTATATATATATATATGACAGAAACAAAAGTCATGATAAATATCAACATGGCAATCACATGTATCCAATACCATCATGTAATAATCCAACATCATAATATTCAATATCATATTCAGATCATACTAATAATGTAATGGCAATGTATCAAATGATACAGATAAACATATCATGTGAATAACATAACAAGTATACACATCAAAACATTGTCCTAGTCCCAATCCTCACTCCACTACAAGGAGACAATACATGTGTTTTTTCATAATGTTTGTCAGTTGCCTTACATATTTCCTGTTCTATTCCCAGGACCACCCTGGCCCATAGCACTAACGTATCGTATCAAGTCTTACGATTCTTTATGGACAATTACTTTTTAGCCTATATCTCGAATGCCCGTTTATCTAAACAGATATCAAAAACATGTTCTTAGGTGTCAAAACCCTAAGGAAGTTCTATCGTATTGTTTCTAAGTCATTTAACTGTCTTTTAAACCCATAAAGGCATTTTCGTAATTTATCAAATAAGTTACACATCTACCGAGACGCTATCTCTCAAACCGACTTTGGAATCAGATCCAAAAGGTCTAACAATCTTAAAGGTATCATCTTTATATTTTATTAACACTTCTAAGTATCTATTCCATGTCTAGGGGTATTTTAGTATTTTTACATTTTCATGTGGGACTACCCCGAGTCCCAATTTCATTATTCTGACATCATATTTGAGTCATTGGCATCCAAAAATATTGGAAACTCCTCTTCCGAATCTTATTTCGGCTTTCAATGACTTAACATAGGTCTAAAGGTATAATCGTCATTTTCTCATTTTATGTAAAAGCATCACCGAGTCTCAATTTGTTTAGTTTAATCATATACTAGAATCCAAGGCATCCAACAACTTTGGAATAGCCCTTTCTAAATTTTAATAAGCATTTAAGTTGGTCCCCGAATGTCCAAACCGACTCCGCCATTAAGTCTGGAATGCCCAAAAATCTTAAGAATGACCCTTCTTTCATTTTAATTGCATTTAGAATTCAATTTATTAAAGGAGTGGCATTTTTGTAACTTATCATTTTTACAAAAATCAATTGTTCCCTATTCTCACAAGCAAACAGCCCCTAATGCAAACCCAGGTCCAAACCGAAACCTAGACCCGCAAACCAAGATCCACTACCCAGTTGACTAACCCCGTCAACCGTTGACTAGTCAACGTTGACCCATTGATTCATCGGTGCCGATCACCCCCTCCCGCGCCAGTACACTGGAAATTTCCTTTTTTGCTCCTCTTTCCTCCTATTTTCATTTTATACATTTTAGGACAATTCTCAGTCGTCAAGGGCCATCAGATTCACCCGAAATCACAGACCCACGACTTTTTCGACAACACATCTAGGTCACTGGTTCTACCTCCTCCGACCACCATTTTCTTTCATTTTGTTTCTAGAACACCAAGGAACTGAGCCCACACCATTAAAATCCTCAAAAAAGCTCTCAATCCTTGACCCATTTCAGAACTCTCAAATTTTTAACTTTCAGACCATCTCCAAAAAACCTAAATTTCAGCCATTGTTATTCAGTTTCTTTCCTTTCTATTCTGTTTCTAAGACCTCAAAGACTCCAACCTAGCCTTCCCAAATAAGTTTTAAGAGCCAACAAAAAAATGCTAAGAAACCCATATTGGTTTCTCTTTCTACTATATATATATATATGTATATATATATATATGTATATGTATATATGTATGTACCCAAAAACACACGATCAAACACACAATATTCTCCAAAAATCCAAAACAAAGACTCATAAGTGTTGTAAAAACCCCTACCTCGATTTACAGCCGTTTAGAAAGAGAATCTAGAGAGAGAGAGAGAGAGCTTCAAGGTTGGCCATCCATGACTAACAAGCCTAGTTTGGCCCTCTGTTCTTCTCTTCCTTCTTCATCTTTTCTTTTCTTTTTTTCTTCCTTTTCTTCTCTGGTTCTTCTCTTTTTCTTTTTGTTTAGTCCTTCTTTGTCACAGTCTCACACAGTATGTGTTTTACACACATACACACACACACACACACTGATACACACATACTCCCACACACACTGTTTCTCCCTTCCCCTTCTTTGAACCTACACAAACACACATGAACACCAACTGTTACACACACAAAGTGTTTCCCACAGTCACACACTTTCACTGTTTTTGTCTCCCTCAAATACACACAAAAAATACACAACACACACACACACACACACACACACACTATTCTCACACACTCACACTGTGTCCAACACACACACACACACTCACACTGTCATAGATCCGACCATAGTGGCCTCTAGAGATAGAGAAAGAATTGTAGAGAGAGAGAGAGTTTGAAAATAAGAGAGAGAGTGCGCAGAATTTTAAAAAAAGGGTTGAATGTCTTTTCTTTCTCTCTTTGTCTCTTTTAAGTCCCATCAACACCTCACCCCTTTGTCTCCCTATCATGCACTTGCACACATTATCACTCCTTTTTCCACCACCAAATCTTAACATGTGTCCCTCTTCCAGACGTTTTCATTATCTTTTTAAATAAGCTTCTCACGCTTTTTGAGGCACTACGTGGCGAGTTGCCAATTGTGTGTGCACACTAGCCCAAATTGAAACTGTCTTGAAATCGCACCAAACTTGGTACACTAGCTAATTTCAACGCTCTGATTCCAAATATGAAATATGTTTCTCCAAATTCCTTCCTTTGGATTTTCATATTTATTTGCGTTTGTAAATGTTTGTGTAGCCCCGTAACTCACACCAATCTTGAACAAATCACAAAAATTCCTTTTTAGCCTTACAGTGTCATATTGATGACTTATCAGCTCATTTTGCAATTTATCTGACTCATATTTGATTTATCTTCAATTTGTCCTTAGCCTATGCAGGCAATTTATCGAATTGCCCTTTTAACGATTTTTCAAGTCCTTACATAAAGACAAACCTTACGCCCTTTAAGAAAGTTGCGCATAGATTGAGACCACATAGTATAGTTCATTCCATCAAGAATGGTATGAATAGGTTGGGCAATCTCAGACTTTTCCATAGTTGTGCAACAACCCTAAAAAAATAATAAGATATATAGTAAAATTCAAATTTGGAAGCAGAATCAGACAAACTGGCCTAAAAAATGAAAAGACCCAGCCCAAAATCTTTCAGAATCGACCAAAAAATGCCTGAATTAGCCTAAAAAGTTTCTACCAAACCAAATTAGTTGAATTGGATCAATATTGTTGTGTTAGATGATGTAGCAAGCTAATTGGGCTCACAACGCTGACGTGGTGAACAAGAAGTCTGTGACGTGGCAGCTGACGTGGCCTTTGATGTAGTTGCTGACGTGGCAAAAAAATAGGACCAAAATGATGTGGCATACACGTGGTAGTGATAACGTGGTAGACACGTGGTGACTAGGGATAACGTGGCATGCCTGATATGTGTGACTGACACGTGGGCGCACGTGATGTGGCATAGGGGCACGTGGCAAGGGCACGAGGCCACGTGGGACCCTCCTGGTGGCATGTGCAAGATGTGGAATTTCTGGCAAATCACTCTAATGGTGCGTGTGGGCTTGTTTTTCGACAATTCTAATGACATTTGAAAGCCCTTATCATGTCCTTTCTATTAATGTCTATAGAAGCTCAATTGGGGGCCTTATAATTGGAGTCGTGAGTATATGAACGCATCCAAGCATAGCGCGATGATCCGTGACTACTTCGACAAGTCTACTTTCCAGAGTTACAAGACTGGGAGCATCTAGAAAGGTTGTCGAAAAGAGAATCAGCAAAAAGAGTGATCTAGAGCTATAACTCTGATACTATGATAAACTTGATGAACAAGTGAGAAAGAAATCTTTTTGTATTAATTAAACTACTCAATAAACTACATAAAGGGAACTTTCTTATAACAGGGTTATATAAAGCCCTCAATAGAAAAGGAAACCAAAAGTAAAGAGAGACAAATAGTCCCAAACCTAATATATAACAACAAAGAAGGTGTTTAGCAACGAATTTCGTTGCTAAAAATTTCAAATTTTTCGCCTGAAACATTTTCCAACCAAATATACTTCATCGCCCAAAACGCGTCACAGAAGGTATTTATCAACCAACCAATATTTTTGTCGACAATTATTAAACTATAAGTGAGGAAAGCAACTTCGTTTGGAATTAAGAATAATTAACGACAAAATTTTTTGTCGTAAATAATGACATAATTTCATCGAAAATATATTACTTTGGTCACAAAATATAACCTTTCCCAAAAATTGGTAAATGTTTTGGCGATGAAAATACTCGTCGCTAAAAGAAAGTTTTTAATGACGAAACATCTTTCGTAGCAAAAACATTTATTTTTTACAACATTTATCAACAAAATTATTCGTTGCTAATGCTAGTCTTTTTAATGACGAAAATTAATTCGTAGCTACTATGTTTCCACAACTGAGCTTTAACAACGAAATAATTTCATCGTTAAATATTTTCCTTGGGAATCGTCCTTTAGTAACAAAAATGTATTCGTACTCTTTGCAACTCTTGGCCGATATGATTTTGTGACCATTTAATAACGAAAAGGTTTCGTTGTTAAATGTATTCTATGATAAGCTTTATTGACAAATTGGATATCGTCGCTAAATAATATTTTTATTTCAAAATATCGATATTTAGAATTTTCCCACATGAAATTCTTATTATTAACCTCTTTACCCAATAATAACAAGAAATTTTATATCACTTCATCCATCCTATAATTAAAACAAAATTTAACTCAAGAATTCAAATGTTTGAATATTTAGTATTAAGATCTAATGTAAGAAAAGATGTAAATATATATACCACAATTCCACCAAATATATATCAGTAAGTGTTTCTAAATTTCAAAAATCATAATGCTTCAATCTTCTAAACATCCAAAAATCTCTAGTCTTGTAAACATTCAAAATGCTTCAGTCTTCTAAACATCCAAAATACTTTAGTTTTATAAACATTCAAAATACTCCAGTCTTCTAAATATCCAAAATGCTTCAATTTTCTAATTCACCATCCAAAATATTGCAATCCACCATGACAATATCTCTAAAAAAAAAAATTGTCAGTAAATATTCTTCTTTAAAATCAAATGCTTCAATCAAATGACCAACATCGTGAAATTATATGCAAAAGTGACCATTCATCATTAAAACGAAACAACCATTGGTTGTACTTTGTGTGCACTTGTTTTCTTCTCCTTATCTTTCTTCTTACATATTATTTTGCAATTTAGCCAAAGACCCATTTTGAATTATATATACATCACAAGTACAGGTTTTCTAATGCTATGGAAACATGTTGGTTATGAAGTGTTTTATTGTTGTTTTGAACACAATTCAATCTCTATATCCATTAATGCTTCAGACAAATCCAAAAGATTAGACATCAAAGCAATGTTTGAAACTCCCATAAATTGATATGATTTATTACTATGCTTTCAAAAATTCAAACAGTACATCTCATGTTACATCTAACTGCAGGTTTAAAATAAGTTATTCATTATGATGGAATTTCTACAATGGCCTATTATATCAAAGATGCAATGGAAAAAAATGTAAAACATACAAAAGCATATGATATTAAGTTAAAAGTATCTCTATCTCTTAGTTTTTGTTACAACCTGGTAATGGAATATGAAAACCATTTAAGCTTAGATTTTGGCTAACAAAAGTATGCAAAAAAGAAATATAAAAAAAAAAACTAATTTAGGACACGTTTTGTATCTTAGATTTTGGTGTACACTCTAGTTTCACTCCACAAGTGCATAATTTAAGATGGTTAATGATGTTTTTCATCTCTTTGCATTATTCAAAACTGATAAAGATTGTGGAGTATTGTAGCTTATGAAATTTGAAAGTATCAAAAAATGTTACGAGCTTGATGATTTAGATATCACTTTTAATAGTTTTACACTAAGGTAAATTAACATTCATTCAAGTTAAAAATACTTAATTTGTATTGCTCTTATTTGTTCCTTTAAATCTACTTAATGCCTCAATATATATCATCAAAGTGGTAAAACAATGGTATCAATGATGCACAAGAGAAAATAAAAATTTTACCATGAAGTTGGAGCAGAACGAAGCAATCCCGATGCATTCAAAAGTTGTAACACATTTGCCAACTAAGACTTTATGTCATTCATCTCGGATTGTAGACTTATGAAATACATATTCAAGCAATTTCCACATGGACAACGGATGTCAGACTTTGGACCCATGTTATTCTTCACAAATAACATGAAGGACCTAACTCCCTCCACATACTTAGGCGAGAATTTCGGCTCAAACATTCAACTCTTATCCATGATAGATCCCTTAAAAAAAATGTTAAATCATTTCCAGGTTATTTAGAAATGAGGTTGACTTCTACTATAATAAAAAAAAAAAATAAGCTTATATAATGTCATGTGAGGCTTTAGGTGTAAATCTGAGGGGGAAAATGTCTATTTCTTGATGAGACTAAACATGGTCTCGTTCTCCTCTCGTCGTCAAAAAGAAGATAAAGGGAAGAATGGTTTTTAGACAATAAAAAATAATAATTAGAAGTTCAAAAATACAACTGAACCTAGTAAAAGTCATCTGAATGTGCGTTCCAATGTACATGATACAATATAGATAACTAATTATCAATAAAGAGCAAAGAAGATACTGAATAGACATAGAAAAGAGGGACTGCTAGCTGTGAATCTTAAGATATTACCAATACCTGTTCGATTTAAAATTGCTTTGATACCATAAACAGAATAATAATATGGCATGCAAACACTACTGTTCAATCAAGGCCAATATTTTATTAAAGAAAAACATACTCCATCTCCTACTAAAATTTGTAGTCCCTGACCAAGAAAATTCAAGCCTCACAGCCACAAATCATACAATCATGGCATACTACTCTATTTTATTCAGCCACTTACGGCTACAAATCATAAATACCAATTTGAATATTCTCCTTTTAGTGAATAAATTTAATAATAGATTCAGGTGACCCCAAATATCAATTGAACAAACTAATTCACAACAATAATTTAATTTGGTATTACCTGAATAAAAAAAAAAAAGACAAAATAAAAAAAAAAAACACACACACACACACAAGAAGTAGCATAAAGATAGGATGGAGGGAAAAAAAGTGTGTCAGTATCAGCATTGGACTTTTGCTCTAGCACTTTGTGTTTAGCTATGAGTAATGAATATGGTCTGGTAAGAATTATTCGTTTAAATTGTGGCTTCTTCCATGGATGATGCCAATATTGAGAATATACATTGGTAGTTGCCGTCTCTTCTTTTTGCTTTATATAGTTTCGTCTATATAGGCTAATTGGGAATTCGGGTGAAACAAGCTTGCACTTTGTGACAGAAACAAAACTTGAAGGTGTGATATTGCAAATAATAATTATTTACATATTAGTGTAAGTTTTCTGTTTGTGTCAGATATCAATTGAAAAAACTAATTCACAACGATGATTTAATTTGGTATTACGTGAATAAAACAAAAACACACACACAAGAAGTAGCAGAAAGATACGATGGAGGGAAAAAAATGTCTTTTCGCCAGGAAAAAAGAAAAAAGAATTCATGAATTAGTCTTTTTAATTGATCTTCTTACTCTATAAACTTAAAAGATGTATAGAGAGATACCTATTGCTGAAGATTTCAGGGAGTAAACGTTCACTATCACTTCGCCGTTACAGTCTCTAGTGATGTTGGGACTTTCTAGTTAGGGTTTGAGTTGGAAAGGAAAAACAGAGGAAGTCGAACCGGTGAATGCTCTGGCATTGAGCGGTACAGAGGGAAATTAAGGGGGGCAGCAAAATTATGGGGGGGGAAAAAATAGCGAGATCAAAATAGGGAAAAAAAAATAGAGAGGTATTAATTCTTGTATATTTATTAAAGTGAGAACCAATTAAACTAAAAGGCTATATAATCTATTGTCTATTACAGTAAAAAAAAGTCATAAATTAAAATGATCAAAATTGCAATTGGACTTATTTTGGCCAAAAAAAAACTTGTATTCATTTAATACACAGATATAAATCAAATATATTCAATAGAAAAAGTGCCAAAAAAAACTAATTCATGATAGAGATACTTAAAATTCATTTTAAAAAAAATGATTGCATTAAAATTGCACAAATGTTAGGGGAGCAACTTGGGTAGGCTGAGCTCGTGCTGAGTCATATCCAAGTTCACTTCAAGCACTAAAATAGTTAACTCGAGCCAAAGTTAAAATTTATTAATATCGGATTCAACCTAACCCTAACCCGAATTACCAACAATTTAGATTATTAATTCTAATTATTAAATTTATTCATAATTTTTTTGATAAATTATTGTCTTTTTCTTATTTTGATTATATATTAAAGTTTCAATATTTTTTCTTAATTTCTTCTTCTAAAAAAAATGCGTTAAAATAATTTCTTCAACATAATTTAATTTCAAACAATAATGTTAAAGGTCAACGTATTTTTAAAATTATAAAAATATAAATAGTAATGCTTATAAGAATTTCTACCAATCTAATATGGTATATAACTAAAATTTACATAATATTAAGTTATGATTGGCTCGGATTTTCAAAGTCTCAATTCCAACTCAACCCAAATTTCCTCAAACACATCCCAAATTATAAAAAATGAAGCCTCCAATCCTAAAAGATTTTGGGTTGGGCTCTAGCTAGCCTGCCGAAGTTGTACCTCTAACAAATACGACACTCCCCCCGTTAATTTGTATCCAAATTTCTATCTCAAATGACTTGTCACCTATATTGTCAATTAACCAAATGATTTGATTGTTACTAACACTATGTTACATTATTTGAAATACAAATTTGAAAAATATATCATGCTCTAATATTATTGAACTTTGATGCAAAATTAAGTATTTTTTAAACATGGTACATACAGACTCATTTTAAAGTTAGCTAGTTATATGACAAAATTAAATCGAGTTATCATACTTCATGAATTTCTCAATAAAAAGGGAATCAATAAAGTTTTTAATAATATATTAAATTTATTGGCAATTATAAGATAACAGATTCATGTCTCGACCTCTCAATTTTACTTGTTATGCACAATTTGATTTTTTTATTCACCATTTGTATTAGTCTCAATTTTTTTGTATGTAATTTGAGTCAAAGCGATCATTCAAGTTTCAATACATTGCTTATTTTTATTTCGTAAATTGCATTGGTTGAAAATATGTCAAATAATGTAGTGAAAAATACATTAGCAATAACTATATCAAAGAACGAAACCCATATTTTGTCATAACAATATTCAAAAATATAATCTATATATTGCAACGAATTCATAATCTCGTCGCAAAAAGCAGCTTGGTTAACAATGAAAATCATATTTCGTCGGGCAAAGTAATTCTTTCACGACAAAATGTATATTTCATCTTGAAATATTTTCTACATTTTGGAACGAATTCACAATCACGTCGGAAAGAGCAGCTTGGTTGACGACGAAAAGCATATTTTGTGGGAAGAAGAAATTAGTTCACAATTAAACCTATATTTCATGGACAAATATTTTTTATATATCGCAACGAATTCCCAATTTCGTTTTTAAAAGCACTATGTTTTACGACAAAACTCATATTTTATATTGTTATCTTAAAAATTAGCATTTACAACAAAAATATTTTGTCGCAAAAGATTACTTATACCAACAAAAATAGTAAATTGTTGGAAAAGTTTAGAAAGCGATGTTAGTGAAAAATCTTTTTCGTTGTTAAAAAATGATTATTTCAACAATGAAAATAGTTTGTCACAAAAATAAAAATTTATGGCAAAATAATTTCCCGTCGTATGGCGGTAGAATGAAAATTTGGCGAGGTGAATCAGCAACGGTTCTTTGTCGATGAATTGTCATTTTGTTAGTAAACATTGTTAATTGGTGATGATTATTCGAAGTAGTTGTTAAAAAATATATTTACCTAGGAATTGCAAATTTCGTTGGGAAAGACTATCATTTACCTATGAAACTAGTTTTGTTGGTAATGTTTTCATCAGTAAATCAACAAATTGTTGTGGTGGTGGTAGTGATGACGTGGTAGACACGTGGAGACTAGGGATAACGTGGCCTACCTGATATGTGTGACTGGCACGTGGGCACGCGTGATGTGGCATGGGGGTGCGTGGCAAGTGCGTGAGGGCACATGGGACCCTTCTAGTGGCATGTGCAGCATGTGAAATTTCTGGCAGATCACTCCAACGGCGCGTGTGGGCATGTTTTTTGACAATTCTAACGACATTTGAAAACCCTTAAGATGTCCTTTCTAATAATATCTATAGAAGTTCAGCTGGGGGCCTAATGATTGGAGTCGTCAGTGTATGAACGCATCCAAGCATAGCGCGATGATTCGTGACTACTTCGACCGGTCTACTTTCCAGAGTTACAAGATTGGGAGCATCTGGAAAGGTCGTCGAAAAGAGAATCAACGAAAAGAGTGATCTGGAGCTATAGGTCTGATACTATGATGAACTAGATGAACAAATGAGAAAGAAATATTTTTGTATTAATTAAACTACTCAATAAACTACACAAAGAGAACTTCCTTATATAACAGGGTTACATAGAGTCCTTAATAAAAAAGGAAACCAAAAGTAAAGGGAGACAAATAGTCCCAAACCTAATATAATTTAGAGTTTCCTAATTCAGTAATAAGAACATATCTTTTCAACTTTAATTCATGGACATCTCTTGTAAATAAATAATACCATAAATGATATACCACAAACAGACACACTAATCACCTAGAGACACGTGTGCTTACAGAACCGATAAACTCAGTCATACAGAGCATTCACAGCCTTCAGGGCATTCTCATATACATATCCTACAGAGCCGATAAACTCGGTCATACAGAGCAGGCGGACCCTCCAGGGCATTCTCATGCACATATCCTCTAGACCTTAGGCTCCGCAATATTCACTAAGTATTTCGAATGGTTCCGACCTTATGGTTTCCTTAACAACTGCCGAGCAGGGAATAAGGAAACAGTCTTCAACACGGAAACAGTCTTCAACAAAGAAACTACTATCTATGATTATCTCTATCTACGACACAATACTTCACAAGGTAACTGCAATCTCCGATGATCAAATCCCTATATTCCTGGCTCCGAATCCTAATCAACTTAGGAAGGCCACGGTCTATAAATTAAACCCTAAAGGTACGTTTTATTTTTATGCCCATTCTTTGGCTTTCAATACAGTTATTTCAATTTAGTTTACTTACTTAAGTATCGGAACGGCTACCGCCGGAGGCAATCCGGTGGTCCTCTGATCCCCTTTTTGAGTGTTCTACAGGTCGCGGAGCCCAAATTTATTGCGAAGTCGAAAAGTGCAGCATTAGTTTGGCACCATTTGTGGGAACGACTAATCTCCAAGTGCTCTATTCATAAACTTATCTTTTTCCTCATCGGAAAACCATGGCCCCAAATCTCCGACCGCGACAGAATACTCAGAATCAGCAAAGCTCTCAACATCGGCCGCCTGCTCCACGAGCAAGGGGGCCAACAGTTGATCCTATACGACAAGAGATCGAATCAATCAAGCGACACAATAAACTAGTGCAGGAATAGTTGCTTGCCATAACTAGAACACTGGCAACGCTCACACAGAATCAAGGGACGAATCCTCCTAACCCGCCGGTCAACATTGCTGCGGGAACACAACCCCCTATTACCACTGAGAATGAAGAGCCCTATGAGCAAGCTCCAAATAACCAGCCTGGGCACCCCTAGGGTGTTGCTCGCGTTGGCAGAGATCCACAGCAGTCAACAGCCCCAGGCTGGGGAACATCAGCCTTCGTCCCTAACGTCCATTACCGAAGCACTACTAGAGCCCCAACTCCAAGGGCTTCGGGAGCACATCTGGCACCACAGGAGCCTTATCCCCAAGCAGCACCAATCCCTTCAGTTCGGAACCCGCTTCCGTCCGAGGGACGTACTCAGCCCAACTACCCTGAAGCCGAGGATGTAAGACAAGGTTCACAAGAGGTCCGGTTCAGAGACCTGCGGAGGGTAGAAGAAATTGCCGAATCTATGGACCGAACAATTGCTTTGAGAGGTGTCCAAAACCCTCTAGAGCAGGATGAGTTGGCCAGGCTGCTCGGAAGACTTGCCACTACATTCACTCACGCCATCATGTCAGAAGAAAGGCCCAGAAAGTTCATGGTGCCAAAGTTCACCCTGTACGATGGGGCTGGAGACCCAGGAGATCATCTCTCGCACTACCAGCATACAATGGCCCTCCACGGGGCCTCTGATGCTTTTATGTGCCGAACTTTCATTACCAGCTTGAAGGGAACTGCTCTGAAATGGTTCCACCACCTTCCTCCGAACTCAATTACCGGCTTCTATGAGCTCGGTAGGCAATTTCTGGACAGATTTATGACCAGCAGAAGGCTCAGAAAGGGACCAGAATTCCTGTTAAATGTCAAGCAGACTAAGGAGGAGTCCCTCAGAGCCTACATTGTTCACTTTAATGCCGAACTCATGGAGATCACTGACTGCAGCCCAAGATTCCTCGTAGCTACCTTAACTGCTAGACTTGCTCACGGTGGCTTCAGAGATTCATTGACCAAAAGCCCTTCTACCGACATGACGACATTAATGGATCGGGCCAAGAAGTACATCAACTTAGAAGAAACCAACCGCACATCCCAGAAAGGCAAAGAGCAGAACCAGAAGGATAATCCGAAGAGGGAGGATCATAAGAAGGAGGACCACAGAAGAGACTCTAACAAGAAGAGGGCCAGGAGTCTAGAAAAGAGAACAGCACCCAGGGCTGTTTATAATTCCGGACCAAGGGAGTTCACTAACTTTGCCTCTTTAAACACTACACCGAACCAGGTACTCCGACAGATCCGAGATCGGGAAAACTTGAGGTGGCCAGAACCAATCAAAGGAGATCCCAGCCTTCGGGACCAAAGTAAGTATTGCAATTTCTATAAAGATCATGGACATATGACTAACTCATGCAGGACCCTTCGATATGAAATTGAGCAACTCATAAAGAAAGGACGTCTTCGGGAGTTCATCAAGTAAGACGGAAGGCAGAACCCCCAAGAAGACAAGCCTCAGCAACGGCCAGACCAGAGGCCCGAGCAAAGGCAGGAGCAGAGGGAAGGACGAAACGAGCCTCAGAGGCAGAACAACCATGTCATTTACGTCCTCCATGCCGACTCCCCAATTACAGGAATGTCAAACAAGACAAGAAAGAGATATGCTCGGGAGGCCAAGGCTGCCCCAGACGTATTGCAGATCTCCAACGCTGAAAAAAGGCTCAAGCCAGAGCTGGAGATTCAGTTCACAGAACAAGACCTGGCTAGGGTACACTGTCCTCACAGTGATGCCCTCCTCATCACCCTCAAGATTGCCAACTTCGAGATCAGAAGAGTCCTGGTTGACACCGGCAGCTCGGTCAATATACTGTTCTATGAGCCATTTAAATAGATGGGAATGGACCACGACAACATCAAGCCTACTACTGCCATAATGGCAACCTTTGATGGCAATCTCAGTACCCCATTGGGAAGAATCGACCTTCCTACTACTGTAGGAGAGGGAGAAGGATAGAAAACCACCATCTCAGAGTACATGGTGTTGAATATGAAATCTCCCTACAATGCCATAATTGGGAGACCATGGTTGCACCAGATAGGGGGAGTCACCTCGACTCTCCATCAATGTCTGAAGTATGTCCACAATCAGAACATTCACTCTGTCAAAGGATGTCAACCGACCTCCCGGGAATGCCATGCCATTGCACTCAAGGAGAAGACTACCAAATAGCAATTACAGTATACTCGGGACTGTGCAGATCCAGTTCTCTCCCACACTCCCGAGGAGGAAGGTTACCAATCCAGCATCGAAGAACCCTTGAGCCCAAGGGGACGGGACAGCCGAGCCAAGCCCATTGGCGAGCCCATCAAAGTGTTGGTTAGTTTAGAATCAGAGGGGCGCTATTTGTACATCAGTCCAGACCTGACACACATCGAGCAGGAGAAGATAGTCAGGTTTCTGAAAAACAACCTCTCTATGTTTGCTTGGGAGACCAAAGATATGGAGGCATAGATCCTAACCTCATAACCCACAAGCTGATGGTAAATCCGGATCACCCACCAGTCAGACAGAAGAGAAGGCCGATTGCTCCAGAACGGCATCGGATCATAAATGAGGAAGTCCATAGGCTGCTTGAAGCCTGGATGATACGAGAAGTGTTCTACCCTGAGTGGCTAGCCAACACCGTCCTGGTTAAGAAGAAAAATGGCAAGTGGAGGGTCTGCGTTGATTATACAGACCTCAATAAGGCGTGCCCCAAAGACAGCTTTCCACTGCCAAGGATAGATTAACTAGTTGACGCCACCACGGGGCACGAGCTCATCAGTTTTATGGATGCCTATTCTGGGTATAATCAAATTCAGATGTACCCTCCAGACCAGGAGAAGATAGCCTTCATAACCGAACGAAGTCTCTACTGCTACAGAGTAATGCCTTTCGGTTTGAAGAACGCTAGAGCCACATACCAGCGGTTTGTGAACAAGATGTTCAGCCTGCTGCTCGGCAATACCATGGAGGTATACATTGATGATATGCTGGTCAAAAGTCTGCAGAAAGGTAGTCACCTCCAGCACTTAGCCCAGACCTTCGATATCCTAAGACAACACAAGATGCAGCTCAACCCCTCGAAATGTACCTTCAGGGTGACGAAGGGAAAATTCTTGGGATACATTGTCTCTCATAGGGGTATCGAAGCAGACCCCACTCAAATCCAAGCTCTGATTGGATTAAAGTCACCGAAAACCAGAAAAGACATTAAAGCGCTGAATGGCAGAGTCGCGGCACTAAGCAGATTTATCTCCAAATCCACTGATCGTTGCCTACCTTTCTTCAAAGCTCTAAAAGGCAACAAAGCTTTACAGTGGACAGAAGAATGCGAGAAAGCTTTCAAGAGCTGAAGGAGTATCTAGCCTCTCCAGAACTTCTGTCAAAACCAGTACAGGGGGAAAAGCTACTCTTGTACCTTGTAGTCTCTAAAAACGCGGTCAGCTCCGCATTAGTCAGACAGGACAGGGGAGTACAGAGGCCCATATTCTACGTCAATAGGGCACTACTCGACATACAAATGAGATATCCAGAAGTAGAAAAGCTAGCCTTCGCTTTGGTGATATCAGCTCGGAAGCTCCGACCTTATTTCCAAGCTCATCCAATTGAAATCCCAATTGCCTATCCTCTGAAATCAATGTTGAGAAAGCCTGAGGTGTCGGGAAGATTAGTAAAATGGTCTGTGGAGTTAGGAGAATTTGACATATCGTATGTGCCACGAAACTCCATCAAAGGGCAGGCCTTGGCTGATTTTGTTGCCGAGTTCACCCCGGCACTTTGAGACAAGGCACAGCTCATCGAAACTTCAGGAACCTGGCTACTCTACATCGATGGATCGTCGATCGATCAGGGTTCAGGAGTAGGCCTGGTACTGTAGTCCCCTGATGGGCTCTCGTCAGAAAAAGGCAATCAACTTGGGACTCAAAGCTTCCAACAATGAAGCAGAATATGAAGCCCTAATCCTAGGCATGAAGTTGGCTCTGGAATACGAGGTTCAGAACCTTAAAGTCTTCTCAGACTCCCAACTGGTGGTAAGCCAAGTCCTGGGAGAATTCTCCATTAAAGATGATAGGATGCTTCGGTACTCCGAACTGGTGAACTACCTGAGGCACTCCTTCCAGACGTTCACTATCCAGAAAATAGAAAGAAGCCAGAACTGCAGAGCAGATGCTTTGGCAAACATGGCGTCCCGCCTTAAGTCTGAAGCAAACTCCACAGTAAAAATCTCCTACCAGCCAGGACCCAGCATAGAGGAAGCCCAAGTTGTCTAAATTGCTGAACAGCCCCAGAACTGGATGACTCCAATCCTCTAGTACCTAGAATCCGGGCTCCTCCCAGAAGACAAAAACAAAGCCAGGAGAATCCGAATCAGAGCGGCTCAGTACCTGATCCTGAACAACAAGCTTTACAAAAGGTCTTATTCTCAACCCCTGTTAAAATGCTTAGCGCTAGAAGAATCACAATATGTCTTGGCTGAAATACACGAGGGTATCTGCGGGAATCATAATGGGGGCAGAACGATAGCTCACCGAGCTCTGACTCAGGGCTACTACTGGCCTAGCATGCTAAGGCAGGCTAAGGAGTATGTCCAGAAGTGCGACAAATGCCAAAGATTTGCCCCATATCAACACCAGCCTCATCACGAGCTCGTCCCGATTACTAGTCCTTGGCCCTTTGCTCAATGGGGGATGGACATCGTGGGCCCATTACCAAAGGCCCCGCCAAACAGGAAGTATCTTTTGGTAGCCATTGACTACTTCTCTAAATGGGCAGAAGCTGAACCTCTAACACACATCACAGAGAAGGAAGTTGAGAACTTCACCTGGAAGAACATTGTTTGCAGGTTCGGTATACCACGTGTGATTATCTCTGACAATGGGACACAGTTCACTGGTAAAGGCTTCAAGAAATTCTGTGAAAATCTCAACATTAGACAACAGTTTGCCTTTCTAGGCCATCCACAAGCAAATGGGCAAGCAGAGGTCACCAACCGAACGATCCTTAATGGATTAAAGAAAAGGTTGGAGCAGGCTAAAGGAAAGTGGGCAGAGGAACTCCCTGGAGTTCTTTGGGCTTATAGAACAACCAGAAGAACTCCCACCTCTGAAACTCCCTTCTCACTAGCCTACGGTACAAAAGCAATAATCCCGGTTGAGATAGGTATGCCAACTCTAAGGACTGAAGCCTTTGAGCAAGAATCCAATGATCATCAGCTGATTGAAAATTTGGATTTGCTTGAAGAAAAAAGGGACCAAGCCAGCATCAAGATGGAAGCCTATCAGCAGAGAATGGTCAACAAATCCAAGGTGGGGCTTAAGACGGTCAGCTTTCAAGTCAGAGACTTTGTCTTAAGAAGAGTCTTTCAAAACACCAAGGATCCAACTATGGGAAAGTTGTCACCGAACTAGGAAGGCCTCTACAAAGTAACGAAGGTTGTCAGGCCTACCACCTACTGGCTAGAGGACATGACTGGAAAGCTTATTCCTAGGCCATGGAACGTAGAGCATTTACAGAAGTATTATCAATAGAGATATCTCTTTCTTTTTAATACCTCCATAGAATATTCATCTTTTAATGCACAGGCCTCTAGAGCCTGGTCCATCTATAATGTACAAGTCTTAGTACTTGGTCCATATCTAATGCACAGGCCTCCAAAGCCTGGTCCATCTATAATGCACAAGTCTCACTACTTGGTCCATATCTAATGCACAGGCCTCCAGAGCCTGGCCATCTATAATGCACAAGTCTCAATACTTGGTCCATATCTAATGCACAGGCCTTCAGAGCCTGGTCCATCTATAATGCACAAGTCTCAGTACTTGGTTCATATCTAATGCACAGGCCTTCAGAGCTTGGTCCATTTATAATGCATAAGTCTCAGTACTTGGTCCATATATAATGCACAGGCCTCTAGAGCCTGGTCCATCTATAATGCACAAGTCTCAGTACTTGGTCTATATCTAATGCACAGGCCTCTAGAGCCTAGTCCATCTATAATGTACAAGTCTTAGTACTTGGTCCATCTTTTAATGCACGGGCCTCCAGAGCCTGGTCCATCAATAATGTACAAGTCTTAGTACTTGGTCCATCTTTTAATGCACAGGCCTCCAAATCCTGGTCCATCTATAATGTACAAGTCTCCGTACTTGGTACATCTTTTAATGCACAAGCCTTCAGAGCCTAGTCCATCTTTTAATGCACAAGCCTCCAGAGCCTGGTCCATCTATAATGCACAGGCCTTCCGAGCCTGGCCCATCTCCAATACACAGATTCTATGATCCAGTCCATCTAAAGACAGAAGTTCCAAACATCTTCAACTAAAGTTTCTTAGATTGGAATACCTCAGAGCTGATACTTAGATTATTTGGTTTATATACCAGCAAGCAACAAATACTACAGTACCGAGCAGGCTTAAAGTACTTTGATTCAAGACTTCAAATTTTATACAAGTTTCTTTGATCTACTCTTAGAACATACAGAAGAGTCAATCATCAGAAGTGCGCAAGAAGTCGTTTTAACTCCAAAAGAGTACATTCAAATACAAAGAACATCAGATCTGAGAAGAAAAAACTCAATTTCATTGCTGATTCAGAAAGTTTACATTAGTACAAGAAAATCGGAAGGAAAACTATTACACAGAAGTTATAACAGAGACATCACTTTGTTCTATGGCATCATGGCTTTCTTCCTCATGCAAAGCATTAGGGGCCAGAGTTCCAGACCTCCATTACTGCCGTCGCCGGCTCCATTTGAAAAGAAGGAACCCTGAACCCCAATCTGCAGCAAGAAGCAACCAGGCCATTTCATCATCACTATCACTTATCTCAATACCAACGGATGATGAGGCCTTTGGGTCTCAAGAGACTTTTCATTCTCCACCTTTGTTTTCCTCAAATTCAGCGTAACACCCAAGCTAGCTTGAGCAAGGGTCTCTGCCAAGTCACAAAGGGGAGAAGGCAGCCCACCTTCGTCTTCATCACCAATGCTCCAGGCCTCGGTTGAATCAGGGAAGGACCCCCTCCAAGTGATGAAATCTCGACTGGATGCTAAGATGGACAAGAAGATCTTCGCCTCATCTAACCCTTCATTGGAAACTGAATCAAAGGGAAGGTTAACTCTCGGCCACAGTTTAGTTATTCCTAACTCAGACTGAAAATCGTCAATCATCTCCGGGCAAACGGTAAGCCTCTAAAGGGCAGTCAAATTCTCTCCGACAAGGGAACAGTCTGAGAGCAAAAGTAAAAAGATGGGGCGTAACCGTACGCTTCTCTTTCATATATATAGACCTTCAAAGCCCAAGAGTCACCCAGTTGGACCGTCGTAACGGTCAAATGAAGAGTTGGCTTCAAAAACCTAAACGACGGTGGTACAATAAATGAGGCATTAAATTGCCCTTTCGGGAGAAGCAAAAGACAAGGCCACACATGCAATGTATAGACTTTTCAGTCTTGTCCACATATATGTAGACGTGACAATCTTTTCCATGTCATTGACGCTTGATAGGCCACGTATACAACGAAAGTCCATCAACTTCGATGTACCCTGATCCTTGTCTTAAGGATCTAGAAGCAGAAATTCTGATCATTCGAACCATAATCACAAGACATCCACTTATTATTACAAGTCTCTAGATTCAGAACAATCAGCCTTAAAATTTTTCAGAGGTAGTCTTCAACTACTGCCTTATTGCAAATAAAGCAGCTCGGGATACAACTACCTACAGTAGAAGATCTGGTCTGATATACAATAAGTTTCAGAACAACGTTACCTGCAACAATTTCCACAATCAACCACAAGTCAAGACTCCACGGAGCAGTATAACTTAAGGTCATTCACAGAGAAAGAAGATAAAAGCATCGAGCAAAAAACTATTTCATTAAAATGTATATTTCAGTAGATTGGAAATTCAAAACAACAAAATACACATTCTAAACTCTGTCAACAGAGGCAGACTCATCAGCAGGGGCAGGCTTGTCAGTTGGTGAAGGTTCGGCAGGAGGGACATCAGCCACTTCACTCTGGATAACAGCCTTGGGAGGATCAGATCCAGGTGGCACGATTGAAGAGACGTCGAAGTCAGGGAATTTGGCAAGGAACCGGGATCGGAAGTTGTTGAAGCCAAACATAATCAGGCGGTTGGCCATCCCTTCAAGTTCCGATCTCATTTCCATCTCATTCTCAGTCCTGGCCTGCTCCACTGCATCCTCAAGCTTTTGATTGTATTGATACCGCATGTCGTCCATCTTCTTCTGCAACCTCTTTGCCTGTTGAACGACAAGGTTCTTCTTTGACTCCATGACGACCAGAGAATTTTGGGACTCCTTCAGCCTCTCTGCAGAGTTGTGAGCCTCGGACTTAGCAGTACCGAGCTGAAGCCTGACCTCGTCCAGCTCGGCCAAAAGTTTGTTAACCTCCTCTGAAGGGGGAGAGACCTTCGTCAGAGCAGAAAGGGTGTGCAGGGTCTGCAGTGCACAAAGCAAACAGTTCAGTACCAACCAAAACACTTGGAAAAAAGGAAAAAGAGATAAAGACCCGAAGAACTTACCTTAACCTAAAGAGAAGCCAGATCAGCAAGAAGCTTCTCCGACTTTTGGGGCCTGAGCTTGATTGAGCCTTTGGCCCAAAAGTCCCTCAGAATCTTTTTGGCCCCCTGATTAACAGCATCAGGGGATACCGAGGATGATGCCCCCTTGCCCACCTGTTTGGATGGGGCTGGGGGGACCACCGAGATGGGGGCAGGTGCCTCTCTCTCCCCTTCAGTGGGCTCAGGAGAGATCGAAAGCAACCTCCGCCTTTTTGTCGGAAGGGGAGGGTTCGCTGGGGAAGAAACCTCCCCCACTGCCACAGATGAAGATGGCTCGGTTTCCAACCTTGCCATCATACCCTTTGCAAGCTCTTCAACACTTCCCTTGGCAGCCATCAGCTTATCACGGTTAACAATGGAGGAATGGTCTCGGTTGCTGGAATGTAAAATCTTCTTATATTGCTCCTGAATCGCGGGAGAAAAGCTTGGCCTCTTCCACACGCTCCTAACTGCACAAAAGAAACAGAGATCAATCAGCTTGGCAATCGATGCACAAAACAAAATCAAAGCAGCCACGGAAAAATTGGGTCTCACCCTTTCGCCCAGTGGTCCGAGGGAATGTTGAGAATTGGCCTTGGAAGTCCTTGAATTCCCATCTTCCTTTAATGAAGAAATACCACTTCTTCCAAGTCTTGTTAGAGGAGGGCACGGAAGTAAGGAGTCTGAACCCACTATCAAAAGACATATAATAAAGGCCTTCCGCCCTCTTGTATTTTAGATCCATATTACTACGAATCAGGTCAAGGGACACGTCAACATTATTCATATGCCCCAACACTATGAAGCTTAGCAGATGTCTCCAACTATTAAGATTCAGGTCGACAGGCAAAGGTTGAACCAACAAAAAAATTGTTTTACAAGGTCAAGAAGGGGGAGTGTCAGTCTCATTTCAAACCAAGCCAAATAGGCACAGATTTCCCCCTCTCTAACATCGCATGGGCGATCCAGAGGGGCCGGGACCCTAAAAGTAATGTTTGAAAGGAGATTGAATTTCTCCCACAACTCAAACAACATCTTCTCAGTAATCGCACTCTCACCCTCCTCTCTATGGCCAGATCGACCAGAGGTCTCACCAGCCTTATTCGGGGGCTCATCGAATGCGTCAACTATCCTAACCCCCGGACTAAAGGGGGGCTCTACCAGTCTATTCTCAGCATCATTAACAGAAGGAAGATTCACGAGTTGTAGTTGAGGAATGGTCCTAGAAGAACTGCCCGAACTAGAAGGTGACCCAGGGCCAGACATGGCGAACAAGAGAAAGTAACGAAGCAAATGAAAGGGGAATGTAAAAGGGGTTAAAATCAAACCTGAAATCAAGAAAGGCTATAAACACCGGATATCCTTCAACCTTCAAAATACGTCAACTGATGGTGGCAGTCTCTGGTACTGTAGAAGCAAGTGCAGAAGAGAGGCATAAAAGTCCTTTCCCCCTCTTTATATACACATTCGAAATATGAGACCCCCAAGACGATTCGACACAACAGTTGGAGGTAATGATGGCTTCTCAAGTATCGGCTGCGCAATAAATGACCCATTAAACCGACGTCTCGAAAAATGGAGAAACAAAACGTGTGACTCTTCATGAAGCCCATAACCCTAGTTATGCTCTAGCTCTTAACTAGGGCTCGGAGGGGGGGGGAGTAGCTGATATACCACAAACAGACACACCAATCACCTGGAGACACGTATGCTTTCAGAACCGATAAACTCGGTCATACAGAGTAGTCACAGCCTTCAGGGCATTCTCATATACATATCCTACAAAGCCGATAAACTCGGTCATACAGAGCAGGCGGAGCCTCTAGGGCATTCTCATGCAAATATCCTCTAGACCTTAGGCTTCGCAATATTCACTAAGTATTTCGGATGGTTTCGACCTTATGGTTTCCTTAACAACTGCCGAGTAGGGAATAAGGAAACAGTCTTCAACACGGAAACAGTCTTCAACAAGGAAACAACTATCTATGATTATCTCTATCTACGACACAATACTTCACAAGGTAACTACAATTTTCGATAATCAAATCCCTATATTCCTGGCTCTGAATCCTAATCAACTTAGGAAGGCCACGGTCTATAAATTAAATCCTAAAGGTACGCTTTATTTTTATGCTTATTCTTTGGCTTTCAA
The DNA here is from genome assembly GCA_008638375.1 of Nyssa sinensis. Lineage (NCBI taxonomy): Eukaryota > Viridiplantae > Streptophyta > Magnoliopsida > Cornales > Nyssaceae > Nyssa > Nyssa sinensis. The sequence goes on from CM018050.1 coordinate 28,153,842, forward strand.
TACAGTCATTTCAATTCAGTTTACTTACTTAAGCATCGAAGCGGTTACCGCCGGAGCTAATCCAGTGGTCCTCTGATCCCCTTTTTGAGTGTTCTACAGGTCTTGGAGCCCAGATTTATTGCGAAGTCGAAAAGTGCAGCATCAATAAACATGATAAATAAAATTTTTCTTTTATTATGAAGATAAATGAGATTGTTTCAAATATAATATCACTAAAATACTTCTTCCGATCATTGTCTTTTCGGGGCATACTACTAACAGTTGGTTCGACCATAATCTTTTGTTTGGGCCGTGCTAAACAATGGTAGTTTGGTCACTATGCTGCTTTCTATACATGTTCCATGATGTTGTTTGATGAGTAAAATTATGTCCTTACAGAAAGCATAAAGAAAGTAGAAAATAAGAGTGTACAAATAAATGATTTTGAGACATTTAAACTACTTTGGAGATCGGAACACGTAATTTAGGATAATTATATTGAGAGGACCACAATAATTTTAAGAATAAAACATTGTCCTGTTCACTTCATTACCTTCCCTCATGCGCGACCTAGTCAGAAATCTAATATGATGGATAGAAATGGTGTGAAAATTCAACTTTATCGTATATTCATGCCAATCTAATTTGATTTTCATGTTAATATTAGATATAAGTAATTTCTTTAAATATGCTAACAAATATAAATGAAAAATGTTATGTATAATATATATTTTCAATAAATATTTTTTACTTTTAGACATAAACAAGGGGTGTTAGAATATGTCCCACATGAAAGGGTAATATGGATATTATTTGGACTTAATGAAATTAGGTGGTTATTGGCTTTGGAAAAGTTACGCACGATTATTTAATTAGTGAGATATAATAGAGGAAGTGTTTTCGTATTTATCTACTTTTATGGGGAGTATGATAAGAGTTTGATTTTAAGTAAGAATTGTTTTCTCTCTACCCACATATAACTTTAACTAGGTTTTCCCATAATACTCTGGCGTACGAAAAGGAAAGGGGTTAAGCGAGAGAAATAATTTTTACAGGCTTTCTTCAAGAAGATGATTTCATTATGGCTGATTCTGGTATGTATTATTATTTATTTATTTTCACATAAAAGATGATTATGTGATTTTCATGATAATTTAAAGATCCCTATTTTAGTAAATTAAATTTTTACAAGGGGTTCTACGTATATTTATTCTAACAGATCTTACTACCCTATGTCTAGGGGTTAAAAAAAATTATTAAAAAAATTTGTTATTTATAGAATCACACAATATAAATGCATAAAGAAAATAGGAAATAAGAGTATATAAATAAATTAATTTGAGATGTTTAAACTTCTTTGGAGATTGAAACCCGTGTGCAGGACAATTGTATTAAAAGGAACACAATAAGTTTCAGAACAAGACATTGTCCTAATCACATCATTACCTTCCCTCATGTGACCTTCCCTCATGTGCGACCCAGTCAAGTGTTCTAATTGAATGGATAGAAATGATGTCAAAATTTAAAGTCAATCTAATTTAATTTTGAAGTTAAGATTAGATCTAAGTAATTTCTTTAAATATGCTAACAAAAATAAATGGAAACTGTTATATATAATAAATTTTTTCATTCTAAGACACAAACAAGCAGTCCTACAGTATTTATTCTAGTAGATCTTATTACCCTGTGTCTAGGCATGAAAAATCTATTAAAAAATTTGTTATTGATAGCACTACTCAATATAAATTCATAAAAAATAAGAAATAAGAGTGTACAAATAACTGATTTTGAGATATTAAACTCCTTTGGAGATTGGAACTTGTACTTCAGGGCAATTGTATTGAAATGACTTCAATAAGTTGAAGAATAAGACATTGTCCTGTTCACTTCATTATCTTCACTCCTTCACCATATATTCATGTCATTCTAATTTATTTTCAAGCTAATATTAGATATGTAATTTCTTTAAATATGCTAACAAATAAAAATAGAAGATTTTTATAATATAATTTTTTATCATTCTTAGACACAAACAAGTGGTCCTACATATATTTATTCTAGTAAATCTTAGAGATTGAACCTGTAGTTCAACACAGTTGTATTCAAAGGACCAGAATAAGTTTAGGAATAAGAAACTTCCCAATCACTTCATTATGAATAAATCTTAGAGATTGAACCTGTAGTTCAACACAGTTGTATTCAAAGGACCAGAATAAGTTTAGGAATCAGAAACTTCCCAATCACTTCATTATGAATAAATCTTAGAGATTGAACCTGTAGTTCAACACAGTTGTATTCAAAGGACCAGAATAAGTTTAGGAATAAGAAACTTCCCAATCACTTCATTATGAATAAATCTTAGAGATTGAACCTGTACTTCAACACAGTTGTATTCAAAGGACCAGAATAAGTTTAGGAATAAGAAACTTCCCAATCACTTCATTATCTTCCCTCTTGTACGACGTAATCAGATGAGATAATTGGATGGGCATGAAAGAAGGGAAAATTCAGGGTTATCATATATTCAAGCCAATCTAATTTAATTTTCAAGTTAATTTTAGATATAAGTAATTTTATTAAATATGCTAACAAATATATAAATATATATATATATATATAAATGAAAAATGTTATGTATAACAATTTTTCTTAATATATTTTTAACACTCTTAGACACAAACAAGTTGTCCTGCATGTATTTATTTTAGTAAATCTTACTACCCCTTGTCTATAAGTGAAAAATATATTGAAAGAATTTGTTATTTATAGAATTGCTCAATATAAATGCATAAAAAACATAGGAAATAGGAGTGTACAAATAAAGTATTTTGAGATGTTAAAACTTCTTTGGAGACCGGAACCCACACTTGGGGGACAATTGTACTGAAAAGATCACAATAAGTTTAAGTCTAAGACAATGTCCTCATGAGTTCATTATCTTCCATTTGTGCGAACCAGTCAGAAGATCTAATTGGATGGACAAATTGATGTGAAAATTCAAGGATACCATATATTCATGCCAATCTAATTTAACTTTTAAGTTAATACTAGATATAAGTAAAATCTTTAAATATGATAACAAATATCAATTTTTCAATAGACTTTTTCACTCTTAGAAACAAACAAGTGGTCCTACGTCTATTTATTCTAGTAGATCTTATTGCCTTGCGGCTTGGAGTGAAAAATTAATTTTTTATAGCATCACTCAATTTAAATGCACAAGGAAAATAGGAAATAAAAGTGTTCAAAGAAATGATTTTAAGATGTTTAAACTTCTTCGGAGATTGGAACCTATACTTTAGGACAATTGTATTGAAAGGACCACAATAAGTTTAAGAATAAGACATTGTCATGCTAACTTCATTATCCTCCCTCTTGTACGTCTCAGTCAGATGATGTAACTAGACGGAGAGAAATGATGAGAAAATTCAAGACACTATATATTGAAGCCAATCTAATTTAATTTTCAAGTTAATATTAGACATAAAGTAATTTCTTTAAATATGATAGCAAATATAAATGAAAAATGTTATGTATAATAGACTTTTTCTATAGATTTTTTTCCACTCTTAGAAACAGACTAGTGCTGTTACATGTATTTATTCTAGTAGATCTTACTACGTTGTGGCTTGGAGTGAAAACATTTATTTAAAAAAGTTGTTATTTATAGCTTCACTCAATATAAATGCATAAAGAAAATATGAAATAAGAGTGTGCGAATAAATGATTTTTAGAAGTTTAAACTTCTTAGGACATTGGAACCTATACTTCAGGACAATTGTATTGAAAGGACCACAATAAGTTTGAGTAAGACATTGTTTTGCTCATTTCATTAATCTTCCCTTTTGTGCCACCTAGCTAGACGATATAATTTGATGGACAAAAATGATGTGAAAATACAAGGTTACCATATATTCAAGCCAATCTAATTTAATTTTCCCATTAAAATTAGATTCAAGTATTTTCTTTATATATGCAAAGAAATATAAATGAAAAATGTTATGAATGACAGATTTTTCTCACTTTAAGACACAAACAAGTGGTCTTACATATATTTATTCTTGTAGATCATGCTATCCTGTGTCTAGGAGTGAAAAAATCTATTGATAAAATTCGTTATTTATACTACCACTCAATATAAATGTAGAAAGAAAATAGGAAATAACAGTGTACAAATAAATGATTTTGTGATTTTTAAATTTCTTTAGAAAGAATTACAATAATTTTATGTTATTCAAAGTTATACAATCAATTTTATTTTAACAGTAAAAATTACTTTTAGAAAAAATACATAATCTGTTTTTTGTAAATACAAAAACTGAATACTGTAAAATGTCAATTATAGAGAACAAAAACTAGTTTTGTTGTTCTAAATTTAAACTGAGTCATGATTCCAGCATTGGAACCAAAAATAGATTTCTATTCAAAAACAGTACACATAATTGCAAAATGAAAAACAAAAATTGAAGGAACTTATAGATTTCTGAATCAAGAAGATGAAACAGACCAAGTCTAACATTTATGCTATCTCCTTAAGACAAATTACACCATCGTACTAAGTTCTTATGAGTATTTGGTACAGACACCAAACTGTGGTGGTATTTATATAGAGCATTCGTGTCTATTTGGTACAGACACGACGCTAACAAGAATTTCTATTCATGGCTAACAATCGCAGTTTTTTAAGAACAGGCACAACTCTGAAAAAGACGACTGTTCATTCAAAACACAAATTAAAAAATAGAAGCATTTTGAATTTAATTAATTTGGAAACAATACGATAACATTTTGGATTTGAAAATTCAAATAAAAAATTTCAAATAAATTTTATCCAAAAAGATGTATACACAACGGGCCAAACCCAAACCCAAACCCGACCTGACCCGACCTAAGGCGGGGAGGGGCGGGGCAGCGAGGCAGCGGCACACGCGTGTGTGGTGAACCAAGCATATGCTAGGCCCCCCCCTTAAAATCCACAAAACTTAGGTGCCTCTTCATTGGTATTAGGCTTCTCTTGAGGTTTAATTTCAATTTGGGACCCATTTTGTTTGGCTCAAATAAACTGATCATGCGTGACTGCATCTTGGGCCTGCTGATTTTGTGGGAGATGATCTTGAGGAGGTGTAGATGGTTGACTATTAGGAGCATTTTTAGGCCCTGTTGGGACTAATGGAAGTGGTTGTAACCGTTGTTGTAACAGTTCTTGAATTGTTTAGGAGAGCCTCTGTGTTTCATCTCTATAATCAGCCATGTCTTTTCTAATTTTGGCCAAAATCTGGAGTAATTGATCTTGATCCACAGTGACAAGTTGCAATGATTGACTTGATTTTGATGCCATGGTTTTTGGGCTCAACTGTGAGAATAAGAGCTGTAATGGGGTAGGAAACCTCAGTAAATTTTTTGATCACCAAATGACTGTAGAGAAATTTGAATCCAAGCAGCCAATGGTCTATAGAGTTTTTTTTTGTTATTTCAAAACTTTTTGTAGGATAAGCTCCAATCTAAATGGAAAATAAAATCATTCCTTAGAAAATGGAACCTGCACTTTTTTTAATTTTGAAGTCTGAATTTTGAATTTTTTTATTTTTTTATTTTTGAAAAAAAGTAGGGGCATAATGCCTATGTAGCCCCTAAGTCCTAAGAGGATGGATTGGTTTGCTTCAATGAGGAAAGAATTCCTAAAGGTTAGGAAGATGTAATCCCAATAGAATTGATTAGACCCAATCGGAACAGTAAAGATGAACCTGGATTGGGTAGATGAAGATCCTAAAGAGAGGCAACTCTTGGAAAGGAATTGAAACCTATCTCAAATGGTTGATACAATACGAAGAATTGAGAGGGGGCCCATAGATTGAAGCCCAAATTCCTAAGATGACTCAAGAATCCGAATTGTGAATCTTGGGAGTCATACCTAAATCCTAAATTCTAACCTAATGGGAGACTTGAATGCTAATGAATGACTTCTAGGCTTTGAGGAAAAGATTCCCAAAAAATTGGGAAAAGATTTGAAACTGATCCAGACCTTTTCTAGAATTAAACATGATTAGAACTCGAGTCAATTTAGAAGGATTATGTGATGAGAACAAGTCCACAAAATCCATTTTGAAAGTCATTTTATTGGCCCATTAGTGAAAACGTTGGAGTTTTAAGGAAAAAAATCAAAAACTTAAAAAATTAAAAAACGCCCTCTCTGTGTGCCGATCGGTAGTCAGCCCCCGTGCCCCGATCAGTTGATAAAGGGGTATTTTTTTTTACTTTCTAGGCATTTTCTAACTGCACCAAACTACGTAAAAATTCTATGAGTATCTTACCAGAATTGAGTTTATTATCCTAAATCATCAATCTAGGGTTGATTATATGCATAACTCTTCAATTGGATAAAGGTTTCAAGGCTCCCCTTTTGATAAGACGTGCCGTATACCTCCCACAACCATTAAATTGTAATGACTATGGTCAAATGGTACCACAACGCCTTTTTGCATACCATCCCAAGGCCATTAGAATGTAGTGTCCCCGATCAAGCAGTATTTAATCAAGGAGTAAAGAGTTTTCACCAGCAGCACCTGTCAAGCTGAGTGAGCATACGGGGCGAGGGCTACTAATTGTCCGAGGTTTAGAGGGTATGTAGTGTAAATACAATGTATGAAAGTGTTGTGTGTGCAAGGCATTCAGATTTTAGTCATTTTTTATTCATCCATCCATACATTTAAACATCCATACATCCATTCATCTATCATACAATGTAAAATAAATGAATGTAAAGCAAGTAAACAAAATAGCCTTGAAATGAATACTTTACCGACCTTAGCCCTCTTTAGTCCCCTACTGGAGTCACCACTATAGGCACCAGCACCGAAAAAATGAAGAATGTCATCCTTTTGTGAATTTAGAGGGATCTCGACTGTTTCTTTCCCTAAAGGTGGGAAGGAACGCCTCTTATGGGAGATAGAAAAAGTGAAGAGTCGCCAGCTTGTTTTTGGTCAAGAAACAATCAAACTTGTTATAACTTTGAACAATACATATCAAGAAAAAACCAAAATAAATGAAAAAATAAATTACATTGCCTTGATTCCTAAATAAATATTAAAAGATGCCTTAACATGGATCAAATAAAATAAAGCACTAAAATTACGAAACCAAAGAAAAATGGATTCGGGGGCCAAGGTACGGAGTGGGAAGGTGTTAGGCCCCACTCTGCCCGATCTGAATGGATTGGCCTCAAATACTCACTTGTAAGGCTATTTTGTCATGAAAAAAGAGAAAAGAGAGATGTGAGTCTAGAAAAGAAAAATAATATAGAATCTTGCATAAAGAAATAAAATAAAACAAAAAAGACAGAAAGAAGATCTGACTCGGGCTCAAATGCTTCCTTCATATCCTCTTAGAAAACGGAATCAAAGTCACGTAATTCTCTGGTTACCCTCTTTTATTAAGAGTGATAAAATAGGCGAGACCAACCCGATCTATAGAAAATTGTTAAGAGTTTGAGATGCGTACCTTATTCAGTCGTGGTAGTCGGGCAAAACTTCGGCTAGGAAAGTTTTATTCAAAGACTTTAATTGGGCAAATCTCTGGCTTGTTCTTCGATTTGGAAAGCATTACTTCGGCTTACTTCTTGAAGGGGGGTTGTCACTTCAGTAGGACTTCGGCCTTGAGAAAATGAGAGTTCTTGTAGAGAGAACTCTAGAATTATACTAACAATGAAAGGCTATGAAAATTGTATCCTTCAAAAGTGATGGCCAGGAGGCTCTATTTTAAGAAAATGTGGAGATTTGATCCAATGGTCTAAGATAAAATCCTAAAATGGAGGGTCAGGATCATGTCTTGAGTGATAATCATCTAATTAAATAAATAAAAAATAAAATAATTATCCTTAGGAATGATTATCCTAACTAAATGAATTAATAAATAATTATGACAATGCAAGAGCTAATAGAATTGATGTCTACATGCAAGAGCCAATGAGATAAAAGAGAAATAGAATTTAATTGAAAAATAAACTCTAAAATGAAAACACCTAGGTTTGATTTATCTTTATTTAAGGAAATATCAAGCAACTAGATCTATGAAAACTCTAAAAATGAAAAGTTCTAATTATGCTTAAATAGATTACTATCACTCAAGATTACCAAATTACCCCTAATTTGGTGGAGAATCTCTAGATTGCCACAAGACATGTGAAATGACCAAACTAACCTCGATTTGTCACCAAATGACTGAAATTACATAATACCCCCAGATGGATAAAATGATATGAAAATTCTCCTCAAGTGACTAAGAAGTCCTACTAAGGGTAAGATTATGCCAAAATTATCAAAATGCCCTTAGTGAGCTAAAATGTACTAAAATTACTAAAATGCCTTCCGATGGGCAAAAGAGTCCTAATAGGAGTGGGACTTTATCAGGAAGAGTCCTTCTTGGACTAGGACTCTGTCAAAAGAGTCCTAACGGGAATAGGACTATGTTAAGAGGAGTCCTAATGGAACTGGACACTGACAAGAGAGTTCTAGGGGGAATAAGATTCTTTCGAGGGGAGTCCTAATGGAACTGGGACTCTGGCAGGAGAGTCCTAATAAGACTAATACTCTATTAGGAGGAGTCCTAATGGAACGGGGATTCTGGTAGAAGAGTCCTAATGGGAATAGGACTTTGTTAGAAGAAGTCCTAACGGAACTAAAACTCTGACAAGAAAGTCCTAACGGAAATAGAACTCTGTCGGAAAGAGTCCTAATGGAACTGAGACTCTGGCATGAGAGTTCTAAAGGGAATATGACTTTGTTGGGAGGAGTCCTAATGGAACTAGGACTATGTTAGGAGGAATCCTAATGGAAGTAGGTTTTTTGGCATAACTACCGAATTGCTACTACTTAATCAAAGGTCACAAATGGGGTGTCTACAAAATCTATCGGCTTTCATTTTCTTCTTAAAATCCATTTATATCCAAGAGGTTCTGGACCTAGTAGAAGATCCACTAGTTCTCATGTATGATTTTGCAGAATGGATTTTACTTCATTGTTTATAGCCTCTTTCCAATATGGAACTTTAGGACTGGACATTGCTTCTTTAAAGCTTTGAGGCTCATCTTTTAATATATACGTTAGAAAATCTGGACCAAAATATTTTGATATTCTAACCCTTTTGCTGTGTCTAGGTTCATCATCATCTTGTTGGTCTTGACTACTGTCTATTGCAGTGTCATAAGTTTTTTTAATTGAACTCAACTTTTGTATTGATTTGTAAGGAAATACATGTTCAAAGAACGATGCATTTCTTGACTCAATAATAGTATTAACATGCATATTGAGAATTTTTTATTTATAAATCATAAATTGATATGCACTTCTATTATGAGCATACCCTATGAAAACATAATCAACTGTTTTCTATCCTATTTTAACCTTTTTAGGTGTAGGAACAACCACTTTAGCCAAACACCCCCACACTTTTAAGTATTTGTAAGAAGGTCTTCGACCTTTCCACAACTCATATGGGGACTTATTGGTTTCCTTTTGAGGTATTCGATTGAGAATATCATTTGCGGAAATAATTGTTTCCCCTCATAAATTCTGAGATAGTCCAGAACTTAATAACAATGCATTCATCATTTCTTTTAAAGTTCTATTTTTTCGTTCAATAATTCTATTTTGCTAAGGTGAATAGTATGCAGTTGTTTGGTATATAATACCATGTTATGAACAGAATTCAGCAAAAGGTACTTCATATTCACCACCTCTATCACTTCTTAATATCTTGATCTTCTTATCAAGTTGATTCTTAACATCATTCTTTAAACATTTTTAATGCCTCATCTTTACTTCTCAACAAGTAATCCTAACAATATCTTGTGCAATCATCAATAAAAGTAAGAAAATATTTATTACCACCTCTAATTTGAATAAATTTCAAATCACAAATATTTGAATGTATTAATTCTAGAGGATCACTAATTTTTTTAATTGATTGAAAAGAAGTTCTTGTAAACTTTGCTTCCACACAAGTCTCACATTTGTGATTTGGATCAAATTCAATTTTAGGTAAACATTCCATATTAACTAATCTACGCAACTATATAAGCAGAAGTTGTGTTCTTATTATTATTTTTAAAAGAATGTACAATAGTCATTACATTCATCTTAAAGAACCATCACTTATATACCCCTTTCCCACATACATCTCATTTTTGGATAGTATAAACTTGTCCGACACAAAAACTAATTTGAAACCTTTTTTGCTCAACAATGATCCAAGTACCAAGTTCTTCTGAATATCAGGCACATGAAACACATTGTTGATGGTGAGTTCCTTTCCAAAAGTCATCTTTAACATTACTTGTCACTAACCTTCAACTTTAGACGTCAAAGAGTTGCTCATAAAAATTTGTTCTCCATTATCTATATTTTGATAGGATGAGAACATCTTTCTATCTGAGCAAACATGGCGAGTAGCCCTAGTGTCCACCCACCATTCCTTGGTGTTTCCTAACAAATTCACTTTAGAGACCATTGCGAACAAATTCATTTCAGAAACATCTTTAGAGAGATTTTCCACTTAGGTCATATTGGCCTGAGCACACTTCTTGCTTGAATTCCCTTGGCCCTTGCGACTATGACAGTCCTAAGCACGGTGCCCTTGTTTGTTGAATACATAGCACTTGCCTTGGAACGTCTTATTTAGACCTTGTTTGGGACCATCATGACTGTGCTTCCTCTTCTTGTTTTGAGAGCTTTGCCCTTATTCAATAATATTAGTCTTAGATTCCATGATAGCTTTCCCTGTTTTCTTCTTAAAAGTATGGTTTTCTTCTTCAATCCTCAATCTCACAATTAAGACTTCAAGTCTCAGGTCCTAGTGCTTGTGTTTTAAGTAACTTTTAAATTCTTTCCAAAATGGCAACAATTTTTTAATTATTACAAGCAATTGAAAGGATTCACAAAGTGACATGCCTTCTGTATAAATGTCATGCAAAATCACTTGGAGATCTTGAACTTGGCTGATCATTGTCTTGGAATTAAACATCTTGTAGTCTAGGAATTTTTCCACTACAAACTTCTTGAGTCCAGCATCTTCTGTTTTTGTATTTCTTGTTTAGTGATTCCCAAAGTTCTCTTGTTGTCTTCACTGTGCAATTATATTGTATAATGTGTTATCCATCCCATTGAGGATTTAGTTTCAGCATAGAAATCTGCATGTTTCTAAGCTTCCATCGCAGCAACTACTTGCCGATCAGATTCATTTTTCCTCAATGCGAGAGCATCTTCACGAAGGAACCGGCCAAATTAAGATTGATAAAATAGAACAGCATTTTCTGTTTCCACCTCTTGCCACTGAATCTCTCTGACTTCTCTCCATGGTTCACGGGCACAATTCCAACCATAGAAGCAGAGGTAGAGGCCATTAAAGGGTTTGAAATCATCACAGGGGTACTTTCAGTAGTCATCTAGACTGAGATCACAAAAGTATATAAATAAAATTAATAAACTGTAAATCTGTAATTAAACAGATTACTTAAGTATTGAAGCGATACGGAATTTCAGCAAATAAAATAACAAAAATAAATTTCTGCAATAAATAGAAATATAAACAGCAATTTCAAATTATGAATTTTTGCAACTTTTGAAAAAGAAAAAATTTAAGTATGAAATACTGTAAAAGTAAATTGAAATTATAAAACTGATATATAAAAAATAATATTGTCTTGAGATTTCTATTCAAAGTTATACAATTAGTTTTATTTTAACAGTAGAAATTACTTTTAGTAATAATACAGAATCTGTTTTCTGTAAATACAGAAACTAGATATTGTAAAATGCCAATTACAAAGAACAGAAACTGATTCTATTCTAAATTTAAACTAAGTCATGATTCCAAAATTGGAATCAAAAATAGATTACTGTTTAGAAACAATACACATAATTACAAATTGGAAAATAGAAGTTAAAGGAAGTTATAGATTTTTGAATCAAGAAGATGGAACAGACAAAGTTTAGCGTTTTACGCTCACTACAAGAAACAGAGTTTTTAGCGATGCGCCTTATTAGCGACGCACACATGTGCATCGCTAAAAGCCACTATTAGCGACACACACATGTGCGTCGCTAAAAGGAGGAAAAAAGCTCTTTCTCGCCCAAAAAAATTGGCACGCAAGTATTGGCGACGAGAAATAAATTATTAGCGACGCACATGTGCGTCGCTAATAATCTTCTTAAGTCGAACGACATCGTGTTGGACTATATTTGGCGATGCACATGACATTATCAGCGACGCCTAGTAGGCATCGCAAAAAACTACACCCACTTTCTTACCAACATCGCCCGCAGCAGTTTGTTCTTCTTCTCTTTTCTTTCCCTAAATTTTTCTCACTCTCACTCTCTGTCACTCTTGACCCACGATTCCGACGACAGGTAAAATCATCATTTGAAAGCAGGTTTATCTTCTCCATTCGAGCGCTATATCTCCTCCACTCTTGACTCGCTATTATTCAAGGGCCTTTAGCATGCCATTATCACAAAAAAAAGAAACTTATTATTCTGAAATTCCTTGGATTTATCTCTCTAATTAAGTTTATGGTATGTTTCAGTTGTTTAAGTTTGCACAGGTGGGCAGGTTTTATATCACTGTTGTTGATCTTTAATGTTTTCTTGTAGGTGATTGGGTTTCATGCTCTGTTGGTGCTAATTTCACACCTCATATCATCACTGTTAATTCTAGAGAGGTAAGTGTTGACATAATTAGTGGCTTTTAGTAGAATAATACTATCTCTCTATTTAAATAAGCTTTTTAAATTTATTGGGCTCTTCTTGCCATGGTTTTAGATCTTGGGAAGTTATTGTGAGTGAATGTCAAAAATTAGTTATTTTCTTATGCCAAAAATCTGTCCTGAAAAATGTGTAGAGGAAAAACAAGATCTCATTTGGCATGCCATTACGGACAGACTAGCAATAAATGGGTTTCTTATACATCTTGTCTAATTAGTTAATTCTTTCAATTTAATCAGTTTCCTTAAAAGGCCAAACATTTCTGTTCTTGTGAAACAACTCCTATATTAAGCTTTATGGTCTGTTTGAATGATAACACTTGAAATAATAGGAGAAACAAATGTGGGGTTATTACCTGTCATTAAAAAACTTAATTATATAACGTGTTAAGATGGAGGAAATCTTTTTAAATCTATTTTTAAGCCTCTGATGGTTGAGCCTGTTTCATCACTTGTATCCCAAATGCACCATAACCCTTCAATAATGTGTAGTTGATTGGTATTAATATTGGGATTAAGGCCTGTTGCGTTGATTTGAGTTGGTCAATGGGTAATTATGCCGTGTTCTTATTATGGACATTTGCCAAATCAAGTCAGTGCCAGGTTCTTTCATGTTCTGTTGATATCCTGTTGCATTTTTGTACTTGTACATGACCAATAGACAATTTCAATCAGATACGCTAGCTTAAGTCAGTTACAGCTATGTTTCTTAGGGCTGTGATATCTGCTAAATGAGAAATTATTATATGGTCCAAGGTCATTGTCCTAAATGGGTGGTTGAGTGTAATTTATCATGGATTTTTCTTAATTCCAATTCCCAATTATTTGAGATATGCTGCATGAATTTTATTTTTCTACGGTGCCTTATCTAGTAATATGTGGTAAACGGGGCTTTGCTTTACTTTTTTTTTATTTCATCACATGTATGAACTAGCTCTTGGGAATGGGTTTTGGTATAATTGGTGAAATGGGATGTTTATATTTATTCTTTAGTTTCTGCATATAGAATTGAATGTTGGACCTGAAAGTTTCAATACATTTCCTATTTAGGATCTGTTTGTTAGATGAAAAAATGGTATTGGGAGCAGAAATCATACCAATCTTGCCTGAGGTGCATCTCACCCAGAGATTAAGAGGCCGAAAATCCTTTTGGCAAATTGACAACCATCTGGTTAATTTAGTGTTAACAGGAAATTAAGTAGATGCATTGCTGAATTTAAGTAGCAAAGAAATAGAGAATTTGAATTCTGCTACAAGATCTTATCTCTTTGTACTTCTCAAGAGAAAAAAAAAGGATCACATTTCTTTGTATAAAATGAAACACCATTGCTCCATTATTGATATTTGCCAATTCCCTGACATGTCGATACTACTACATACCAGCCTTGCTTTTTATTCTTTAAGTGATAAAGGATGTTAAAAAATCTTGACTTGAGAAGCCTGTAACCTTGCTTCCTTTTCTATGGTTCATGTAGGAGTTTATTTATGTGTGCCTCTACCCCAATGAGTTGTTTAAACCCCAACCCTTAGAAGTATTGTCATCCTGGTTACTTTTGGGTTGCATTTCTCTTAAAATATGCCATGCTTATAATTGTTCGTTAGTACATGTTTATCATATCACAATTAGATCAACTTCTCAGTTTTTCATCTTAGTATTGGTAATGTCCATGCACATATCAATTTGCTCTATGGCCATGTTTTTGCAGGTTCAGCATTTGGCAAACAACATTCAGTTGATATTGGATTCCTTGAGAGTCTCAACAGTTGTGGAAGTTCAAGTAACTTTTCAACTAGTAGCACCAAGTAATCTGCTCTTATCATATTATATAGGTTTAATTATAAATAAATCAATTTTTTGTTAATGAAATGGTCATCATATTTAAAAAATTGAAAGGATATCAAATTTAAAGTTTAAAAATATAGACTAATCAACTTTCATTTTGCAGTATCTTAAGTGGGCAGATTGTCTTGCCCAATCCTTTTCTCCCCTTATCTACCCAATCGCTATCTCACTTTTCTCACCAACGTTGACTGGTTTGTTGTTTTTTTAGCATTTTCCAACTTGATTGACAAGGACAAATCCATATGTGCATAGGTTGATTAACTTGATTTCATATTTTAGCACTTGACATCTTAAAAGGAATGATTTCTTGGCTATTTGGAGACATTTGACAAAACAAAACCATGATATTCTCTACAGTTCATATATGTTGTAGATTTTGTTTATTTTCTTCCACTTTCGATTATGTTCTCCTACTGTATGATTTTATTGAACTGTCTTTTGTTCAAACTTCAAACTAGACTTTATCAGCTCCACATAGGCTTACAACTTTCTTCTCTTATATATATATATATATATATATGCTAAGTGTTTTGCATTTATATTAATTTCTTGATGGAAAATGTTAGTCAATTATTACTTGGGAAATGGGAATTAAAAAGAAATTATTCTTATTAATAATAAAAGTATAAATGGTATTTTTGTCATAATAATAAAAGTAAAGTGTAAAACAAAAAAATCCCTACTTTTATATATAGCATGAACCGAATCTATGAAACTAACCTATAATATCATACCATTTGAACAAGATATAAACATTTTAGAAGATACAAAAGAACCATCTTGTCAGATAAGAATATGTGATTAGTGGACTTCATGAACTAAGTCATGAACTCGATTCATGCAAGAACTTCTCGTCATTGTTACTCTTGTTGTAGATATGGCAGGGATAACCTGCCATGTCACGTTGTTAACGAGTGTTCTTTTTCTTTTTATGGTTGGTTTTGGGGAGGGCAAGTTCTGCTTAACTGTTTAACCCTTTAAGTTAAACATTCTAGACACACATACACAATCCCCATCAAAAACATTATTTATTTATGCCCCTTCAATTTTACTTTTACCATTCATATTTGTTAAGTTATTTGGAGTTGAGACTTGTAAATCTTTTATTAGTCTTAACTTTTTGGAGAAGGGTAGTGTTTGTAACTAAATGATCATGTAACTCAATGTATAATTGCATTCATGTAAGCCTAGCCCCTTTCGGGAGTCATTTTGATCACATGTGAATCTTGTCGCGAAATTTAATCGTGATTAGGCTCGTGTGAATGAAAATCGACTCTTGAATTGTCCAGAGAGGACAGTTCGGGAATGCATAAATCTGCATTGCAATCAATAGCGGATACTTGAATTTTTCACTATGACAAAATTTCAACACGGTCTCCTATTGTTCTTTGGGTATATATTTAGGCGTGCTAACGTTTATCTCATATACTTGGAGAAAAGTGGGGAGATGCTGCCGAAATTTTGTCCGAGTGGAATCAAGCATATTATTTGCTCTTGATTGCAATGTAGATTGTGCATTCACAAATGGGATAGGACCACCTTACCCTTTAGAAAGAAGTTGGAGGTGATAGGATTCATGTTTCATATTTATAACGAGTATCATTTTTGACTTGTATTAGGTAGACGAAAATGGATAAAAGTTAGATGGAGTTGAGAGGCAAGCATTTCCTAGGGTATGTGAAGGGAATCAAAGATTTTATTGAGTTTGCTCATGCATCTGCAGATGGAAGAAATAGGATAAGATGTCCATGTAGGAGGTGCAATAATAGGGATTATATGCACATAGATGAGGCCAAAGAGCACTTACTCTTACACGGGATGGACAAGAGGTATACATGTTGGGAATTTCACGGGGAACACCGTGACGTACGAGTGGTATTTGATGATGAAGAAGAAGACGACGATGATGACTTTGGTAATAATGTTGGGGTTGGTTACGAAGGCTTGCCACAAATGCTGGCAGACTTGCACGGGCTACAACTAGGGCGAGTAGTCACAGGAGTGACACGGGACAAACGGAAGCATTTAAGTCATTATTGAGGGAAGCAAGGCAGCCGTTATATCCGGGTTGTGATAAGTTTTGGAAACTGGGCTTTCTCGTAAAACTCCTTCATATTAAGACCATCAACCGTTAGAGTAACAAATCATTTAATATGGTCATTGAATTGATTAAAGCAGCGCTTCCTACTGGGGAGACCCTTCCGAAATTATATTACGAGGCAAAAAGAATATTAAGAGATTTGGGCCTCGGGTATATTCCCATACATGCTTGCAAAAATGATTTCATGTTATTTTGGAAGGAGACTGAATAAAGGAAAGAGCAAGACAATTTCGCACAAGGAGCTGAGATATTTTCCCTTAAAACCTAGGCTACAAAGGATGTATATATCTCAGAAAATGGCAGAAGATATGCGGTGACATAAGGAGAAGCATGTTATTGATGAAAATGTATGTAGGCATCCGGCAAATTCTCAAACTTGGGCTGAGTTTGACACAAATCACGAATGGTTTGCAAATGAGCCGCGTAGTGTATGACTTGCACAAACTTACAACATTCGGTTCGAATGCCCAGTTTGAAACTTATGCAAGTTTCAACTCCAAAAAGGTCCATTTTGGGGTTTTGACAGACCAAAACACCGGATATCGGCCTACCGACCCTGAAACCCCATCACACACCTCACAAATGACAAAATAAACTTGCACGAACTTACGACAATCAGCTCAGATGCCCGGTTTCAAACTTATGCAAGTTTCGGCTCTAAAAAGCCCATTTTGGGGTTTTGACGGACCAAAATGCCAGATATCGACCTAACTACACTGAAACCCCATCACACACCTCACAAATGATAAAATAGACTTGCATGAACTTACGTCACTCGGTTCGAATGCCCGGTTTGAAACTTATGCAAGTTTCAGCTTTAAAAAAGTCCATTTTGGGGTTTTGATGGACCAAAATGCTAGATATCGGCCTAACTACACCAAAATCTCATCACACACCTCACAAATGATAAAATAGACTTGCACGAACTTACGACACTCGATTCGAATGCCCGATTTGAAACTTATACAAGTTTCAGCTCCAAAAAGGTCCATTTTGGGATTTTGACAAACCAAAACACCAGATATCGGCCTACCGACCTCGAAACCCCATCACACACCTCACAAATGACAAAATAGACTTACACGAACTTACGACAATCAGTTCAGATGCCCAGTTTGAAACTTATGCAAGTTTCAGCTCTAAAAAGCCCATTTTGGGGTTTTGACAAATGAAAATGCCGGATATCAGCCTAACTACACCGAAACCCCATCACACACTTCACAAATGATAAAATAGACTTGCACGAACTTACGTCACTCGGTTCGGATGCCCGGTTTGAAACTTATGCAAGTTTCAACTTTAAAAAAGCCCATTTTGGGGTTTTGACGGACCAAAATGCCAGATATCGGCTTAACTACACCAAAATCCCATCACACACCTCACAAATGATAAAATAGACTTGCACGAACTTACGACACTCGGTTCGAATGCCCAGTTTGAAACTTATGCAAGTTTATACTTTAAAAAGGTTCATTTTGGGGTTTTGACGGACCAAAATGTCAGATATCAGCCTAACTACATCGAAACCCCATCACACACCTCAAAAATGATAAAATAGACTTGCACGAACTTACGTCACTCGGTTCGGATGCCCGGTTTGAAACTTATGCAAGTTTCAGCTTTAAAAAAGCCCATTTTGGGGTTTTGACGGACCAAAATGCCATATATCAGACTAACTACACCAAAATCCCATCACACACCTCAAAAATGATAAAATAGACTTGCACGAACTTACGGCACTCAGTTCGAATGCCCGATTTGAAACTTATGCAAGTTTCAGCTTTAAAAAAGCCCATTTTGGGGTTTTGACGGACCAAAATGTCAGATATCGGCCTAACTACACCAAAATCTCATCACACACCTCACAAATGATAAAATAGACTTGCACGAACTTACGGCACTCAAGTCGAATGCCCGGTTTGAAACTTATGCAAGTTTTAGCTCCAAAAAAGCCCATTTTGGGGTTTTGATAGACCAAAATACCGAATATCAACCTATCGACCCCGAAACCCCATCACACACCTCAAAAATGACAAAATAGACTTGCACGAACTTACAACAATTAGTTCAGATGCCCGGTTTGAAACTTATGCAAATTTCAGCTTCAAAAAAGCCCATTTTAGGGTTTTGACGGACCAAAACACCGGATATCGACCTAACTACACCAAAAGCCCATCACACACCTCACAAATGATAAAATAGACTTGCACAAACTTACGGCACTCGGTTCGGATGCCCAGTTTGAACCTTATGCAAGTTTTAACTCCAAAGAGGCCCATTTTGGAGTTTTGGCCGACCAAAACATCAAATATCAGCCTACCAACCTCGACACCCCATCACACACCTCAAAAATGATAAAATAAACTTGTATGAACTTACGACACTTGGTTCGGATGCCCGGTTTGAAACTTATGCAAGTTTCAGCTCCAAAAAGGCCCATTTTGGGGTTTTGATAGACAAAAACACTGGATATCGGCCTACCGACCCCGAAACCCCATCACACACCTTAAAAATGAAAAATTAGACTTGTACGAACTTACAATAATCAGTTCAGATGCCCAGTTTGAAACTTATGCAAGTTTCAGCTTTAAAAAAGCCCATTTTGGGGTTTTGAAGGACAAAATGCCAGATATGTGCCTAACTACACCAAAATCCTATCACACACCTCACACATGATAAAATAGACTTGCACGAACTTACAACAATCAATTCAGATGCCCAGTTCGAAACTTATGCAAGTTTTAGCTTCAAAAAAGCCCATTTTGGGGTTTTGAAGAACCAAAATGCTGGATATCGGCCTGACTAGATCGAAATCCCTTTACACACCTCAAAAATGAAAAAATATATTTGCATTAACTTATGACACTCGGTTTGGATGCTCGGTTTGAAACTTCTGCAAGTTTTAACTCCAAAATAGCCCATTTTGGGGTTTTGACCGACAAAATACCGGATATCGGCCTACCGACCCTAAAACGCCATCACACACCTCACAAATGACAAAATAGACGTGCACGAACTTACGACAATCAATTCAGATGCCCGGTTTGAAACTTCTGCAAGTTTCAACTCCAAAAAAGTCCATTTTGGGGTTTTGACGGATCAAAATGCTGGATATTAGCCTAACTATACCGAAACCCCATCACACACCTCACAAATGATAAAATAGACTTGCATAAACTTACGGTACTCGGTTAAGATGCCCGGTTTGAAACTTCTGCAAGTTTGAACTCCAAAAGGCCCATTTTGGGGTTTTAACGGACCAAAATGTTGGATATCGGCCTAACTACACCGAAACCCCATCACGCACCTCAAAAATGATAAAATAGACTTACACGAACTTATGACACTTG
Source organism: Nyssa sinensis (assembly GCA_008638375.1). NCBI lineage: Eukaryota > Viridiplantae > Streptophyta > Magnoliopsida > Cornales > Nyssaceae > Nyssa > Nyssa sinensis. Next base: position 28,173,869 of record CM018050.1, read on the forward strand.
GTTCGGATGCTCGGTTTGAAACTTATGTAAGTTTCAGCTCCAAAAAGGCCTATTTTGATGTTTTAACGAACCAAAATGCCGGATATTAGCCTATCTACACCAAAACCCTATCACACACCTCACAAATGATAAAATAGACTTGTACAAACTTACGGCACTTGGTTCGGATCATCGGTCTGAAACTTATGCAAGTTTTTGATCCAAAAAGGACCATTTTGGGGTTTTGACGGACCTAAACACTAGATTTCAACCAAACGAGTCCAAAACCCCATCAAACACCTCAGACATGATAAAATAGACTTGCACGAACTTACGGCACTCAATTCGGATCAACGGTTTGAAATTTATGCAAGTTTTTGCTCTGAAAATGCTTATTTTGGGGTTTTGACGGATCAAAATGACGGATATCGGCCTAACTATCCCAAAACCCCATCACACACCTCACAAATGACAAAATAGACTACCAAGAACTTACGACAATCAGTTCGGATCAGTGGTTTGCAACTTATGCTACTTTATGCCGTTCACTATTTATGCATGCAAAAAAAAAAACTATTCACATTCTATGTTCATATATATTTAATAATTGTTTTAATATATATCATTTGATCTTTATTTCAGATTGATCAGAATTATTGCGCCGTCGTCTTTATGTTTTGCATCGGAACTTGTTATTTTTATTTATTTATTTTTCTTTTCATAGACATCTCTAGTTATATTTTTTGAGACAATTTTTTATTTTTCTATTTATTGTTAAATTATACTTTTACAAATGTACATAATTAGTATTATATATATATATGAATGTTTTTTTCTTTTTTAATATATTTATTTCAGAATGCTTGAATTTTATTGTATATCAGGATGATTGATACATGTTTAAACAATAATAAAACAACAAATAAAACAAAGCAAATATGGTTTAAAAAAAAAAAAAAAATTAGTGACGGACATAAATGCGTCGCTAAAAGTAAAGAAATAAATTTATAGCGACGTTTTACATTCGTCGCTAAAGAATGCAAATACACTATTAGAGACGCATACTTTATACGTCGCTAAAAGCTACAATTAATGATGTGCGTCACTAAAAGCAACCATTAGCGACACACGTTGCCTGTGTATATAGTATTTGTGATGCCCCATCCAAATTATTAGCGACGCACTGTGCGCGTCGTAAATAGTTACCTTTAGCGACGCAAAGGGATGTGTGTGTCGCCAATACTATTAGCGACACGACTATTTGCAAAGTCTTTAGCAACGCCCCTTTGTGCGTCGCAAAAGCTTTTTAGCGACGCATTTTGCCACTATTAGCGACGCACGTGTGCGTCGTTAATAGTGCATTTTCCTGTAGTGGCTATCCCCTTAAGAAAAATTATTCCCTCGTACTAAGTGCTTATGATTTATGCATTGTCTGCCTCCCAAGATGAAATGGTCTCACATAGAGAAGAAGCACGACTATTTCTATACATAACAAACCAAACTCTGAATTAAACTCTCTCAGACTCTGTGAAGACTAACGAACAGAATGTATGAATTGAATGAATAATACAGGTAAGTGTGGTGGTGTTTATATAGAGCATTCGTGTCTGTTTGGTACAGACACAATGTTAATAGACATTTCTATTTATGGCTAACAGGCGCAGCTCTGACGAAGATGATTGTTTATTCAAAATATAAATTCAAAAACGGCAGCGTTTTGAATTTAATTAATCTAGCAACAATATGATAGCGTTTTGGATTTGAAGATTTAAATAAAAAATTTACTCTAAAAAGATATATACACAGCGGGCCAAGGCCTAAACCCAAACCTAACCCGGGGCAATGGAGGTGGTGCGCACGCACGTGTGCGGTGAATCAAGTATGTGCTAAGTCCTCTCCCATCCACAAAACTTGGGTGCTCCTAAGGGCTCAAGCCTTCTTTCAAGGTAATTTTATATATAGTCTTTAAAAGCCTTGTACCCATCTGATGTGAAACACAAGATTTTTACAAGTTTCAAGCTTTTGTTACCATTTTCAAGTGATGATGTTTGGAAGCAATTTCTCATTCACTCTTTAATGATTTTGAGCAACCCAATACATGATTTTAATCTCCTCATGTAGGAGAACACAACTCCATGTGGACCCACCAAAATTAATGTGTGGGATCCACTTTAATTGTAGTTCAAATACAGTTAAAAAAATTATGCTCAAATACCTATTTTTTTCAAATTGTTTAATAATAAGACATTGTCCTGCTCACTTCATTATCTTCCGCTCACGCGACCTAGTTAGATGATCTAACTTGATGGATAGAAATTATGTGAAAATTCAAGGTTGTCATATATTCAAGCCAATCTAATTTAATTTTCAAATTAATATTAGATATAAGTAATTTTTTAAAATATGTTAACAAATATAAACGAAAAATGTTATGTATAAAATATTTTTCATTAGATTTTTCACTCTTCTACGCAAACAAGTGGTCCTAAATGTAGTGATTCTAGTAGATATTACTACTGTGTATCTAGGAGGAAAAAGCCTATCGAAAAACTTCGTTATTTATACCATCACTCAATATAAATGAAAAAAAAAAAGGAAATAAGAATGTACAAATAAATAATTTTGAGATGTTTAAACTTCTTTGGAGATTGAAACCTATACTTCAATACAATTGTTTTGAAAGGACAACAATAAGTTTAAGAATAAGACATTGTCTTACTTCATATCTTCTCTCTTGTGCCACTCAATCATTTGATGTTATTGGATCGACAGAAATGATGTGAAAATTCAAGGTTACCATATATTCAAGCCAATCTAATTTAGTTTTCAAGTTAGTATTAGATATAACTAATTTCTTTAAATATAAATAAAAAATGTTATGTATAATAGACTTTTACAATATTTTTTCACTGTTAAATACAAACAAGTGGTTGTAAATGTATTTATTCAAATAGATCTTACTACCCCTTGTCTAGCAGTTAAAAAATCTTTGTTATTTATAGCATCACTCAATATAAATGCATAAAGAAAAAAAGGAAATAAGAATGTACAAATAAATAATTTTGAGATGTTTAAACTTCTTTTTGAGAATGGAACCTATACTTCAGGACAATTGTTTTGAAAGGACCACAATAAGTTTAGGAATAAGATATCGTCTTGCTCACTACATTATCTTCCCTCTCACGTGACCCACTTAGATGATCTAATTGGATGGATAGAAATGATGTGAAAATTCAAGGTTGCCATATATTCAAGCCAATCTAATTTAATTTTTAATTTAATATTAGATATAATTGATTTTTTAAATATGCAAACAAATATAAATAGAGAATGTTATGTATAACAGAATTTTTAATAAATTTTTTTCACTCTTAGATACAAATATGTGGTCCTATCTATATTTATTCTAGTAGATATTACTATCCTTTCACTAGGAGTAAAAAAATTTATTGATTTTTTTTTTTATTTATAGCATCACTCAATATAAATACATAAAGAAAATAGGAAATAAGAGTGTCCAAATAAATGATTTTGAAATGATTAGACTTCTTTGGAGATTGGACCTGTACTTCAGGACAATTGTATTTAAAAGGCCACAATACGTTTAAGAATAAGACATTGTCTTGCTCACTTCAGTATCTTTCCTCTTGTGCAACCCAGTCAGATAATGTAATATATTGAATGGACATTAATGATGTGAAAATTCAAGCTGACCATATACTCAAGCCAGTCTAATTTAATTTTCAAGATAATATTAGATATAAGTAAATCCTTTAAATACACTAACAAATATAAATGAAAATGTTTTATATAATAGATTTTTTTCCCTTTTAGACACAATCAAGAGGTCCTACATGTATTTATTCTAGTAGATCTTGCTATCCCCTATTTTTAGGAGTTAAATCTATTGAAAAAATTTGTTATTTATAACATTACTCCATAAAAATGCATAAAGAAAATAGGAAATAAAAGTGTACAAATTAATGATTTTGAGATGTTTAAACTTGTTTGGAGATTGGAACCAATACTTTAAGACAATTATATTGAAATGACTAAAATAAGTTTAAGAATAAGACATTGTCCTGCTCTCTTCATTATTTTCCCTCTTGTGCAACCTAGTCAGATGATCTAATTGGTAGGAAAAAAATGATGTGAAAATTCAAGGTTGCTATATATTCAAGCCAATCTAATTTAATGTTCAAGTTAATATTAGATATAAGTAATTTCTTTAGATATGCTAACAAATATGAATAGAAAATGTTATGTATAACCTATTTTTTCAATAGATTTTTTTGGATGAGTTACTCTCCACACCTTACATATTGTACTCCTCCATACCTCCAATGATCTATTGCCATGTATATGCTTTAAAATTTTAGTAAAAAGTGGAATCTTCTTAAATATATACGTGCCAAAAAAATATTGCAAGTATGGCGGGGTATGATGGTGAGTAACTAAACCTATTTTTTTCACTCTTAGATACAAACAAGTGGTCATACATGTATTTATTCTAGTATATCATATGTCACGCCCCAGGTCCCAAAGACCCGAGGGTGATCCTGAAAATCAAGGTTAAATTAAATAAATAATTTTTGTATATCTCAAACTACCCTGTGATTTGTCTATTCTCACTTGAGTTTCATAACATAAATGTTCATTCACATTCCATATATATAACCTAACAAGGTTTACATACATACATTTCAAAAAGGGTAATCATCGTGCGATGTCTCGTCTTAATCAAAATAATGCAAGGTATGAGTTTCAAGGTTTACCTTTGTCCATACACAAAATAAGTTCAAGTTTCGTTGAGACTTCCAAGCCTTCTCATCAAAATAAATAGAGACCAAAATGTATTTTACATTTTATCAAAGTAAACAAAAGAACCAAAGAGATCGAGTCATCCTTCAATCCATGTCCTCAAGTGGCCGACTCATTGCCATTGTCGTTACCTGCATCTGGTAGGGGTCAATACAACAACCCTAGTAGAGTAACTAAAAAAAGGGAAGAATAAACGGTGGGAAGTGTAAGCATATGTCAAGTGTAGTGTCAAGCAAGTGTCACCCAAGATTTCAAATAATATTCATCATATTGTGCAATGGAATAAGAACATTAATACAACAATTGTAGCACAATTCAATTCTTACAACAAAATGTAACACAAAAAGAGGTATCTTAGATTACCATCTCCTCGTTCATTTTAACAGTACTACTTTCTACTTCAACTTCTTCCGCGATCCTTCAAAACTACCTAATGGCCCCTGATTGAGCTTGAGTGCTTTTCGGATTACTAACTCAATGGAAACATACGACCACCCACGCGGGGTTACGGTTCGTAACCGAAGGGAGACACAATCCCCGTCACAAAGACCCTGGGTAAATATCCATGACTTCCCATTTATCAACTTGTAATTTCTTCATTCATTTCTTCTCCTTTCTCAACCCTTTAACTATCTGAATTCATATCCGTTCCTCACAAAGTATTTATTCAATCTTTCATTCAAACTAAGGGTATCCAAGGGAATAATATATCATTCACATCAAAGGTACGAAATTCAACTAATAATTCCACAATTACAACATCATCACAAATCATTCAAACATTCTATCCAACACTTGGTAGACACATTAACATTTTATAATTTCATAAATAACAATTTAATAACTTTTGAACATTCAAGTAAAAGAGTCTTAAGCCGGAACCATGCATTGAATACATATTTCATCATTTTGAATAAGAATATATCAAGGGTTAAACATGTAACATTTATCTACAAATCTATCTAACAATTTACATAATTTTTTTACACACTTTTCATACAACATGATCCATAGAGATGTCATGATATGTATGTTTTCTCCTTAACATGCATCATTCACCTAGGTTCGAAGCCCTACCTCAAAAACAAGTGTGGATTTGTGTAGAGAGACAGAGATAGATTCTTATTTCAAGCCTCAATCCTTACTCCCAAAACCTAAAAAAAGATTTACACCATTTATTTCACTCAACCAAGCTAGATTTACAAAAAAATGCAAGAAATTTGAAAAGGAAATGAAAAGTCTCAAATTTTACCTTTTGTTTTTGAAGAAATCTTTGAAATCCTAACTTTTCAATCAGTAAAAACTCTTATTATGCTTGAATCATTGTGGAATGATGTGTTTACAAAGCTTAAAAATCCATAAACACTTCAGAAATATTCAACCCTAAATTTCCTCTTGTATAGAGAGAGTTTGGAGGAGAAGAGAAAATGACATTTGTGCAAAATTTGTTTTTCAGCCTGCAACTCTAAGTGTTCTGACTTCTGATGCATGCTCATTTGAACGAATAAAGTCTTCGTTTGAATGAGTTCCCTTCGTTCAAACGAGTGTCGAACGATGATCATAACAAACTTTCGGGTGCTCGTTCGAACGCCTTTTTCAAATTTCTATAATTCAAGGTTTTACCTTTTCAATTTATTCCACATGTATCATCACACTCCATGTTATGTTGTTTAAATTCATTCAATCTCATTATTATGTTCGTGAGGTTTATTATCATGCAAAAATAACATTATCCATTATTTATTTATTTTTCAGTTTTACGAAACGTTACATCTTACTACCCTGTGTCTAGTAGTCAAAAAATCTATTGAAAAATCTATTATTTGTAGCTTTACTCAATATAGATGCATAAGGAAAATATAAAATAAAATTGTACAAATAAATGATTTTAAAATGTCTAAACTTCTTTGAAAATTGGAACCAGTACTTTAGGACAATTTTACTACAAGGACCACAGAGTTCAAGAATGAAACATTGTCCTACTCAGTTCATTATATTCCCTCTTGTGCGACTTAGTCAATATAAAATAATTGGATGAACAAAAATTATGTGAAAATTCATGGTTTTTGTATGTTCAAGTCAAACTAATTCAATTTATATTTAATATCCCATATAATCAATTTTATTTAAGGGAAAGATTTGATATACCGAATATGTATTTAGTTACTTATTTATGTTCACATTCTAATTTTTTTAGGGAAATTTTTTAAATGTGATAAATAAATTTTATTCTTTCATTTAATTACCTATTTATATTCCAAGTTTCTTTAGAGATTGAAACTTGTACTACAAGAAAATTACATTGAGGCTGTAACACTTGTACGGAATTATAATCATTGAGGCCTTCACAACTTATATGAAATTAAAATCATTGAGGTTATCCCACGCAATAAGACGGACTGATGGAGTAAATTTCAAGGCTTGGGAGAAACAATTAGGATTATCATTTTACTATGCTAGGCAAGAGAATGCAACACCCTTTATAGGTGGGACTAATACAAGGTAAGTTCACTCTTATTGGATAATCAAAGTAAACCAAAATTAAAGGCATTTAAGGGCAACTCAGCTACAAACATTCTTAACCCAAATACAATGAAGCTCCATAGTATGACAATGAAATATCATCCAAAAATCATGGTTCTGTTACAATTCCAATCATCCAATATGATAAAAAGGCAGACACAACTTCCATTTCCATGTTGGTTCTGTTTGTGATTTTGAATGCATGCACGTTCTTTGCTTATATATATCAACTTGCGCATCATCAATTAACTAGCTGCCATAATCAGCATGCAATTCATCAGTAATCTCAATAATAATGGAATCATATCCTATACAATGAAGAAAACTTACACTTGCTTTTTCTTATTGCACCTGGCAAAAATATATATATATATATATATATATATGTATATGTATATGTATATGTATCTATATGTATGTATATGTCTATGTGTATATATGTATATTAATCCTTGCTTGTCAAACACCATTTACTATTTAAAAATTAGCTTCTACGAAAACGTATTTGTAACTCAAATCTATTAGTTTAATGATGTAACAAAGATTAAAAATAATAAAAATATGAGTTGAGGAATTAAAATATATAATTGTAATGCTGTTATGCTGACCTGATTACTACGTGCTTCCTTAGGTCGGACAATAGATATTCTTGCACGCAATTCCCAGATATTCTGGTTTCCAATTCCCTTGATCATTGGGAAGATAATAACAGTGGATGTGTGGAATATGATGAACCAGATGATGCAACTCTCCATCATTCCTGATCTGGGATACAAAATGGTCGGGCATATCATACAAGTGAAGCTCTTTGAGGTGAGTGAGGTTGTCAATGCCCATCGGCACCTGTTTCAATTTTTTACACTTCCTTATGATTAGCTTTTGCAGGTGAGGCAGTGTACCTTTTTCCATTTTGACCATTCTCAACTCCCCCAGTTGTTCAAGTTCCAAGATCTTGAGCTTTTGAAATTTTCTAGTCTTGAAGTCTAGCTGAATTCCAAAATAGGCATCAAGTAACTGGAGCTCTAATAGATTAGGAAGATCTTGAAGGTGTTGAATGGGGTTATTGTCAGGATCCAATCCTGACCACTTGAGACGTATCCTTCCCAAGTCATGAAGGATAGAAATCCAAGTTGGAAACTTTTCTAACCGGCCTTTCAAATACAAGCGTCGAAGAAATGGAGGAGGATTCCCATTAATGGCGTGTAGATCCAGAAGATCCTCCTTTCTTAATGAGGTTATATTCAAGGAACGCAGGTTTCGCAACCTTTTAATGGAGTGGCACAAATTTTCTCCTTCTTCACTTGGAAGATCAATAATCCCTAGCTTTCTCAATTGTGTCAGATTTCCCAACCCATGAATCATTTTGGGATGCCTATCTGCCTTTATGAATGCTAGCTTCTGTAGGTTCTGTAGTTTCCCTAAGTTGGGTGTCCTGATCGTTGCTGAAACCTTGAATCCTTTAACACAATCAAAATGAGTATAATTTTGCACATCATAGCGATAAACAAGCAAATGCCGAAGATTATCAAGTTTGAGAATTTCTTTGGGCAGCTTTGTCACTCTAGTTTGCTTAAGATCCAATGTTTCTAGGAGTCGAAGATCCCCCAGAGAGTTTGGAATGCTTTTGATATTCGTATTGCTCAAACATAAGTACTTCAAGAGTAGTAGTTCCAAAATTTCCATGGGAAATGTTCGCAAAGATGCACCCTCCAAATGTAGAACCCTCAATAATTTCAAGCTTGAAGGAATGTTTGCAACGGAGCAATAGGGTGTACCGGGAGCGAAAAAGGTCCGAGCTTTAGCTTCAGTGAAGTTGGGCCAGCATGGCATGTTGTGCCCACCGTTTTGGATAGATAGTCGTCGCCGGGTATTTTTGTCGAAGTTACTTTCCAATTTTGTAAGAACAGTGCAAAAATTCTCCTCCCCTGCCTTTGAGAGAATAATCTTATGCATGAGATGATGGACCCTGCAACTTCTTGGTTTTCCATCAAAATCGAATTCACTTACTTGTATCAAGCTCCTTTCGATAAGTTCTTTGAGATAATCTTCTCCAACATCCTCAACTTCCCTGCCAGCATCTTTTATTATAAGACCCTCGGCTATCCATAGCCGAATCAATCTTCTACGCTTAACTGGGTAATCTCCAGGGAAAATGCTCAAGTATAAAAAGCAATACTTGAGGTGGTATGGCAAGTCATTATAACTTACAGATAGCACTCTCATGATATTCGAAAGAGGGCCATTTTCTTTTAGTTGTGACTCGAGGCTATCATGCAATAATTTCCACTCGGATTCAATTCTCTCTTTATTTGACAAAAGTCGACCGATTTCAATGATTCCAAGGGGCAATCCTTGGCATCTTTCTAAGATGGTTTGGGACCAGGTCTGTAACCCTGAAGGACATCTACCATCTGGGCGGAAAGTCGTTCTGTAGAAGAGTTGTTGAGCAGCCTCTGCAGGTAGAGGTTGGAGTTCGTATACATGATCAGTAGAATTATCTCTACATGAAAAGGCTATATCGCCTCTTCGTGTAGTGATAATTACTCTACCGCGATTAGCCCTGGGCAATGCATGTCTAATAGATTCCCAAATACTCTTTATCCACAAATTATCAAAAAATAAAACGTACCTTTTGTCTTGCAGATGACGTTTTACTTTTCTAATCAGATCAACCTCGTCGAATTGAGAAAAACTACAGGGAGCTGGTTCAGGGATTGGATTGCAGATTTGGTTGAAGATTGTCCATAAGAGTTCCAGTTTATTTTTGGAGTTTGAAAGAGTAATCAAAGCATGGCAATCAAAATATTTCTTCACCCTGTCAAACACTTTGGTGGCAAGAACTGTCTTGCCCGATCCACCCATCCCAACTACAAACACCACCTTGAGACTCTGTGTCTCGGGATGATCTGTTGCCCAACTTATTAGTTTCTTCATGGGTTCTTCGATGCCCACAACGTCAGCATCATCCATGAAAAAAGGAGCTATTCCAGTGATTGAACTAGTTGAGGCTTGCGCAGAACAAGTAGTAGTTATGTTAACATATCCCTCCCTTGTCTTTTTGAGTTTCGTGTTAGCATCTTTTATTCGGTCGTCGATGGTGTGAAGTGATCTCCACTGGGCGGTGAAGGGAAGGCGTAGCAGAGTAGAATGCCCGGGCCGCAATATGTGAATTGCAAACACGTCAAGAACATCCTCGATGTCACAGGCTACATCTCGAACATTTTTAAGCCATAAATCGACTTGGAAATTGTGCTCTCCTTGGCCATTATCAGCATCCTTCAGTAAGGCTTTCACTTTCTCCAATTCGCCTCTTAACGTGCTGACTCCGCCGTTGATCTCCTCCGACAATTGCAATTCTTTCCGCAGAAAATCATCTGCCTTTTCAAGTAGAAAGTCGACGGCAGCATCTGCCATCTCTCTGATGATTGATGATTACTCTCTCTTTCTGTGTTTAATTTTGTGTTTTATGAATTCGTGAACTGACACTTACAAATGATATAAAAGCCTACATTCTCAATTCAGAGCGTCTCTGTTCCAAGGACTTCGTCAACTCCCAATTCTTAATTTTTTTAGTCCCCCAACTTTTTTATTATTAAAGAATCAATTATATATAAATAGAATAGTCATAATTTGTGATTGTATCATATAAGAAAAATTAATTAATTAATTTTGATGCTTGGATTATTTCTAGAAAAATGTTATTAAGAAACTGTGGGAATGCGGGTCTGTTATCACTTTTTGTTTTTTCTTTTATATTCGGATCTGTTATCACTTTAATAAAGATAAATACTACAGAGACCCTACTTTTTGTACTATTTCTAAACATTACTTTTTCACACAATGAGTTTTACTTATCATAATGATTGATAGTGTCACTCATATTGCTTGAAGATAAAAGTTAAAAATTAAAATAAGTATTTGATATACTACTATGTGACGCACTAACTACTGCATAACACGTGTAACTATAAGATCGGCTCACGACCAATAATGCATCCCATGCTCGGTCATATAGCTTGTGCTCAGTCGCTTAGCTCATATCCGGCCTTATAATCTGTGCTCGGTCATCCAGATCATGCTCGGTCACATAAGTTATGTTCGGTCATTCGGTTCATGCTCGGTCATATACCTCATGCTCGGTCAATCAAAAGGCATAGCCCAAATAAACCGAGCTCACAGTATCAAAGCAAGGTAGCTCTCCTACAAAGCTAAATATATACAGATGCAAGCCTACATTACGGAAAGTCAGCGATCACTAAGCTCCGAGCAGGGAATGAGGAAACTATTTCCAACAAGGAAACTGCCACAATGAGTTACCATATTCAACAAGGTAACTGATATCTCCAGAGATCCAATCCCTATATTTATGGCTCCAAATCCTAATCAACTTAGGAGAGACGTTTGCCTATAAATTCAACCCTAAAGGTACGCTTAATTTTCATGCTCATTATTTTGGCTTTCATTACAAGTCTTTCAATTCAGTTTATTGACTTAAGCATCGGAGCGGCTACCGCCGGAGCCAACCCGGTGGTCCTCTAATCTTCTGTTTCGAGTGTTTCGCAGGGAGCCGAGCTTGGATCTCACGTGGGCCAAAAAGTGCAGCATCAGTTTGGCGCCGTCTGTGGGAACGACAATCACCAAGTGCTCTACTCAATCTAAGCTCATCTTCCGTTTATCAAAGGGATCATGGCTCCCAACTTGCGACCCAGGAAGAACACTCAAAACCCTCATCCTCAACCAACTGCCGGACGAGGAAGAGGGCGAGTGAATAATCCTGTACAGGAAGAACTGATCGAAATTAGGCGGCAGAACCAGTTGCTACGGGAACAGCTCTTGACTATGTCCAGGACCCTGGCAATGTTCACCCAGAATCATGAAACCAATCCTCAAAATCCACCCGTTGTCACAAACACTCAACAGGAGCAGCCTCCTGCGGCTGCCGGTATTCATGTAGACCCCCAGTCGTCGACGGCAGCCGGTCGAGGGGTTCCCGCCTTTGTCCCGGAGGTCCATTATCGAAGTACTACCCGACTCACCATCCCTGGGGCCTCGGGAGTAAACTACGTTCCACAAGGGTCACCTCCTCGAGTGGTTCCTGTACCACCAGTGCCAGAGAATCAAAACAACCCCCCAGTAATGGGCCAAGATCAGCCTACCCATATAGGCCCTGAGGTCATGAGACCTGCCTCGCAGTAGCCCGTCCTACCAAGGGGGTCAGTAAGAGCCGAAGAAGTTGCTGAATCAATAGACCGTACTGCCATCATAAGGGGTGCCCAGTATCCAGAACAGGACGAGCTGGCCAGATTGCTCGGGAGGTCGGCCACCCCGTTCACCAATGCTATCATGGTCGAGGAAAGACCCAAGAAATTTATCGTCCCTAAATGCACCCCTTATGATGGGACTGGGGACCCTGGAGACCACCTCTCTCACTACTAGCACACCATGGCTTTGCACGGTACTTTTGATGCCTTCTTATGCAGAACGTTCGTGACCAGCCTCAATAGTACCGCCCTGAAGTGGTTCCACCACCTCCCGCCGAACTCAGTATCTAGCTTTTATGAGCTCGGCAGAAGGTTCTTGGACAGATTCATGACTAGCAGGAGGCTAAGAAAGGGTCCGGAATTCCTTCTGAACATAAAGCAAACAAGGGAAGAATCACTCAGGGGGTATATAGCACGTTTCAACGCCGAGCTTACCGAGGTAACAGACTGCAGCCCCGGTTTCCTAGTGGCTGCTCTAGACGCTGGACTTGCTCAAGGAGGCTTTAGAGACTCCCTGACCAAAAATCCCCCTGCGGATATGGCGGCACTCATGGACCGTGCAAGGAAGTACATCAACCTGGAGGAGGCCAGGGACACCTCTAGAAAGGTCAAAGAGCAAGCTCAGAAAGACGATCAGAAGAAAGATAGTCAAAGGAAGGACGACCAAAAGAAGGACACCAGCTCGGCCAGGAAGAGAGTCAGGAGCCCAGAAAAAAGGGGGGGGCCCCAGAACCTCCTTCAATTCTGGGCTGAGGGAATTCAACCACTTTACTCCTCTAAACGCCTCTCCGTACAACATATTGAAGCAAGTAAGATCTCGAGAAAATCTGAGATGGCCAGAGCCTTTGAAAGGAGACCCCAGCTATCGAGATCAGACTAAATATTGTGATTTTCACAAGGACCGAGGGCACACAACCAATACCTGCAAAGCTCTCAAGCATGAGATTGAGCAGCTAATAAGGAGAGGAAGGCTGCAAGAGTTCGTCAAGCAGGACGGAGGACAGAACCCCCGTGACGAACGACCCCAGCAGAGAAAAACCGACTAGAGGCAAGAACAGAAAGAAGGCAGGAACGAACCCCCACGACAGAACAATCAGGTGATCTATGTTCTACACGCAGATTCCCCTGCAACAGGCACCTCTAACAGGTCAAGGAAACGATATGCTCGGGAGGCCAGGTCTGCTCCCAACGTCATGCAGGTCGCTAACTTGGAGAAAAGGTTAAAGCCCTTGCCAGAAATCCAATTTACGGATCATGACCTTATGGGAGTTCATTGTCCTCACAGCGATGCCCTGGTTATCTCCCTTAAGATCGCCAACTTCGATATCCGGAGAGTTCTCGTCGACACTGGGTGCTCGACCAATGTACTGTTCTACGACCCTTTCAAGCATATGAAGCTCGACCCCAATGACATTAAGCCCACGGGCATAATCATGACGGGCTTCGACGGAAACACTAACACTCCACTAGGAAGGGTCGATCTGGCCACCACTGCGGGTGAAGGGGACGGACAGAAGACCACGATAGCTGAGTACATGGTCATAAAAGCCAAATCTCCCTACAACGTCATAATTGGGAGGCCCTGGCTACATGAGATGGGAGCGGTCACCTCAACTCTCCACCAATGCTTAAAATACGTTCACAATCAGACAGTCTACTCCATCAGAGGATGCCAACCGACCTCCCGAGAGTGCCATGCCCTCGCACTCAAAGCTAAGGCCCCCAAATAGCAATTACTGCACGCCCGTGTGTGCAAGGATGCAATCTACCCTTGCTGTCACGAGGCAGAAGACTGTCCCTCCAAGATTGAAGAACCATTGAGCCCCAGAGGAAGGGATAGCAGAGCCAAGCCTATAGGGGAGCCTATTAAAGTCCTGGTCAGCTCAGAGGATCAAGGACGTTACCTGCAGATAGGTCCCGACCTGACACATGCCGAGCAGGATGAGCTGGTCAAGTTTTTGAAGAAAAACCTCTCCGTATTCGCCTGGGAGACAAGCGACATGGAAGGGATAGATCCCGACCTGATTACGCACAGACTAATGGTGGATCCAGATCATCCACCAGTGAGACAAAAGAGAAGGCCTCTCGCTCCAGAGCGGCATCAGGTCATCAACGACGAAGTTCAAAGGTTGCTCAACGCTAACATGATACGAGAGGTATTTTATCCCGATTGGTTGGCCAACACTGTTCTGGTCAAGAAGAAGAACGGTAAATGGAGAGTCTGTGTTGACTACACAGATCTCAACAAAGCATGCCCGAAGGATAGCTTCCCTCTTCCACGAATAGATCAGTTAGTCGATGCAACTGCAGGGCACGAGCTCATGAGCTTCATGGATGCTTATTCTGGGTACAATCAAATACAGATGCATCCTCCCGATCAAGAGAAGACTTCATTCATCACCGAACGAGGTCTCTATTGCTATAGAGTGATGCCGTTCGGACTAAAGAATGCTGGAGCTACCTACCAACGTCTTGTTAATAAGATGTTCAGCTCCTTGATCGGCAGCACTATGGAAGTTTATATCGACGATATGCTGGTCAAGAGCCTAAGGAAGAGCAGTCATCTCCAGCACCTAGCGCAAACCTTCGATATTCTCAGACAATATAAAATGAAGCTCAATCCCTCAAAGTGCACCTTTGGTGTAACAAAAGGGAAATTCCTTGGGTACATAGTCTCTCAAAGAGGTATAGAAGCAGACCTGACTCAGATCGGGGCTCTGATCGGACTGAAATCCCCAAAGACCCGGAAGGACATTCAAGCTCTGAACGGCCGGATAGCAGCTCTCAGCAGATTCATCTCCAAATCCACGGATCGGTGTCTACCCTTCTTCAAGGCTCTGAAAGGTAACAAATCTTTGCAATGGACTGACGAGTGTGAAAAATCCTTTCAGGAACTCAAAAGATACTTGGCTTTGCCCGAGCTCTTATCAAAACCGATCCAAGGAGAAAGGCTGCTTCTCTATCTCGCAGTCTCTGAGAACGCTGTCAGTTCGGTACTGGTCAGGCAAGACAGGAGCGTGCAGAGGCCCATCTTCTATGTCAGCAAGGCATTACTGGACACAGAAAAGAGGTACCCCGAAATTGAGAAGCTAGCCCTTGCTCTCATAGTATCTGCACGGAATCTGAGACCTTACTTCCAAGCGCATCCCATAGAAATTCCGACTGCCTACCCACTGAAAACAGTCCTGAGAAAACCAGAAGTATCAGGACGGTTGGTCAAGTGGTCAGTGGAACTGGGGGAGTTCGATTTGTCCTACATTCCACGAGTCTCAATTAAAGGGCAAGCCTTGGCAGACTTCGTCGCAGAATTCACTCCCACACTACTAGGCAAAGCTCAAGTCTCAGACGATGTGGGAACTTGGAAGTTGTATACTGATGGATCATCCACTGACTGAGGTGCCGGAGCAGGGCTAGTACTACACTCTCCTGATGGACTTACAACCGAAAGGGCAATTAGCTTAGGGTTCAGAGCCTCCAACAATGAAGCGGAATATGAGGCCCTTATCTTAGGGATGAAGCTAGCTCAGGAGTGCGAGGTACAGAACCTCGAGGTATTTTCTGACTCCCAACTGGTGGTTAGCCAAGTTCAAGGAGAATATGCCGTCAAGGATGAAAGAATGCTTCGATATTCGGAGCTAGTCAACTTGCTAAAACATTCCTTCCGAGCATTCTCAATCCAAAAAATAGAAAGAGGACAGAACAGCAGAGCCGATGCCTTAGCAAACATGGCATCTCACATGAAAACGGGGGTGGAGTCAACGATAAAATTCTCTCACCAGCCGAGGCCTAGCACCGAGGAGATCCAGGTCGCCCAAGTCACAGAATAGCCTCAGAACTGGATGACTCCTATACTCCAGTACCTGGAAGAAGGACTCCTCCCAAAAGACAGAAATAAGGTAAAAAGAATCCGCATCAGAGCAGCTCGGTATCTTTTCCTTAACGGAAAGCTCTACCGAAGGTCTTACACTCAGCCATTGTTAAAATGCCTAGCACCTGAAGAGTCTCAGTATGTCTTGGCAGAAATCCATGAAGGAATCTGTGGAAATCACAACGGAGGGAGAACCATAGCCCATCGAGCTCTAACCCAAGGCTACTACTGGCCTGGGATGCTGAAGGAAGCAAAGGAATATACTCGAAAGTGTGACAAATGCCAGAGGTTCGCCCCTTATCAGCATCAGCCGCAACATGAGCTCATCCCCATTACTAGCCCATGGCCCTTTGCGCAGTGGGGAATGGACATCATAGGACCGTTGCCTAAAGCCAAACCGAACAGGAGATACCTACTGGTGGCTGTTGACTACTTCTCAAAATGGGCCGAAGCAGAACCACTGACTCGCACCACTGAAAAGGAGATACAGAGTTTTACTTGAAAAAATATAGTCTGCAGGTTCGGCATACCTCATGTGATCGTCTCAGATAATGGCACACAGTTCACTGGGAAAATATTCAAGAAATTCTGCCAAGACCTAAACATCAAACAGCACTTTTCCTCCCCTGGTCATCCTCAGGCAAACGGGCAGGCCGAGGTCACCAACCGAACTATCCTGGACGCTCTCAAGAAAAGATTAGAGGAAGCTAAAGGGAGATGGATCGAGGAACTCCCTAGGGCACTCTGGGCCTACCGGACAACCAGAAGAACTCCGACATCAGAAACTCCCTTCTCCCTCGCCTACGGAACTAAGGCAGTAATCCCTGTTGAGATCGGCATGCCGACCCTAAGGACTGAGGCTTTCAACGAAGAGACCAACGACCAACAACTAGCAGAAAATTTGGATTTGCTCGAGGAAAGGAGAGAGCAGGCCGTAATCAAAATAGAAGCATATCAGCGCAGGATGGTTAACCGCTCAAAAATTGGCCTCAAAGCTGCCAGTTTCCAAGTTGGGGATCTCGTCCTAAGAAGGGTTTTCCAGAACACCAAGGACCCCACCATGGGGAAGTTATCACCGAACTGGGAAGGCCCCTACAGAATTACCAAGACAGTTAGACTGACCACTTATTGGTTGGAAAGCATGGATGGGAAACCTGTTCCCAGGCCTTGGAACATGGAACATTTACGAAAATATTATCAATAAAGTACTTTCTTTTATTTCAACATATTTCGTGAAGCATCTCAATGTACAGACTTCAGTTCTGGTCCATCTCAAATGTACAGACTTCAGGTCTGGTCCATCTCAAATGTACAGGCTAAGGTCTGGTCCATCTCAAATGCACAGACTTCAGGTCTGGTCCATCTCAAATGTACAGACTTCAGGTCTGGTCCATCTCAATGTACAGACTTCAGTTCTGGTCCATCTCAAATGTACAGACGTCAGGTCTGGTCCATCTCAAATGCACAGACTCAGGTCTGGTCCATCTCAATGTACAGACTTCAGTTCTGGTCCATCTCAAATGTACAGGCTAAGGTCTGGTCCATCTCAAATGCACAGACTCAGGTCTGGTCCATCTCAATGTACAAACTTCAGGTCTGGTCCATCTCAAATGTACAGGCTAAGGTCTGGTCCATCTCAAATGCACAAACTCAGGTCTGGTCCATCTCAATGTACAGACTTCAGTTCTGGTCCATCTCAAGTGTGCAGACCTCTGAGGTCTGGTCCATCTCAAGTGCACAGACTCAGGTCTATCTCAATGTACAGACGACGAGTCTGGTCCATCTTGGTAGATGAAGCTGATGTTTCATTACAAGCGCACAAAGGCACTGTGTCAGAAGTTATACACAGGCAAGAATAATCCTTAAAGTGCTCAGCCATACCGACCGTATTCAGCAATCAAGCTCGG
Source organism: Nyssa sinensis (assembly GCA_008638375.1). Classification (NCBI taxonomy): domain Eukaryota; kingdom Viridiplantae; phylum Streptophyta; class Magnoliopsida; order Cornales; family Nyssaceae; genus Nyssa; species Nyssa sinensis. The sequence continues at coordinate 28,192,228 of CM018050.1, forward strand.
GCTTTGTTCTAAGAGGTCAAAATAACTGCCTTATACCAGTTTTTACAATTGTTGATTAGTGATCAGATTGATCGATTATTATTCAAGTTATCCTTCTTAAAGAAAGTCCATGATTCAAAAACCTCTCCAATATCAAGAGTTCGGCACAAGTCTGTTATAACTACACATTACTTCAAGATTACCATAAGTTAGTTCTGGAGACAACCCATGGTCGGTAAAGACAGTACTTCGTAAACCGAGCAGGTTTACTTGTGTTATACCACAAACATCTAAGACCGAAGTTCGGTTACACACAACAAAGCATTGATACATTTTTTAGAGCAAAACTCAAAGAATGCCAAACAACCAAAGAAAGATAGAGACAGAAACTGAAGAGAAGACATTTTCATTGATAATGCAAACTCGGTTACAAACATGATGAGACCGGATTAACAAAAAGTTTCCCTAAACTAGAGGGCTTGCAAATCCGTCGTCCTGATCACCATCTTCGTCCTCATCATCATCGTCAATCCCCGACAGATCAATATCCGGGTACTTGGCGAGAAGCTTGGACTTGAAGTTGTCATAACCGAGCTGCGCAATAGTATCTCCCATCTTCTCCAGCTCGGTTTTCAACCTGGCCTCGGTCTCAACCTTGGCCTCATCAACCTTCTGAACAATTGAAGACTGAAGAGCACTGTTCTCCTCCTTCAGTTTGGTCAGGTCCTGAAGAAGGGAGTCTCGTTCAGATCGCAAAGAATCCCTCTCAAGTTTAATAGAATCCCTTTCGGATTCCATAATTGAGAAGCAATTCCTCGCCTCCTTCAGCTCGTCCTCGGCTGTGGTGGCTTGAGATTGAGCCGTACCGAGCTGAAGCCGGGCGTCATCCAGCTCCTCCTCCAACCTCTCCACGGCCTGGAGATCCACCGTGGCCTTCATTAAGGCGGCCAAGCTATGAAGGGTCTGCAAAAATAAAAAGGCACATCAGTAAAAGGGAAAAGGAAGAAGAGCACAAAAGCAGAAAGGTCGGTCGTTACCTTCAGATGGGTCCTCATGGCACCAGCCACAGTCTTCTCAGTACCCTTCCTGGTGCTGCCGGAAGGGATGTCAGTACAAGGGGCCTCAGCCCAGAAATCTTCAATGGCCTGATGGACGACCTTGTATCCATCAGGCATTTCAGTACCCGCCTTCGCCTTACCCCTCTGTTGAGATTTTTGGGCCGAAGAGGGACAGGCCGAAGAACCGCCGTACCCCTCTGAGGGGCAGAAGAGGGTTCCTTGATCACCACCCCCTTTTGAGGGGCAGAGGAGGGCTCCCTGATCATAACTCCCTTCAGAGGAGGTCGGGAAGAGGGAGAAGCAGAGGAGACCGCCCCCTTTTTGGGAGGCACAGAAGGGGATGGGTCGGTCGTCCTCGTCTTCTTCGAAGAAGACGCAGAGGGAGGAGGCTGGCTCGCCACCCTCTTCTTCTTTGACGACCCCCATTTGCCAGCAAGAGATTTGAGGACGTCATCAACAACACCCTTATCCTTGGGAGGCATTGTAGGGCCTGAATGAAGAATGGCTCGGTAATCCCTGTTTGGAGTCTGGAGGAGCCTCTTGTATTGATCTTTCAAAACAGGGGTGAAGTGAGGCCTCTTCTTGACGCTCTTGGCTACAAAAAAGAGTTTTGAACAAAGGTTAGTCAGGTACACAAGAACAAGCACAAAGCAAAATTACGAAAGAAAAGGGTGTCTCACCCATGAACCCCGTGCTCCGGGGGAACGTAGAGAACTTGTCCTCAGGGTCGGTCACCTCCCATTCTCCACCAACAAAAAAGAACCGATCCTTCCAAAATTTGTTGGAGGATGGCACGAAAGTCAAAGGACGGAAGCCCTTGTCAAACGACATATAGTAGAGGCCCTCCGCCTTCCTATATTTAAGATCCATTCTACTACGGATCAAGTCTAAAGAGACCTCAACACCATTCAGGCGACCTAAGGCCATAAACCCTAACAGATGCCTCCAACTGTTCAAGAGCAGATCGGCCGGGCAGAGGTTGAACCAACAGAAAAAATCCCTAAGCAGTCTAGGGAAAGGAAGGCGTAACCCCATCTCGAACCAAGCGGTGTAAACACAAATTTCCCCATCCTGAACTTCCCAAGGGTAGTCGAAGTCATCGGGAGCCCTAAGGGTGACATTTGGAGGAATCTCATACCTCTCCCTGATAGCCTCTAACCATGAGGGTGCCACAGTACTCTCTGTTTGAGAAGACCGACCTGAGACTTCACCCTCTCTATCCCTAGACTCCGAAAAAGCATCGACAATCCTAACTGAGGGACTAGAATGAGCCCCCTCTGACCTAGTTCCCAAGGAACCACTACCCCTAACTAGGGTTTGTGACAGGGAATGGGCCTCCGGGAGGCTCCCTGACTCATGACCAACACCAGAAGATGCCGAGGAGGTTGACATTCTGAAATAACTAAAAAGAGAAGAGAAGAAGGTGAAAAGATGAATGAAAATATCGAAACCGAACCTGAATAAAAGTCAGGGACTTCGGATGGGTGAAAATCTTTGCAGGCTAGCTTGCTGGTTCAACAATGGCGGAGTATGTATTTGTTCTTTAGAGAATAAAAGCGGTAAAAAAGTCGTACCAGGCCTCTTCCCCCCTTTTATAGGCATTCGGGGAGTAATTATTACCTAGGCGAACCGTCGCGCCAGTATCGCAACAATAATGACTTGAGAAACCCAAGAACCGGCTGCGCAATAAATGATGTACCAACGGACGTCTCGAGAAACGAGACGACAGAACGCATGACTTTTCGGACGCATATGAAACCTTAGTTACGCTCCGAGCTCAAACTAAGGCTTGGGGGGGGGGGAGTAACTGATATACCACTATGTGACGCACCAACCACTGCATGACACGTGTAACTACAAGATCGGCTCACGACCAATAATGCATCCCATGCTCGGTCATATAGCTTGTGCTCAGTCGCTTAGCTCATATCCGGCCTTATAATCTATGCTCGGTCATCCAGATCATGCTCGGTCACATAAGTTATGTTCGGTCATTCGGTTCATGCTCGGTCATATACCTCATGCTCGGTCAATCAAAAGGCATAGCCCAAATAAACCGAGCTCACAGTATCAAAGCAAGGTAGCTCTCCTACAAAGCTAAATATATACAGATGCAAGCCTACATTACGGAAAGTCAGTGATCACTAAGCTCCGAGCAGGGAATGAGGAAACTATTTCCAACAAGGAAACTGCCACAATGAGTTACCATATTCAACAAGGTAACTGATATCTCCAGAGATCCAATCCCTATATTCATGGCTCCAAATCCTAATCAACTTAGGAGAGACGTTTGCCTATAAATTCAACCCTAAAGGTACGCTTAATTTTCATGCTCATTATTTTGGCTTTCATTACAAGTCTTTCAATTCAGTTTATTGACTTAAGCATCGGAGCGGCTACCGCCGGAGCCAACCCGGTGGTCCTCTGATCTTCTGTTTCGAGTGTTTCGCAGGGAGCCGAGCTTGGATCTCACGTGGGCCAAAAAGTGCAGCATCAGTATTATAATAACAAAAAAAATACTCAAATATGTAAAAAAATCTAATAATACAAGATCTGTTCACACATTCCCAATGTTTCTCAGTGGCTTTGGTAATTTCAGTTTTTTTTTTTTTTTTTTTTTTTTTTTTTTAGTGCAAATAATGAAATACACAAAATTGTTGTCTCGCGACTTCCTCCTCCTATGTTTACCCATTCAAGAGGTGTCCCCCACTACCCCCAAAACTTGTAAATTTAAAAAAAAGGCACGTACCAAAGAAAAGTAGGTGTGTATCCTTGAGAAAACAGATGGGGTCTTTCCAAATTTCTTATCTTAAATTTGTATTGAAGAAATAGAGAAAAGAAAAGAATTGAAAAAATATTTTCATATATTTCTATATTTGAAACTGTATAATATGAGGCATATTTATAGGTACAATATGGAAATACAATGTGAAAATATATTCTATATTCTAGAATATTTTACATTCTAACATCCCCCCTCAAACTCGAGATGACGAAGTCAACTGGAGTTTGGAAACAAGATCACGTAACCGATCAAGAGGATGAGACTTCGTGAAAATATCGGCAAGTTGATCTTCAGACGAGACAGACTGAAGATCCAAGGTGCCATGCTGAAGGTGGTGCCGAATAAAGTGACAATAAATTTCAATATGCTTAGTGCGCTCATGAAAGACATCATTGTGAGCAATTTGGATGGTGCTCCGATTATCACAATAAAGAGGAGAACTAGTCGTCTAATGAGCACCCATGTCTGTCAAAAGCCATCGTAACCACAAAAGTTCAGCTGTAGTATCAACAAGAGCACGGTACTAAACCTCAGTACTGGAGCCGGCAATAACAGTCTGCTTCTTACTACGCCAAAAAATGAGAGAGGTGCCGAGTAAGAAATAGTACCCCGTGGTGGAGCGACGATCGGTAGGATCGCCAGCCCAGTTAGCGTCAAAATAGGAACGGAGTGCAAGAGATGAGCGAGAGGAAAAGTGAAGGCCATGAAACAGAGTTCCCTTGACATACCGTAAGATGCGAAGAACAGCAGCATAGTGAGTAGAGCGAGGGGCACTCATAAACTAGCTAACTAGATGAACTGCATAGGAAATGTCTGGTCGGGTAACAGTGAAATAGATGAGACTACCGACTAGTTGTCGATACAAAGTAGCATCAGGAAAAGATTCACCATCAGTAACAAGTAACCGAACATTAGGATCAAGCGGATAAGTGCATGTTTTGCTGTCAGTCAATCCGGCTTTAGAAAGCAAGTCAGATGCATACTTAGCTTGAGAGAGATAATACCCATCTGATCCAGATGTAACCTCAAGACCCAGAAAGTAGTTAAGCTGCCCCAAGTCCTTCATCTCAAAATTCTGACTCAAGAAGTGCTGAAGATCTCGAATACCAGAGAGATCATCGTCAGTAATGATCATGTCATCAACATAAAGAAGAATAAGAATAATACCAGCACCAGTGGTTCGAAGGAAAAGAGCTGAGTCATAGGCACTAGGGGTAAACCCTTGTTGAGCAACAACATAATTGAATTTAGCAAACCAGGCTCGGGAAGCTTGTTTGAGACCGTAGAAAGCACGCCGAAGACGGAAAACTATGCGAGGAGGATGGGCATAACCAGGGGGAGGATGCATATAAACTTCCTCGGCAAGATCACCATTCAAGAATGCATTTTTGACATCCATATGAAATAGTTGCCAATGACGCACAGCAGCAACGACAAGCAAAGAGCAGACAGAGGTAAGACGAGCAACAGGAGAAAAAGTTTCCTCATAGTCAATGCCATACTCTTGAGAGAAACCCTTGGCAACAAGACGAGCTTTGTATCGTTCCACTGATCCATCTAACCAAGTCTTGATTTTGTAGACCCACTTACATCCAACTGCAAACTTGCTAGGAGGTAAATCCGGCCACCAGGTCCCAAGTATGAGTTTTAGTGAGAGCTTCTAGTTCATCAGACATAGCTTTCTGCCAAAGAGGGTCAGCATTAGCCTCACGATAACTATGAGGTTCGTGAAAAGTAGCAAGAGCATAATAACAATGAAAATCTTAAAGATGAGAATGAGAAGCTCTTACTCTAGTAGAGTGACGAAGTGCAGGTACCTGAGTAGGCTCGGAGGTAGTTGATGGATCAGGAGTATCAGCAGTCATGTCAGATGACTCCGAAACAGGCGAAGAAGGAACATCTGAGGAGCTTGGCATCTCTGCAAAGGATTCAGGAATTAAAGCAATAGAGGGGTCAGTAAAGATAGGAGCATAATTGATAGAAGACTGTGAAAAATGAGAAATACTCATAAACATCTTATGTTTCCAAAACTCAACATGACGAGAAATACGAAGACGGTTAGCTATGGGATCATAACAACGATAACCTTTTTGAGTGAGACCATAACCAAAAAGACAATAGAGTCGGGATTGAGGCTCAAGTTTAGTGCGTTCGTGTGAGGGAAGAGTGACAAAACAAACACAACCAAAAACTCAAAGCAAGGAGTAGTTAGGGACCGTACCATGGAGAAGCTCAAACGGAGTTTTATTGTGTATAGTGGCTGAGGGAACACGATTGATGGTGTAGACAGCAGTAAGGGCAGCTTCTCCCCAGAAACGTTCTGAAAGATAGGCAGAGATGAGAAGTGCTCTTACTGTATCCAGAATGTGGCGATGTTTACGTTCTGCTCTACCATTTTGTTGTGAGGTGTATGGACAAGAATGGTGAGAGACTGTCCCATTGTGCTGTAAAAGGGCAAGAAATGACTTATCGTTGTATTCCATTGCATTATCGGAGCGAAAAGTTTTAATGGTACAAGAAAATTGAGTTTGCACCATTTTGTGAAAATTCTGGTAGACAGTGGTGAGTTCAAACCTATGCTATAAAATATAAATCCAAGCATAACGACTGTAATCATCCACAAAGATAACAAAATAATGAGATCCCCCCTCAGTTGGTGTCGGGGCAGGACCCTAAATATCCGAATGAACTAAGTCAAAAGGTGCAGCGGAAAAAGAGTCACTTTTATTAAAAGATAAATGCGTTTGTTTGCCAAGATGACATGACACACAATCAAAAGACTGAAATTTAACTGGACCTAAATGACCTTGAGAAGCCAAGAACTGGACACGTGGAAGTGAGGCATGACCCAACTGGGAATGCCACAAACTAGAAGTAACTGTGATGGCAGCCATGGAAGTGTTTGGTGAAGAAGGGATCCGTAGAGATGTGAGCTCGAAAAGATGTCCAACTTTACTGTCTGTCCCAAGCAGCTAACCCGTCCGTGAATCCTATACATCAACACCCTTGTTAGAGAATTTCAGGTCAAGACCTAACTCACAAAGTTGTCCAACAGAAGAAGATTTAAGGATAACTGAGGCACAAGGTAAATATCTCTAACAGATAAATTAGAGGTAGAAAGAGACCCTACGTGACTAACAAGCATATGAGAACCATTGGCAGTGTATATTGCAGGATTAGGAGAAAGAGCAGTTTTATGAGAGAAGATGGTGGAATCAGATGTCATATGGTTATAGTAAGCAAAGTCTATAAACCACTAAGATTTACCTAGGGTGACGAACAAGGTAGTGGAGGATTGGGACAAAACTTGGTGAATTAAGTCCTTGACGTCAGCTGCAGTGAGAGGAGTGGACGAAGACGAAGACTCGGGTCCAGAGGAAGTAGAGGAAGCAAGCGCTGCTGTCTGTTGGGAAGGTGTAGGTGAAGTGACCGCAGCTGGCTATTGGGAAGCTTGTTGTTGCTTATAATACTTGAACTTGCGACATTCATCGATGGTGTGACCACGAAAGTTACACCACCTGCAAAGACGATTCTTGAAGCTGGATTGGGATGATAGACGTCCAGTAGAAGATGATGCAGTACCACGAGAAGCAGTGGCAAGAACCATATCAGATAAGTGCATCTTCATAGTGGAACAACGACTTTCTTTAGAAATAAGTTCAGAAACCACAGCATCTAAAGTCGGAAGTGGTTGACGATGAAGAAGAGAGGCCCGAGTAGATTCAAAATCATCACGAAGAGCCATCATGAAGTGCATAAACTTCCGTCAATCAAGCCAAGCAGCAAACGTTTGAATGTCTGGAGCACATGCTAACTTTGGATCTGCGGCAGATAATTGTTCCCAAAGATGATTAGTCTGAGAATAAAAATCAGCAATAGATTGACTTGGTTCTTGATGCATTTGATAAAGTTTAGCTTCTAGTTGAAACTCCAAGGAAGCATCATAGGTGTAGTTGTATCTTTTGGCTAGAAAATCCCAAGCAACCTTAGCATTTCCAAGTCTTGGAAAGAGACTATTGATAGATGGAATAGAGGTGTTGATGAACCAAGATAGAATCTTGTAGTGAGTGTTGTCCCATTCTTCCAGACGAGACACAAACACCTCTTCTGTATCACTTCCCTTCTGTGTTGGTTTAGGAGCGGTACCAGTCACATAATGCCATAATCAAAGTCCTTTCAAGAAAACCTCCATATTCTAAGCCCACATACTATAATTAGATCCATCCAACATTACGTCAATAGGGCAGACGATTGAGTCGAGATGCGATGTAGATGCAGATTGAGACATATTGAAGCTTCAAATGCACAAACAGGCTGCGAAAATGAAACTAGGATGAAAAACTGAGCAAAAAGCACCTGTTCCGTAAAAAGTCAACGGTCAACGTCAACGGCCAATAGTCAAAGTCAACGGTCAACAGTGGCGTGGACTAGGGCTGACGTGGATAGGATGCTGTCGCGTGGGCACGTGAGGCATGTGGGCGCGTGAGGCAGCGGAAAAGAAAGAAAAGAAAAGCTTACAGGCCACAAATTTGTGGCTCTGATACCATGAAGAAATAGAGAAAAGAAAAAAATTGAGGAAATATTTTCATATATTTCTATATTTGAAACTGTACAATATGAGACCTATTTATAGGTACAATATGAGAATATATTCTATATTCTAAAATATTTTATATTTTAACATGTATTTTAGATGATGTAACAGTTTATTATTTCGATATATTAGTTATATAATTTAATATAATATTAATTCTACTGTGCCTCATTATTTAAAATATAAATTTTCAGATATATATTTGACATTTTCCTCAATTTAGGCCCCTCCGTCTAGCTAATAATGAAATACATAGCCTTCTTCTTCCCTTTTGTTCATCAAGTTTTCAGTATATTCTGTCATTTGGATAACAACTGACAAAAAAATTTAAGAAATTAAATTAAAATAAACTATACTGATCTTCTTTAAAATTTTTGATAATTATAAAATTTTTTTTTTACTTGATTTTTTTTGAAAATGACAAAAATATCATTTTTTTTATTTTTTTCTATATCTTTTCAACTTTGACCATTTTTCTAACTTTTTTTTTATTTTTTTTCATTTTATATAAAAAATAAATTTAAAATAAATAATTTATATTTTTAGTCAAAGAATATTTTAGTTAATATTTATTTAAAAATGGAAGAAAAAAATTTAAAAACATTGGTTAATATTTTAAAAATACAACCAAAAAAATATAACACTTTTATTATTTAAAAAAAAATAAAAAAAACTTTTTTGTAATTTATTGATCAATATAATTTATTCATTAATTTAATTTAACTTAATAGGAAATAATAAAGAAATTTTATAGACATGAGATCGCAGTCGAAGCAGGTAGGTATAATAACGAGGGCAGGTGGGCTTCATTAAATCTTGTCTTGTCCCTATAGCTCTCTGACCCATTCAAGGGGTGTCCTAACTCCGAAGACCCAAATAACCAGAAAATGCAATGTATGTTGTCTTTACATCAACTTCAAAGAGAATATTTTATGATCAAACAAAATAATTGACCAAAATTGAGATATTTTTGTGCAAATTAAACGGAAATACAAAGATATTCAGCCGTCCTGTAGCAGAATGAGTTTCGCCCTGAATTGTGGCCGTAGTATATATATATATATATATATTAGTTCGACTTTTCTAAACACGCTATTAACCTATGACACAATACAATTGGAGGTCTGATACGGACACAATTCAGCATGATGATCTGTTGGCACAATATGTTAGGTCTAATTTATTTTTATTTTATTATTATTTATTATTATTATATGAATATATTTAAATAAAATATTATAATAATTTTAAAAATATATAAATATAAATAAAATATTATAATAACAAATAATTAAATGAATAATAATAATATTAAATTAACAAATAACAAAGTACAAAATAAATAAAATAAATAAAATATTATAAATACAAATAACAAAATAAAAAATAGTAATATTATGTAATTAGAATAATAAAAAAATATAACATTTAAAAGCAATATGATCTATATTAATCATTAAAAATAAAATAAAAAAATAAAAAAAATGAAGAAAAAAAAAGCAGGCTTGACCCAGCATGGCCAGCCATGGGCTAGGCAAGGTCTAATGGTTTAGAACATGAACCTGACACGACCTGCTTGATGAGCCAGACTGACACTGCACGACCCGCTTGATGAGTCGGACCGGCACTACGCGACCAGTTAACTCGAATAAACCGGCTGAAACAGACCAGACCGAACCGAACTAAGCCATTTAATACCTCTAGACTATATATATATATATATATATATATATATATATATATATATATATATATTCAAGATCAATGGATAAAAAAAAAAAATTCACAACGATAGCTTTGGAATTGTCTGCTCAATTCCGTGGCTGTCAAGTTCGAATATATATATATATATATATATATATATATTCAAGATCAATGGATTAAAAAAAAAAAAATTCACAACGATAGCTTTGGAATTGTCTGCTCAATTCCGTGGTTGTCAAGTTCGAAGAAAATTATGCAGAGGTTAAAGACAACCTACAAGTTGGTGATCAAAAAGATTTTTCACAACTTAGAAGAATCTTTGATAATGATGTCTTATAAAACAAAAACAAAATCAAGCCGTATATTATTATTTTATTTCTTTAATAATTAATATAATAAAAGATTTTTTTAAGTATTAATTATTTATTATAAAATTAAGTTAATTTTTTAAAAATTTATTAATTATTAAAAATTATTAACTTATTAAATATTAATTATAAAAAATTAATTGTAAGTAGTATTAAACTATTGTCTGTGTGATTTTGAAGTACAAGGGACTACAAAAAATTAATAAACTAAAAAATCAGGGAAATCACTTTTTTCATAAATTTGAAGAGCGAAAATAAAAGATGATGCAAAAAAAAAAAAAAAAAAAAAATTCCAACTAATTTTGTGTGAGAAAATGTAAGGAAGATCACAGTTTCTTTTCATTTTTCTTTATTATTCGTAAAATCTACAAAGCAGTGAGCCCAAAATTGTAGACACCAAATTATATGATTGTAGTGCTGTAACATATAACTAGATTGTAACACGACGACAATAAACCACAAGTTATTTTTGTGTTTGGAATTGCCTGTTCTTGTATAGTCTTTGGACATTTTGCCAGTTGTCAAGCTTGAAGAACATGTCTGAAAAGATAATTTTGCAGTGAAAGACAAGTTACAAGTTGGTGAAGAAGAGCATTCAGAAAAGTCACTGATAATGATAGGTATAATAAATTGCAATCAACACCAGCGTACAAGTCAATTCCCAATATCAAGTCTCTATCCCAATCATATCAATATTCATTTTTAACATAACTTAGCATTTTAATTTTGGCTTCTTCCACTATCTTTATAAGTAATTTCAAATTTATTTCCAATCTTTTTTATAGATTTATACGTAAAATTTTTATTAAACTCCTTTGCATCTAAAACACAATATAATTTACTTATTAATTAATTATTTAGTTAAATTAATTTGAAGTTAATTTCATCTCATTCATTTTCTTTCTTGACTACCTTGGTAGAGCTAGAAGCCTCCGAAGCTTTTATTGGAACATATGGACTATTAATAATGACTTTTAAAATCTCATAGTCTAAGGCTTGAAAATAAAAAATAGTTTTCACAATATTTTTCATATCTTTTCTCATTGAGTGTCGACTTTGTTTTCAAGAGACAATACTTTAATACCACTTGTTGCCCAGATTTATACCCAGGAGGGGGGTGATTTGGTCATTTGAAAAATATTAACTACTTTTACAAACTTAAGTATAAATACAAATAAAGTACAAAGAAAGTAAAGAGTAGAGAAGAGAGAACAAACAAAGTCATTTTACGATATTCAAAAAACTTCCTATGTCCTCAACTTAAGCTTTCCGCTTGAGTTTTTCCACTATATAAACTCTTTCACAAGTAGAGATCAAACCTTTCAATGAAAAGTTCCCCGCTCATTTTCCAACAAAATCTCCTTTTGCCTCACAATAGTAGCACATACCCACAAATCTCATCGCAATAAGAAAATACAAATTGATACCAATGGATACTCTCTTATAGAGCTCATTGTTGCAACAAATGCTCACTCACTAATGATTGGTCAAGATAAGTTATGAGTATTTAAGATGAATAAAATTTTTAGATCAAGTTTTTTGCAATAAATAAGATCTAAAGTCATTTGAAAGATGAAGTTAAAGCATGTAAGTTATTTGCAATAAATTTTGTAGAGAATTTTTATTTATAGGTTTGAAGAATATAATCGTTAGATTCAAAAACTAGTCGTTCCCCATTCTTTATCTATTCAAAATTTGAATTTTCGATTGCTAGATCGACAGAATCAGTTGACTGAATTGATCAATCCGTTAATTGGGTCATAATCTAGTTGAATGATGAACTCAACTGTTTAGAGGCTTGAGGTTCATTTTGTCAAGAATAACTAGTCGACTGGTCTTGAGAGTCAGTCGACTGATTTGTCTAGTGTCAAAATATTCATAAATTTGTATTGAAGAAATGGTTGACTAGTTTTGACAGAAGGTTTAGTTTTATGAACAGAAAAACAATTAGTAGACTGGATAAATGAAATGGTTGACTAGTTTAAACAGTAGTAAAAATAAGCTAGAAAATCAGTCGACTAGTTTTGAGAAATGGTAAATTGATTTTGGTAGTTTAAGTAATTTTCCTGTTTTGACTAGTGTTTTCTTTTCCGAGTGACTTGATTTTTTAACACTTAAGATATATCAATGTAGTGTTTTGAAAAATTATTTTATGATTGCTTTTAGTTGATTACATATACAGTTAGAGCTCATGTATACAATCAATCAAACCTAATTCACTAAAAAAATCTAAAATAATAAACATTAAGTTTTTACTTGACTTCCCTTGATTCTTTGGGCTTAAGTGTGTGCACTTGTTTGAATTTAGCCTTAAAGCTTTCACTTGGAGTAGATGCTACCATTTCATAAACTTCATCATTCTCTTGGTCAGCCTTTCTCTTATCTTATTTGACCTATTTGCATTGTCACTAGATAAAATATTAATCATCATAGTCAATACCTTGTAAACATCAAATTATTAAGATGACATTCCTTGAAAACCTTTTGGGCTAACAAACTCTCCTTTTTTTTATGATGACAAACCATTGATGCATATATAAAAATAAAGAGACATCAAAATTTGATACGAAAATTGAATAGATATGTAAACCTCCCCTTATCAATATGCATATTTCAAAATAGTAGAGTTTATGCCATAAATTGTTCTTCAAAGAATTTATAGGCATTTTGAATATTTTTCTCCCCTTATCAAGATATAATCTTTGCATATTATGGATTGATAACTTTCTTTAAGTTTTTAGGGATTCAAATTATAAATTTTCATGATTTTAGCAAATAAATCCACATATTTGAGTTAAATATACATTTGAGCATGTGTATTTATGAAAAACCACATAGTACACATAAAGAGATATCAATGTATTACAAAAGATATAATTTCATTGACTTGAATTGATCTTGTACAAATTCCAAAAGAGTACATAGAATTTTTAAGAGATCAACAAAGATATAAAGTTCAATATAATTTATTATAAAAAGAAAATTCATATTTCTCTATTTTCTTGTCTCTTTTCTTTGTTTCTTCTATTTCTTTATCTCTATCAACTCTCTCTCCCACTTTTGTCATTAGCAAAAACAAATCATTAACGAGGTTGAGGCAGAGGCCTACTCTGAGTGTTAAAGATGCATTGGACTGTGTCCTTCACATAAATGACCTCGGCTCTTGTTTCTTCATGTTTTCGGTCATTATTCTCATTGAGCTTTGTTATCAAGTTGCACTCAATAGTATTGATCCTTGTGTATATCCTGGATTCTATTTCTCAAATTTTGAAAATGATAAGTCTAGTGGAGTTCGAAGTGGGAACAATAGTGGACGAGGAAGGAGGAGCATGAGTTTGTGTTTGGGGATCTGTTGGGGAGTGCGTTTCTTACAGGTGTTCCTCATTGTGACCCATGATTGGTTCATTGGTGACAAGGGGTTGAGGCTTGTCTTTGGGGACCCATCCTTGCTCAATTTCTTTATACCCTTTGGAATTGTAAGTGCCTTTGGTATAAAATTCGGTGTGAATGAGCTTGTAGATGTCAATTTCACTATTTAAGTTTATTTGGTGGTTTTTGAACAAGGTGGTCTATATATAAGAATGTCTTTCTTTTTCTAAAGGAAATTGTTCATATGGTGATGTAAGACAGATATGATACCCTAAAAATAAGGATATTTGTATTAGGATTATTTAGTTTCCTATTTTAATTTATTTCTAATTTATTTAGTTTCCTAGTTTTGTTAGAATTAGTATAAAAAATATAGGAATTAGTAGTTTCTTATTTGAATTAATAGTATTTATTGTATTAGGATTAGCACAAAAATAAGAGTTTTGGTTTCCTAGTCAAAATAATATTATTTTAACACTATAAATATGATGTAACAGGTCTTTATGATTATGTTTTTTTTTTTTTTTATCAATAATACTTAATTATGAATTTTAGAAAATTATTTTCTTTTATTAGGTGTGGAGTCCCTGAGTTACTTGTTTTCGAAGGAATTCAACGTATTCAATTCTCCCTCCCATGTTTCTGTTCCGCATTATTTGGTATTAGAGTGAGAATTCGTCTAGCTTTATAGCAATTAGTAGAGACAGAATAAAAAATTTCACTAATGCTCGTCGTGGGATAGAGCCTTTATGGGACAACGATTGATGACCACAGGTAACAATTCATATAGATTAACGATTAGTTTGGTGCAGTACAAGAGGCGCTTATGGGACTCAAACTTATTGCCCCTAAAGACCTTCCAGTCAACAGGAACCGCACCAGGAGATTTTTCCAAGGCTAGCCTAAAGACAAAACTATTCGCAATTACAAAAACTTCCTGACTGCGATAATAATTTTTATTTTAAAGACTTTCATGATTGAGTTTATGATTTGGATGATTTTCTTAATGATTTGAGACTTTCAAAATAAAATGAATATTTTTTGGCAGAAGACAAGCTTGTTGGATTAGCGAAAAGGTGGTGGTTTGATTTACAAAGGAATAGACAATTGCAAAGAAAAAGATGCATTCATTCATGTCCAAGAACGATAAGCATGTTGATGGATAGATTTTTGCCAAGAAATTATTTGCAGATTTTAGAAGATAAATATAAGCTAACATAAGAAAGCCCCAAAGAAAAAGTACAAGTACAATTTGCAATTGTTGAAGTAACTTTGAGTAATAAGGTTGCACATATTGAACCGCTGAAGAAGTTAATATTGTTTTAGAAAACCTTATTATCATAGAAGATGCATATCAAGTTATTTCATCCATTGAAGTTAATGTTCTTGTAGAAGACATTCTTATCATGGAAGATGCATATCAAATTATTTCATCCACTGAAGATGATCACAAGGAGTAAATACAAAATAAAATTGAATCTATTTTTGTTAGTGTTGCTGAAATAGTTGGTGCAATTGATAAAGCCAATGAATTAATTAAAAATTTTATTGCAGAGAATGATGAAATCCCCATGGAAGTAGTCAACACCGCAATTGAGAATGAACCTGAACTTATGAAAGATGATTATAATGCTTCCAAGAATATTGAATTGTAGTAGAATAAGAAGATAATTTTTTTTTTATTACAGAAACATTATTATCATAAAAAAAGGCCTAAAGGCACAAACTTCATAAAAGATGCGGTTGAAGAAATTTTTGAGTCTTTAATTGTTATTAAAAAGATCCAACGGGGTTATGGACGAGTTCGAGGTCGTATACATCCAGTCAACTCAAAAACTCAATTTTCTAAAACCATAAAAGTCCTTCGTACTGATAATACTAAAGAATATCTTGAGTCTACTCTTCAAACCTTCCTTCACTAGCAAGACACCATTGTTCACCGATCTTGTGCAGGAACTTCTCAACAAAATGGTCGAGCAGAATAGAAACATCGTCATATATTGGATTTCATTTGTGTTTTACTCATCTCATCCCTTTGTCTAGAACGTTTTTGGGGAGAAGCTGCTCTCATTGCCATTTACACTATTAATCGGGTTCCTTCATCTATCATTCATCACCAATCTCTTTATGAATGCCTCTATGGTACTCCTCCCTCTTATAACCTTCTAAAAGTCTTTGGTTGTGCTTGTTTTGTCTTATTTCATCCCCATGAGCATACTAAACTTGAAGCTCGTGCACAGCTATGTTGCTTTCTTAGGTATGGCATCGAATATAAGGGGTATCGGATCTATAAGGTCAAAACTCGCTTTGACGAGTCCATTAAGCTATACAAGGCTCGACTTGTTGCAAAATGGTTCACTCAGGAATATTGTATTCATTATGAGGAGACATTTGCTCATGTTGCCCGCCTTACTACTGTTCGTAATCTTCTAGCCATTGCTATAGTCTGTAAATGGCATCTTTTTCAAATAGACGTCAAGAATGCCTTCCTCAATGGGGATTTGCACGAAGAAGTCTACATACAGCCCCCACCTGATTTTTCCCATTCTCTACACCAAGTCTACAAACTTCATCGGGCTTTATATTGTTTTAAGCAAGCTCCTTGTGCATGGTTTTCCAAGTTTAGTAATACTATCAGTTATTTTGGGTTTACTTCTAGTTCTCATGACTCAGCCCTCTTCATCTACAAATTTGAGCTAGGGCTTGTTTTACTCTTGCTTTATGTTGTTGATATGATAATCACCAGCGACGATCTATTTGGTATCTCTGATCTCAAACAATTCCTTAATCAACATTTTGAGATGAAGGATCTTGGTTCTTTCAATTATTTTCTAGGTCTTCAGGTTACCTCTGCTTCTGATGGGTACTATCTATCTTAGGCCAATTATGTCATCGATCTGTTATCTCGTGTTAATTTGACTGATAGCAAGACTGCTTCCACTCCTCTAAAGCCGAATCTTCGTCTCACCCCATTAGATGGTACTCCACTTCATGATGCCACTCGTTATTATCAACTGGTTGGCAGCCTTATTTATTTCACTATTACTTGCCTTAATATTGCATATGCAGTTCATTTGGTCAATCAGTTTACATCTGCTCCATGCTCTACCCATTTTATAGTTGTTATTCATATACTCCGCTATGTTAAAAGCACCTTATTCCATGGCCTTTACTTCTTTGCTCATTCCTCTCTTATATTACATGTTTACTCTGATGCTGATTGGGCTGGTGATCCCACTGATCATCGCTTTGTTACTGGTTATTGCTTCTTTCTCGGAGATTCTCTCATTTTTTGGCGTAGTAAAAAGCAAACTATTGCTGCTCGATGGAGTACAGACGCTGAATATCGAGCATTGGCCGACACTACAGTCAAACTGCTATGGTTACGGTGGTTACTCGAAGATATGAATACTCCTCAATCTTTTGCCATTTCTCTATATTATAACAATCGTAGTGCTATTCAGATCGCCTATATGATGTTTTCCATTAGTGTACCAAACATATTGAACTAGATTGTCATTTTATCCATCATCATTTACTTCAAGGTACTTTCTGGCTGGTACCCGTTACTTTTGCTGCTCAGACTGCTGATATTTTCACCAAAACTCATCCTCCTAGGCGTTTTCGTGATTTGATTTTCAAACTCTAGTTGGCCTTTGCATTGTCCCCTTGAGTTTTTAGGGGGGGGGATGTTAACAATATATGTGTATAATAATTAGGGTTTACTATTTATACATGGTGGTTAGGGTTTGTTCATTACTTGTATAGCTCTAGAGTTTCCTTTTTCCTTTATTTCCTTTTCCTCTCCCTTTCCTTTTTTTTCTCTCTCTTTCATTTTTCCCTTACTTACCTTTTGTATGCCCTTCCTTTCCTATATAAAAGAGGGCTCTCTCCCTTATAAGACAGTGATTACAATACAAAATACAATACACATATTCAATATATGTTTATTATCTCCCTCTCAACAAAATTCAATCTTATTGGTTGTCTCAGCACCTACAACTTCCTACTTTGATTGTTATTTGTTACTTCTGACACCAAGCTTTTCACCTTAAACATGAAATGTGTCCAAACAATCCTAATAGCATATTATGTGTGTTTTATGAAATCACTCATTGATCACGAAGGGCGGAGTCACTTAGAAGCTTGGCTGAGCTTTAATCTCCCTCAAATTTTAGAAAAAAAAAATTTATATATGTTAAATTTTGGCCATTTTTAAACTAATCCACTATAAAATTTAGACTCAGCCCAATCTTTATCCATCATCCTTTCATTTTTCACTCAAAATTATAGCTCGTCTCTCAAAATTTTTGCCCAACCTAATCTTTACCCATTATTTCTCTCATTTTTTACTCTAAAATTTTGGCCTAACTCAAAATTTTTCCTAAAATTTTCTAACCCCATCTTAAATTTTTTTCCTAATTCCGCCTTTTTTTATCACCATTTTCGGAGTGCAGACCTATGGAAGACAGGAGAAGATTAGAGATAGTATTCAAAAGCACTAAAATAGCAAGACAAAGACATGGATGACCAGATTGTATTACAAATATTTAAGTAGCCCATGAAATGCCTTTTCTTTCCTCGTCACAATTTTTTTTTATTTCCTTAGGCTCTCTTCGGACCTACTTCACAATCCACCCTCGAAAAGGCAATTAAGTCAATGGATAACATTTCTAGCTGATGTCAAAACTCCAAAAAATACTTATAAATCCAAAATAAGTAATTTGCACTAAAGAAATTGTAGCCCTTGGTACATTTGACAGTTGCATAGTTCTTAAAGGATTACATCTTAATCTAAATCTGATTTGTTTTTCAGATATGGTACACCCTATCACGCCCCGAATTCCCGCGAACCCGAGGCGCGAGTAACGAAGCTAAAAGAAGATAAAATAAAGGACAATCTAATGGATTCAACTCAAACTTATATTCATTGCCTTCAATATACATCCATGTAAAGCACAATCAATAAAAACATTCCACATGTCATTTGGGCTTAAGCCCTTACATCTCAAAATATGCCCCTAAGGGCCAAAATCATTCTAAGCTCATGTCTCCTCCACTCTGCAAGACTTCCTCAAGTCTCAAGTGCCGGGAGCGTTATCTGTAATGTGTTGTCCCACGAATTGGTCAGCTCAACTGCTGGTACAATATAATGCTAATGCAAGAAATAAAATTAAGGGCGTGGCATATGCAAGTGTATAGTTATATCTACATGTCATCCAATATCATCTATACAGTGTACTAGCAATAATCTACATGCCATCCAACTCGTTAACATAATCTAAGGCGTGGCATGTGCAAGTGTACAGTTATATCTACATGCACAATTATAACCTACATGTCATCCAATTCATCCATACAATGCATTAACAAGATTCATCACACATTCATGAATTTATTTATACAATGTAATGAAAATATGCGTGACACGCCCACGCAACTCAATGTCATACCCATGTCAACTCTATGCCATGTCAACTCTATGTCATACCCATGTCAACTCTATGCCACACTCATGTTAACTCATGTAATGTAATGTAATGTCCCTTCACGGATCGCTCCTGTTGGTTCGGGTACCAAATGCAATGTCATGTCCCTTCATGGATCGCTCCCGTTGGTTCGGGTACCAAATGCAATGTCATGTCTCTTCACGGATCGCTCCCGTTGGTTTGGTACCAAATGCAATATCATGTCCCTTCAAGGATCGCTCCCATTGGTTCGGGTACCAATGCAATATCATGTCCCTTCACGGATGGCTCCCGTTGGTTCGGGTACCAAATGCAATGTCATGTCCCTTCACGAATCGCTCCCGTTGGTTCGGGTACCAAATGCAATATCATGTCCCTTCACGGATCGCTCCCGTTGGTTCGGGTACCAAATGCAATGTCATGTCATGTCCCAGAAATCACACTATGCCAATATGCTTTGATTCCATCATACCATAATGTAATCTCAATAAAGCATCATATCCACACATGAAGCATGCTTTAAATAGTGTATTACGCAATAACATTTTCAATCACAAAATCCCTTCATCAAGGTTACATGTCATACACAGTCCATTTAAACACATACTTTAAGTCACACATTCCGCAATCTCAACAATTCTCGAAAATATAATTCAGACATTATGCTAACACATGGAGTATACATATAGTCATGATCCACATCCATCACATAACCAAACTTTCAAAAAGATAACAAGGAACACATAAGCATATGAGCAATCAAACAAATATGTGAATCATCAAGTCAACATGGCAGTTACTCCTAAACTTAATTCTATTTCTTACTTAGCACAATATATCATACCTGATGGGTTGTATCAACCCTAAGAAATCGCACTCGCGGTGTAGCTGAACTACAGTGAAAATGGTGACCTTCTCCTTGCCTTTCGCTGTCCCTAAAATCATAAAATGTAATTCAGTTCATTTGTTACTTGAATTATGTTATTCATCAAATTTTATGTCTTTATTTTCTTAGTTTCTATTTTGCTAAAATAAATTCTATCATTGAGTCTGGAACGCCGAAGAAAATAGGTTTAGACCTTCGCAAAATTTAATTTAGACATTTGTACTAACAAGGGAAAAACGGTTATTTTGCACTTTACGGTTTCTTATTTCTCGAAACTTCTTTTCACAAATCGGACTCCACGGTTGAGTCCGGAATGTTCGAAATAGTTAAAATTCACCATTCTTTTATTTTAATCTGAATCCGTTGGACTACTTTTCGATTTAGGGGTATTTTGGTAATTTTTCTTTAAATAATTATTTAATTAAATATTATTTTATTCACTTGGGTCAATTCAAAATTAACCCTAATTTCTGGGTATAATTAGAATCTCACAAGTTCTATTCCAATCTGCCCATAATTTTCCCAAAATTCCTATTCGTTTTCCATTGTGTTTCCTGTATATTTTCATTGTAAGCCAATCATTAGATAGCCTCTCCTTTTCAACCAAACACTACCCAAACTCAAATTTAAAATTTTACCCATAAAGTAACAGTGTTGGGCAGCCATCTGAATGGGTGGTTCGGGTTGGACTCAACCCGGTTTGGCCCAAATAAAATCACAAAAACTCAGCCACTAAGCTGTGTTTCCTTCCCCCCTAGTTTCTGGATTATTTTTCTTGATTCTAAATTTGTAAATCTAAAACAATTTTCATGCTTAAGGAATCCTACAATCAATCTAATTATTCATGCTTCCAAAAATTCAAGACTAAAATTCAGTGTCTTACCTTGTTGTTTCGCGTTCCTTCAATCCAATCTGCTTACAACAAATGCACAGATCATACTTGATGCTTCAATAGCATCCAACTGACCCTTTACTGCTTGATACTACCATCATCTACCCCTCTCCTGATTCACCAACTCCCATTTTCATGGATCACACCCCTGTTTCAATTACACTGAGCCATTCTACAAAACTGCTACAATCACACATAACTCCAAGTCGTATCAAAATCCCCTCTGCTCCAACGCTACACAAACATACACACACCCACACAGATATATATTTTATATAACTCTAGAAGCTACAATATCATCACAACAATCACCAGACCGAAATCTTCCTTCCCAAGATAACCGATTGAATCACTCGAAACTTGGTGACAAGCCAACTTCGGGAAGATCGTGATCGTCGGACTGGAGATCGAGTTCGAGGATATCAAGATTCGCATATGAACTAAATGACAGATAGACCACCCCTGCCTTCGTCTGATCAACGGCCCCCCGATACCACGCCGTTACTGACCCCAAACCCATTGCTGCTCCGTCGCCTACCACCCCTTGCTCATTTGGTTTCTATCAACACCAATGGGTCCTCAACCCATTTCAAATTGGTCAGCGATTTGGAATCCAACAGCCAACGCAACCCACATCCCCTGCAAATCCATCCAACGCCATGACCCAATCTTGCATGTTCCGATTTTGGGTTTTCGAATTCGCACCCAACTAGTCCCCAAACAGGTCGCGGAGACCTCCCCTGTTCTAGGCGATGACAGCGTGTGGAAGAAACTTGGAGTTTGTCCTTTGGGTTAGCGTTGCTGATTTGAAGTCCATGGCTGTGGCAAATCCGACAACCCAGGCAATCTCTGGTTTCCTTTTGAAAAGGGTCTGATGATGGATCCGATGAGAGAGCCGATCTGATCGAAACGACAATCGTCTGGTTAGAGCATTTGACCATTGATCTGGCATTCGACGGTACGGCTGAGGCTTGTAGTCTCAGATCTGGTTTGTTGGTGGTGCGATGGGAGGCAGTGTGTTCGTGGGTAGCGGTGGGGCCGGAGTCGCGGTTGTCACAAATCTGGGAACGAAGGTGCTTATGAGAGAGAGAGAGAATCGACCCATTCTCTCTTCCAGCCTCCCCTTCTCTCTCTGTTCCTCTCCCTCACTTCCCTTTTCTTTCTTTCTTTCCTTCTCTCCATTTTCTTTTTCTACCGACCCTCCCTTCTTCTAGCAGCTTCAGCTGCTATATAAATCCACATATATATATATATATATATACTTAATTACATGTACACACATAATATATACATACATATGCACACTATACATTATATATATATATACACACAAAATGAACATACACATACAATACCTTAAATATACATATACACATTCATTTAAAAAAAAAAAATTATTCTGAAATTTCAAACCTTTACACACCCCTTGGTACATTTGACAGTTGCATGGTTCTTAAAAGATTACATCTTAATCCAAATCTGATCTCAATTCGATTTGTTTTTTTGGATATGGTACAACGTATTTGATCTAATAATCAATTGAATCCAAATCTGATAACTCCTTTAGTTAAAATTATCAGATATAGATTAAACTACTCTAATCCAATTATATATAACATGTATATAAAAAAATTAATATAATATATTTTTGTGATAAGTAAAAATTATATGATTTAATTTTGTTAAATATTATATTAAAAAATTATATATTTTAAATCTATATAATATATTAAATTTTAAATCATACAAGCTTTGTTAAGTAAAGTTCAGTTTAGTTTTATATATTTTAAATTTTACATATTATATGTATATTATGACATATTTATATATAAAAAAATTAATCAAATCGTATTTGATCTTATCTAATAATTAACAAATTTGGATTTGAATTTGAATTCGAATTCGCAGATCCATTGGAATTTCAAATCCAATCGAATTCAAATTCGTAGATCCATTGGAATTTCAAATCCAATCAAGTTCAATCTGATAATTTTTTTAACGAGTAGGATTCCCCAATCCGATCTGTTTATCTACACAATTGATGTTTCAACAAGCATAAACTCTATGCGTTTTTTCTTCTTCTTTTTACTTTTTACCGAGGCATGAAGATTGTATTCATTACACTTCGCTTGGATTGAGTGATTTGAAAAGAAATAAGAGGAAAGGAAATGGAAAGAAAGGTTATTTCTTGTTTGGTTTAAAATTAGAGAATGAAAGGGGATGGAGGGAAAGAGAAGGGTTTTTTAATTCTTATTTTATTCAATTTGTTCTTCTCCCGAAAGTGAACGGATACAGAGAAAATGAGAGAGCCTTTTAATGAATTTTTTAAGTACCGATTCTAACATTAAAATTATAAAAAAAATACACTTCTATCTTAGGACATAATAGTAAAAAATATATAATTCTTTCATTTCCTTTCTTTCTACTTTTGTTCCCAAGCAAGATAACAAGATTACACTATGTCAAAAAGGAGTCTATTTTTTCATATCTCTTTTCAGGAATGAATACAATTATATATATGAACAAAGAGAAAGTTTGGGAAGCTATATTAGCCCGTACACTTTCTAAGGCTAATATCGTGGGCTATATTAGGTTGTACAATTTCTAAGGCTAATATCGTGGTTGACCCTTGAAAGAAGGGATTTCAAATCCAAATTGATCCTATAATTTCTCCAATCAGTTCTTCATTGACAACTCACGCCAACACTCCCCCTCAAGTTGGTTCATACATATCTCTAATGCGCAACTTGTCAAGTGAGTTGTAGAAGATTTTGTTGGAAACAGCCTTTGTAAACATGTCTGCGAGTTGGTCTTCACATTTAATAAATGGAAATCGAATTATCTTGGCTTCGAGATTCAGTTTGATGAAATGTCGATCTACCTCAACGTGTTTAGTACGATCATGTTGGACTAGATTATAAGAAATATCAATAGCCGCCTTGTTGTCACAGAATAAGTTCATTTCAGAGCTAGGAGCAAAACCAATCTTGATTAGAAGCCTTTTAAGCCAAAGAAGTTCACAAAAACCTTTAGCCATTCCTCTAAACTTAGCTTTAGCACTAGATAATGCCATTACCTTTTACTTCTTGCTCCTCCATGTAACCAGATTACCTCCTATGAAGGTAAAGTAGCCTGATGTGGACTCCTTGTCAGAAATATTCCCCGCCCAATCTGCATCTGTATAACCATTAATATTTACATAATTATTCTTGGAGAACATAAGCCTTTTCCAAGACAGGACTTTACATAGCGAAGAATCTGAATTACTGCATCCATATGATCTTTACTAGGACAGAGCATAAATTGACACACTATGCTTACAGCATAAGTGATATTTGGGTGAGTATGAGATAAATAGATTAGTTTACCAACTAATCTTTGATACCTCTCTTTATTAGTTGGCACCGGATCTGAACCCTCTCCAAGTTTATGACTCTGAACAATTAGAGTATCAGCCAGCTTACAGTTTAGTAATCCCACTTCTGATAGCAAATCTAGCACATATTTCCTTTGAGAAAGAAATATCCCTTGTCTTGATCTAACTACCTCAATTCCTAAAAAATATTTGAGTCCTACAAGATTCTTCATTTCAAATACTGTTGCCAAGTGCTTTTGAAATCTTGAGATCTCTTCTATGTCATCCCTTATAATAATCATGTCATCTACATAGATTATTAGAGCTGTTACTTTTCCCAATCGACGTTTCAAGAATAAAGTATGATCCGAGTTGGTTTGTTGGAAGCCATTTTTCTCATAGCCAAGCTAAATCGACCGAACCATGCACGGGGTGATTGTTTTAGCCCATACAATGCTCGTTGTAACTTATACACAACCTTGGTCTTTGAGGATGCAGTGTACCCCGGTGGAATATCCATGTAAACCTCTTCCTCGAGATCTCCATAAAAAAAGGCATTCTTTACATCAAACTGATGCAATGGCCAGTCTAAATTTTGCTGCAAGAGACAACAAGACTCTGACAGTATTCAGTTTTGCCATTGGTGAGAAAGTTTCTTGATAATTTATGCCATACGTTTGTATATATCCTTTTGCCACAAGCCTCACCTTGTATCGTTTGATGGATCTATCTGTGTTGTGTTTAATGGAGAAAACCCATTTGCACCCTACTATCTTATTTCCTTTCGGTAATGAAACAAAAGCCCATGTTTTATTCTTCTGCAGAGCCTCCATTTCTTCTTTTATAGCTTGAATCCACTTTGGATCTGTTAAGGCTTCTTG
The DNA here is from genome assembly GCA_008638375.1 of Nyssa sinensis. Classification (NCBI taxonomy): domain Eukaryota; kingdom Viridiplantae; phylum Streptophyta; class Magnoliopsida; order Cornales; family Nyssaceae; genus Nyssa; species Nyssa sinensis. The sequence goes on from CM018050.1 coordinate 28,217,567, forward strand.
TATTCTGCTAGGAACATAGCATGAGGATAACTTATGCACAAACACCTTGAGAGGTTTTGATAATCTCTGAGTGGACACATAATTGGCAATCGGGTATCTTGATCTTCTTTCCTCAGAATCTGGAGAGTATCGATTTGGTGATTTGCCATGATTATGTCTGAAAGGTAAATTATAACTAGCAGAAGCATCCAAGTCATTAATAGGTGAAGGTATACTAATGGGAGAGCTTACCTCAAGAATATTCTCAGGAAAAGGGTCTTTGGGTATTGAGGAGAAGGGAAATTCAGTTTCAGATTTAGATGATTCAGATTTAGCTCCCTGAATAATATCAGCATCATCTCTCTTTTCCTCGCTAACCACCGTCTTATTTTCTTCACTTTTTTGCACCGGATTGTCTTCAAATCCTAGCCAATTCCACTAATTCTGCTCTTCATCTCCCCTGAAGAGATGAATTGGATACCGATGAAAGGAAGAAAGTTTTCGATTCTAAGAAAGTGACATCCATAGTGATATAGGTGCACTCGGTGGCCGAGTTGTAGCAACGATATCCTTTTTTATGTGTGGCATACTCTAAAAAAATACAACGAACTACGCACGGATCAAGCTTAGTACGTTAATTTTTATGAAGATAAACGAAGGCAACATATCCAAAGATTCGTGAAGAAATCAACAAAATAGTGGGCAGGGAAACATGGTTAGAAAGGACCTGTAATGGGTCTTAAAATTTAACACTTTTGAAGGCATATGATTAAATAAATGTACTACCGTGACAACAACATCATCCCAGTACCTACTAGGTATATGTGCTCCAATCAATAAAGCACGGACGGTTTCTAAGATATGTCTGTTCTTCCGTCCGGCAACCTCATTTTGTTGTGGTGTTTGAGTACACAAAGTTTCATGTAGAAGGCCATAAATCTTGAAGTAAGCTTGGAGTTGCTGATTTATATATTCGCTACCATTGTCAGAACGGAGAATTTGAATTTTAGTTGAGAATTAAGTCTGAATCATTGCATGAAAAGATTGAAAAACACCAAGCACATCATTTTTATGTTTTAACAAGTACAACCAAGTCATTCGAGTGCAATCATCTACAAATGTCACAAACCAACGATGGCTAGAAGAAGTGGTAATTGGAAAGGGTCCCCAAACATCAGAATGAATTAAGGCAAAAGGAATATCACTTATATTCAAGCTTATTGGATAAGGAACACGATGACTTTTGGCTAAAATGCAAGTATCACATTTAAAGTCTGAATCATGTAAATTGGAAAATAAATCTGGGAACAAGTATTTTATATAACTAAATGACGGATGCCCCAAACGACGATGCCATAGCCAAATCTGTCTCTCATTGACACTAGTCATGTGTTGCATATTATTAGCTTTACCAGGACTGAAATCATCTATGTAATACAACCCCCCTCTTAATACCATGCCCAATGATTTCCTTGGTGAGAATATCCTAAAGAAGACAAAAGGTAGGTTAGATTAATGCAACACAATTTAGTTCCTCAGTAGCTTAACCTATAGACATCAATTTATTTAAGGGAGATGGAACTAGTAAAGTATTAGATAAAAAGAGTGAGGGTAATAAAGCAACAGTTCTAGCCCCTATAACTAGATATGTGACCCCATTAGCATTAGTAATACAAGTTCACCTTGGTTGAGTGATCTGGATATAGTCAGTTGAATTGAATGTCATGTGGTCAGTTGCCCCTAAGTCAATTATCCAGCCACTCTAATCGTTCTGGTTAGAACTAAGTAATGTGTAACCATAGTTACCTTGATCATTGAGAGTAGCTAGATCATTTGAAGGTTCTACTTGTGAAATGAAAGATAATTGAGTTTTTGCAGTTACCAAAGAAACCTGACCCAAGCCTTCATTGGAGGCAGCTTCACAGTGTTTCCGTGCCTTGAGTTCGTTCCACCATTTTGGGTACCCATGTAACTTAAAACAAGTTTCACGGGTATGTTTCATGTTCCCACAATGAGTACATCCCCTTCCTTCCAATTGTACCTTCGCCTTGAAGATTGTATTCGACTTTCCACTACCCATAGAGGGAGACCTATTTTTGGACATCTAGAGTGAAGGTGACTATTGTTACCGCATCTTGACTCCTCTACAAGCCATAATAGCGCCAATTGTAGTTTTTATGCATGTTATCATCATCGCCTACCTAATATCCTCCATTCGAACGTGAGTATAGGCTTGTTCTACCATAGGGAACGGTCATAACTGTAGCACATCACTCCGAATCTTATCCAATTGATCATCCAACCCGTCAAGAAAAATATAGACTCTATCTTCTTGTAGGATTGAATTATATTTCTGTATATCAACAACCCATTCTATCGAGTTAGGACGGCAGATATCAATTTCTCTCCACAAGCCTTGAAGATCGTTGTAATATTTTTCAATAGACCCTCTGGCTTGTCTCATTCTAGTCACTTATTTTTTTAGATCATACACTTGGGAGGTGTCAGTTCCATCGAAATAAGTCATAGAAATAGAGTCTCATACCACTTTTGTCGTTGGAAAGCGAATGAAATTACTGATCAAGGGCGGGTCCATAGAGTTGATCAGCCACCTCTTTACAATTGCATTTTCTGTTTTCCATTTTGGGAAAGTCGGGTCTATTAGTTGAGGTTGTGGAAAGTCTCCATTGATATACCCCAATTTGTCTTTGCCAGAGATATAAATCTCAACAACTTGGGACCATAAGGCATAGATGGTGCCATCCAACTTAACGTCAATCTGTGCAACGGAAGAGTCGTAGTTTGGTGTGTGAATTTGGGTCTGATTTTTTGTCAAGACTTCCGGCATTCTTGCCTTCAAATTTTCTAAGATGGAGTCGGTAGAGTGTCCGCCATGTTGCATTACATCGGTTGGTTCCACCATAGTTTCCGATCAGTTCTGAGTTTTTTCTGGTCAAGGTTTGGTTGTAGCAGAAATCCTAGGATCTTGCTCTGATACCATGTCAAAAAATGAGTCTATTTTTCATATCTCTTTTCAGGAACGAATATAATTATATATATGAACAAAGAGAAAGTTTAGGAAGCTGTCACGCCCCGAATTTCCGTGAACCCGAAGAGCGACTGAACGAAATAAAAGAAAAGAAAAGAAATGACAATCCAATAAATTTAATTGAAATAGTCCTTATTATTCTTCAAATTTTTTCCCAAAGATAAAAATTAAATGCTTGTTCCAATTAATACTCCAATCAGTTTAAATCATGTTTAAAAATGACCCTTAAAATAGCCTTAAAGTATCTCCAAAAATTTCCCCTAAAGTGCTGTCTCAGATGACCCTAAAATGTCCTGGGACATGGTCAAAAGATAGTCAAATATCAGCCCAAAGTTGGCCCTAGTGGATGGCCAAACATGGCCTTGAAATCTAGGTGACAACAAGGCTCAAAAAGGTCCCTAAAATAGCCCAAAATGGGACCCAAACATGGCCCAAAATAGTGTCTAAAAGGTGTCCCAAAAATAGTTCAAAAGGTGGCCAAACAAGGACAGGACAGCAGGTGTGGCAGCAGGCCAAGGCAGTGGCCAAGCAGGCAGCACGCGACAGGGGCGCGCAGGAACAGGCCGAGCGCGTGAGTCGGCGACGGGCGGTATGCGCAGGGTTGGCGCACGCGCAACTGGGGCAGTTCAGGGCCATTTTTTGATTTTTTTCACTGTAGCAACAAAGTAAAATTTGTAATTTTTGCAACATTACTGTTCATGGCTGCAACCTATTTTCCATATTTTTGAATTTTTTTCCAAGTTTCTCAAGCTCCTTTTTCACCCATTTTTAGCACAAATTCCCTAGCTTCTAAGCCCCCCTTTTTCGCATTTTTCTCACCCATTTCAAGGGTGTTTTGCATGCTTAATTTCTCACTTTAATTTATCAAAATTTAGACATAGTTTCCTTTATTTTTCCTAAGTGTTTTCTCACCTAATTTTCACAACATATATGAACGTAAATGAATCAACAATCCACCCTCACTCGGTGGCCACAACATCCATTTTTTTTTCAATACACCTTCACTATATTTCCACTACATCCATTTAGCACACATCTTAATGAAAACATTTAAATAAAAATATCTTACATTCATTACAAAAATGGCCCAAGGCCTAAGGTTCACAAGTTGTTCAACTACAAAATACAATAAAGTGGGCTTATGTCCATACATTCAAAACATGCCCTCAGAGGCCAAATCTTTAATATCGTCCCCTTCTTCCCGCTCTCCAAGACTTTGACAAGTCTCAAGTGCCTGGGGTCTTGTCTGAAAATAATGTCGCACGAATAGGTCAGCTCAACCGCTGGTATAATATAGCACTAAGACTAGAAACAAATTCAAGGGGCGTGGCATGTGCAAGTGTACAGTTCAAGATTTTAATACCATTTTCCCCCAATGCTATGCAATGTTTATATGTGTGATGCACACATGCAACTCTATGCCACCCATGTCTCGCTTCACGGTTCTTCCCCGTTGGCATGCAAGTACCAATATATGCCTCGCTTTACGGTCCGGACCCCGTAGGCATGCGAGTACCTAATGGCTAATTTTGGGGTTTTCACCACAAGATCTACACCCTCATAATGCATAGCACCTCGTGCTCAACTCACACTATGATCTCAAGGAATCACACCATGTCAAAATGTCATGCTTTCATTATGCAAGTTCAATATAGCAATGCATCGAACACACGGTATCCCTTATCCCAAATCATATAACTCATTTCATGAAAGTTAAATTTAAACTTCAAGGCATCACTCTCACAACATGTATGCATCATAATTGAATATATCCATACATATGTAAAGCACAAGTCTCACACTTTCAACAAATTCATAAAGGCATAGAATTCTATTAAATATAAAAGCATCAAATCATTACATGGCCCAACCAAAAGGTGTGTCAATAATTACATGGGTTGACAATCTCATGGCACAATTCTATCTATCAAATACACACCAAACAAAGCAAGAAATCACCCAAAATCAACAAGAACAAAAATACTCCTAAACTACCAACTCTAGGCTTTTCAAAGGAATTACTTTCTAGGTGATCTCCTAACCTTAGATATACATTTACAGCAATTCAAATACATGTAAAAACACAAAGGAAATTGAATCTATTACTAGATTAGCACTACATCATACCTAAAATTAGTTTTTCTTAAACTTCAATGGCTGTGTTTGCTGGACTACCAAACTGTTTGGTGAGGATATAGTACTCATGGAGACGAACAACTTCTTAGAAGGAAGTTCGGCCAAAATCCCGCTCGAAATAAGTGTTCCGAAAGCTTGAAAATATGAAATTCTAGGGTTTCTCTCTCTCTCTATATATATATATATGGAAGAGAATTCTGGACATTGCAGAAGGCATATGTGTATATAATGGCCCCAAGTGTTCTATTTATAGTGGAGGAAAAAGGGGCTAAGGGCATGTCACGCCCCAAATTTCTATAAACTCGAGGCGCGACTGACGAGACAGAAATAAAATAAAACAAAGGACAACTTAAACAAATTTAACTAAACATGCTTCGATTCCCATCAATACATACAGAAACATAAAATACATTTCATAACTGCATTGTTCATAGGTCATTCGGGCTTAAGCCCTTACATTATAAAACATAAGTCCCATGGACCAAAAATATACCAAGTGCTTCATCCTATTAAGGTATCATTGAGTCTCAAGTAGCTGGAGTATCCTCATCTGAAAAATGTTGCCCACGAATGGGTCAGCTCAACTGCTGGTATGATGAAGTGCTAATGCAAGAAATAAAGCTAAGGCGTGGCATGTGCAAAGTGTACATTTATATCTAAATGTCATTCAAAGCATCGCAGTAATATATGAGTGGTATGCATGACGCACCCATGCACAACTCTATACCACACCCATGTCTCATTTACGGGTACTCCCCGATGGCATCGAAGTACCAATGCAATGGCCAATTTTGGGTTTTTCACCACAGGATCTACACCCTCATAATGCATAGCACCACGTGCTCAACTCACGCCATGTTCTCAAGGTTTCACCATATGCCAATATGCTAATGTAATCTCAATGAACATGGTTCTCAATAATATAGCATGCTCGGATAATAACATATAAATCATTAGTCAATTTCATATGCATGCATATCTCACGTGTTCATACATCATAGTTCATGTTCTTCACTTTACTAAACTTTCAAAGAACGCAAGTAACACATAAACATGTGAACAACCAACTTCAAATTATCAAGTAAACACATTCCAAATAAACACATAAATCATTCTCGTCATTCACAAAATATTCCTAACTTAACTTCATTTCTAACATTAGCAAAACACCATACCTGACGGGTTAGTCACAACCCAAGTAAACTGCGCTCGTAATGTAGTGGCTAGTAGTGAGAATGTGGAAGGATCAGACTGCCTTCTCCTTGCCTTTTTGTGTCCCTAAAATCATAACAAGTGACTTAGTTCATTTGTTTCCTAAATGATGCTATTCAACAAATTTTATGTCTTTATTTTATAAGTTTCTATTCTGCTAAATTAAACTCTGCTATTGAGTCCAGGACGTCGAAAAAAAATAGGTTTAGGTTTTCGTAGAACTCAATTCAGACATCTGGGTTCAAAAGGGCAAAACAGTCATTTTGCACTTTCACGGGTCCTTACATTTCGTGACCTATTTTCACAAATTGGACTCCACAGTTGAGTCCGGAATGCTCGAGATAATAAAGTTTCACTATTTGTTTACTTAATTCGGAGTTCGTTTGACTGTGCTTCAATTCAGGGGCATTTTGGTAATTTTAAAGGTTACTACGGTTATTTTATTTTTCGGGACCCTGTCTCATAAAACGGACCTCACCATTGGTCTCAGAATGGTCGAGATAGTAAAAATACATATATGGCTTGTCTCATTTGGGCTTCGGACTAATTTGGGATATTTAAATAATTAAATTAATTTAATATTTTATTCAGGAAGGGTCAAAACATAATTAGTCAAAAGTTCTGTAGGTCAAAATCAGATTTCCTAAAGTTCTGGGGTTTCAATTTGAATTTCAAAAAGTATAGGGGTTAGTTTGTAATTTCCAATTCTCTTATTCTTAATTCGGATAGCCAAACAGTGGCTAAATCCAAAACAGGGATAGGATATCCCTGTTTTCAATTTAATTCCAATTTCAATCTCACAACCCTGAAGCCAAACAGCCCCTATCCCCATTTAATTTAAAACTTGTGACCGACACGTGGCAGGGGCGGGTTGCCCTTGGCCCGATCCGAACCCGGACCTGACCCAACCCGGACCCGAACAGTGCCCCTTCTTCCCCGTTTTCTTGGTAAGCCTCCGGTAGGGTTCCGGCGCCCTCTCCGGCGCCGGCGACATTTTTTCGACGATATTTTCATGGTTTCTAAATGTGGTTCTCTTCGGTTTTTCACGTAGATTCCATATCTAAGGTTGGTTTTGGACCTAAGCCACTAGATTTTCACGAAATAGGGTTCAAAGATTCCGGTCAACATTCCAGCCGACCCTACTCTTTCATTTTCGTGACTTTTTGGTCACGGTTTAATCTCCATTTTTACCCTAAAGTGTTTCTGCACTATAGAGGAACAATTTCTCATTCCCAAAACCAAAAATTTCCACCCAACCGATTATCCTACGTGACCTGCAACTCAATGTTTCTCTCTCATTTCTTAATCGTTTTCTTTCATTCTTTTTGCAAAATGAACCTTACAACATGCTCTTTAAGATCCTATACATCAAATTAATTATCATGCTTAAAAAAAATAAAACAGAACTGGGTCACTTACAGTTTTTGTTGGGTTTCTCTCTCTAGCCGTGCACCTTCTCCACCTTCTGGTTCCAAGCTTGAATCAAGCTCCAAGACTCCTTCTTTCCAGAACTCTCTCTCTCTCTTGCTCTCTGTTTTTCTTTTCCTTCTCTTCTCCCAACCGAGACCAAGATATAAACTCACACATCAACTCTCTCACGTCACCCCCTGCACAGCCCCTTTCCTTGACCCTTCTCCCCTCTGTTCAGCCACCCAAATTTCCCTACAAGGCAGCTTTGCATTAAATGCAAAGCTGCCCTATATATCCACCTATATATCTTACCCATTTACACACATTCTAGACACACACTTACACGACACCCCACACACACACACACACCAGACCTATTGCGCACACACACACAGTGCACACATGCATTACTACATATACATATTGATGCTGCACTTTTTGACTCGCAACACGTAAGGGCTCCGTGACCTGTAGAACACTCAGAAAGATGATCAGAGGACCACCGGATTGGCTCCGGCGGTAGCCGCTCCGATGCTTAAGTGAGTAAGGGAATTGAAAGACTGTATTGAAAGTCAAAGAATGAGCATGAATTCGATAGCGTACCTCCAGGGTTTAATATATAGGCCGAAGCTTTCCTAAGTTGATTAGGATTCGACGCCATGAATATAGGGATATGATCATCGGAGATTGCAGTTACCTTGTGGGCATTAAGTCGTAGATGGAGATAATCATAAATGGTAGTTTCCGTATTGGAGACTACTTCCTTATCCTCTGCCCGGAATCCGCTAAGGCGGAGATAATCATAAATGGTAGTTTCCGTATTGGAGACTGTTTCCCTATTCTCTGCTCGGAATCCGCTAAGGCGGTGACGAGATCTGAAGCTCTGGTCTGGACCCTGTGATCAGTTCTGGATATATTTGTTTGGTCACTTCCGACCTTATGTGATGATCTGGATGTCATAGGCTGAACGAGAATCATGCTAGCTGAACATAAATCGGACTGTGGTCATACGTGTCAAGTGTTGATTGGCCTGTCTTTTTATGGTATATCAGTTACTCCCCCCCCAAGTCCTAGTTTGATGTAAGTAACTAGGGCTAAGAGAGTTATGTGTCTCGCTTTTTCGCCTTCCAAGACAATCGTTGGGGCGCCATTTATTGCGTAGTCGGCGATTAAGTCTTTTCAAGGTCACAATCATACTGGGCGGACAGTTGGTTTTCTCGAGATCATCATTGTTCTGAACCGTCATGGCGTTTGGGCTTGGTGGGTCCCTTCTGATACCGTGTTTATAAATACGGGATGAGATTTTTGAAATGACCTTTCCCTCGACATTTTTACTGTGCTAGAAGATTTCATCCGCCATTGTTGGTTCGTGCGATCTTGAAGAATACAGATCCCCTAAGTGAAAACAGGTTCGACTGATTTTTCCCCCTCTCTTGCTTCTTTCTTCTTGAGTTTGAGAATAATGTCTGTTCCTTCGGAATCTCGAATTGTGAATGAGGGAGTAGGAGACCATTCTGAGGCGGCTGGTCCGTCTGTTGTAGGAGATGTAGGTAACCCTGCTTTTGAAATTATTGAGGAGAGGCCTGTTGATCCTCCCCCTAGTCCAGGGGTTAGAATAGTCGATGCTTTCGAAGAGCCCCGAGATAGGGCCGGGGAGACCTCTGGTAGGTCTTCTCATAGAGAGGAGGGTGAGAGTGCCGTCACTCAAAGCCTCTTGGATGAATGGAGGGTGAAATTTGAATTTCCCCCCAATGTGACTTGCAGAGTTCCAGGACCCATGGACCGTCCCCAAGATGTTAAAGCCGGGGAGATTTGCGTTTTCCTTGCCTGGTTTGAAATGGGCTTAAGGCTTCCATTGCCGGATTTAGTCAGGCAATTCTTTTGCTGGTTCAAGCTCTGCCCTGCCGACCTGAATCTCAATAGCTGGCGGCATCTTCTAGGATTTATGGTGCTGGGACATCTGAACAAAGTGGACGTGTCTCTGGACTTGATCCGTAGCAATATGGATCTGAAGTTCAAGCAGGCAGAGGGCCTTTATTATATGTCCTTTGAGAAGGGGTTCCGACCCCTGTCTTCCGTTCCTACTTCCAACAAGACGTGGAAGAAGTGGTACTTCTTCGTTGGAGGAGGATGGGAGCATAAGGACTTCCAGGCCGGAGAGATCTCGTCGTTTCCTTGTGTTACGGGCCATAGGGGTGAGACTTATTCTCTTGGGTTTGCTTTAGCTTTGCTTATATCCTCAGAACTGACAAACTTGGTATTTTTCATTTCCTTTGTGCAGTCAAGAGTGCTCGGAAGAGGCCCAAGTTTACTAAGGCTCTGCAGGATCAGTACCGGGTTTTGCTTTCAACTTCTAACCGGGCTCATACTGTTATCGTCACTCCGGACCAAGTGATGGCCACCCGTAGCGCAGAGTTGAAGAGGAGGCTAGCCTCGAGGTGGGAAGTGCCGAAGCCTCAAGTGGTGGGGGAGTCTTCCTCCCCAGCTGAGCCTGATGCTCCTTTAGAAGTGAAGAGAAGGAGATTGATCTCTGGTTCCCCTGAGCCCTCCCCTGCCGAGGCTGAGGAAGCCGAGCCTGCCATTCCTGTATCGGCTGTTCCTCCTAGTCCGAGCAAGAGGTCTAGGAAGGGGAAAGCTCCTACCGCTCCTTCTGAGCCATTTGTTGAGCCGGATTATCAAATTGCCAAGAAGGCATTTGATCGAATATGGGCTCAGGGCCCACATCGGTACAGAGGGGATGATCCCTCCAAACTAATGACTGAGATGATGACTCTCCAGATGAAGGTAACTTCTGAAGCCTTTCCTTGGCCTTTTGTTTGCTCATTTGTTTCGCTCTAATTTACCTGTCTTGCTTTATACAGAGCATGCATAGTTTAGCTGCTCTGATGGTGACCCCCATGGGCCTTGAGGAGGCCGAGAAGCTAAGGACAGAGGTGGACGAGATGAGACTGGAGCTCGGAACAGCCCGTTCCAAAATTCAGTCTGCTGAAGAGAGTCTGGAGAGAGCTACCACCAGCCTTAAGGTGGCAGAGTCTGAGAGGGATATATTTGCTCGGACGGTTGAGAGGCTTGAGGCGGAGCTGGTTGGTCTCCGTAGTTCCATTGACCAGAGGGTTCAGGAGGCAGTTGGTCAAGCCAAAGCTGAGGCTGAGATGGAATTAAAAGAGGAAGTTGATCAGATGGGTGATGACCTGATCCTGCTCGGCTTTGAGAATTTCTGAACTAGATTCCAACTTCAGTTCCCGGACTTTGATGTGTCATCAATCGTTCCTCCTGAACCCACCTCATCTCGTCCTGATCCGGATAAGACTGCTGGGGCTCGTGCCCTTAATTTGGAAGAGGATGCAGGCCCCTCTGGGAAATCCTGAGGCTTTTTATAGGCTTTTGACCCTTTTTTTTTTTTTTTGATGTAGTGAATACATTTTCCCTTCTGATCAATAAGATTGACTTTTCTTCAGATTCTGCTTGTATTTTTCCTTCTTGTGAATTTTGTTGCAAGTGCGGCTGCTCTGAACCCTTTGCATGCTAGATCAAATAGTTGCTTTCTTAATCTTCAATACTTGTCATGGAATAGTGAATATAGATCTGCCTTATTAAAATAAGAAGAGAAAGTAGATATAGCCAGATGGATAGAGCCTGACAGAGCGGGAGTGGGTCCTTGTAGAGTTCTGAGATAGACTGCTCTGAATTAAGAGTCGGTGAGGTTAACCGAGCAGCTTGTGCTCGTTATTATGATGCTCGGTATGCTGAGTACTCGGGATTGGGATATATCCGATCTGCTTGGTCTTTGTTACGTGTCTTGACCTGTTATGAAATAGTTAAGACCAGTAGGTCTGAATGGGGGTCTATTTACTTTAGACTTTGTTCCCCTCTTTATTAATTTGGGAGCTTAAGTACTGGACTGCGGTCTATGTCTTGAGAATTCTGTACTCTGTCTCTTGGTATATTGAAGAGGCTTATTTAATGCACCGCTTAGTCATTTGACCGTCGTTTGGGTTTTCAAGGCCACTCTCTTTTTCACCGTTGCGACGGTTCAGTTGGGTGGCTTTTTGGATTCCAAGGGTCTATATATATGGAAACGGGGCATACGGTTGTGCTCAACCCTTTTGCTCCCCGATTTGTTCGTGAGAGAAACCTCATATGCTGCCGGAATTTCTCCCATTCGTCCGGAGATGATGGAAGATTCCTTGCCTGAGTTAGGAATAATGAGCCTGTGGCCGAGAGTTAACCTCCCCCTTTTTTCAGTCTCCAAGGAAGGATTGAAGGAGGTCCAAGTCTTCTTGTTTCCTCTGGCATCCGGTCGAGATTTCTTCGATTGGTGGTGGCCCCTCCCTGATTCAACCGAGGCCTGGGGTGTTGGTGATGAAGACGAAGGTGAGTTGCCTTCCCTTCCTCACGCTCTGTTAGAGACCCTTGCACTAAGTGGCTGGGGTGAAACAGACGGTGTGAAGAAGAAGATTGAAGGTAGACTACCTTCCCCCCCCATGTGTCTTGGCAGAGACCCTTGCTTTACTCCTCTGAGGAGTCATGCCGATTACAAAGGTGGAGAATGAATAGTCTCCTGAGGCTCAGAGCCCTCATCATCCGTTGGTCATGGGACCAGTGATAGTGATGATGAAATGGCCTGGGCACTACTTGATGCAGATTGGGGTTCAGGGTTCCTTCCTTTCAAATGGAGCCGATGAAGGCGGTTTTGAAGGTTTTGGATCTTGTGCCCCTTTATCATCCCAGGAGAAGAGCCATTATGTTGCCAAGCGTAGCTTCTGTAATAGCTTCTGTAATAGCTTCTGTAGTAGCTTCTGTAATAGCTTCTGTAGTAGCTTCTTGGTACTGATGTAAATCTTTTTGAGTTATTAATAAAGTTGAATTTTTTCTTCTCTGAGCTGATACTTTCTGTGAATGTGCTCTTTTGAAACTTAAGCATCTTCTAATGTGTTGTCGATTGTTCTGAAAACAAATCAAAAACTTTGAAAAATGCCAGAATCGAAGTACTTCACCTTTGGTTGAAACCATGGTGCTGATTTATTTGACAGATAAGTCAAATAATGTAAGTGTCAGATCCGAGGTATTCCGTTCTAGTAAACTTTAGTTGACAGGTGCTCGGAATTTCTGCCTTTGGATAGACTGGATTACAGAACCCGCTAGTTGGGGATGGTCCAGGCTCTGAGGGCCTGTGCATTAATAGATGGACCAAGTCATAAGACTTGTGCATTAATAGATGGACCAGGCTCTGGAGGCCTGTGCATTAATAGATGGACCAGGCTCTGGAGGCCCGTGCATTAATAGATGGACCAAGTCATAAGACTTGTGCATTAATAGATGGACCAGGCTCTGGAGGCCCGTGCATTAATAGATGGACCAAGTCATAAGACTTGTGCATTAATAGATGGACCAGGCTCTGGAGGCCCGTGCATTAATAGATGGACCAAGTCATAAGACTTGTGCATTAATAGATGGACCAGGCTCTGGAGGCCCGTGCATTAATAGATGGACCAAGTCATAAGACTTGTGCATTAATAGATGGACCAGGCTCTGGAGGCCCGTGCATTAATAGATGGACCAAGTCATAAGACTTGTGCATTAATAGATGGACCAGGCTCTGGAGGCCCGTGCATTAATAGATGGACCAAGTCATAAGACTTGTGCATTAATAGATGGACCAGGCTCTGGAGGCCCGTGCATTAATAGATGAACAGTCTTAAGGAAGTAAAAAAAAAAAAAATTTTATTGATAATACTTCCGCAAGTGTTCTACGTTCCATGGCCTAGGAACAGGTTTCCCAGTCGTGTCTTCAAGCCAGTAAGTGGTAGGTCGAACGACCTTCGTCACTTTGTAGGGGCCCTCCCAATTTGGTGACAATTTTCCCATGGTGGGATCCTTGGTGTTCTGAAAGACTCTTCTTAAGACGAAGTCTCCAACTTGAAAGCTGACTGTCTTGAGTCCTATCCTGGATTTATTGACCATTCTTTGTTGGTAGGCTTCCATCCTGATGCTGGCTTGATCCCTTCTCTCCTCGAGCAAATCCAAGTTCTCCATCAGCTGCTGATCATTGGATTCTTGCTCAAAGGCCTCAGTCCTCAGGGTTGGCATACCGATTTCAACCGGAATTACTGCTTCTGTCCCATAGGCTAATGAGAAGGGTGTTTCAGAGGTGGGAGTTCTTCTGGTTGTACGGTAAGCCCAAAGGACTCCTGGGAGCTCTTCTGCCCACTTCCCTTTGGCTTGTTCCAGCCTTTTCTTTAACCCATCAAGGATTGTTCGGTTGGTGACCTCTGCCTGCCCATTTGCTTGTGGATGGCCTGGAGAGGCAAAGTGCTGCCTGATGTTGAGATTTTCGCAGAATGCCTTGAAGCCTTTACCAGTAAATTGTGTCCCATTATCCGAGATAATTACACGTGGTATGCCAAACCTGCAGACAATATTCTTCCAGGTGAAGCTTTCGACTTCCTTTTCTGTAATATGCGTTAAAGGCTCGGCTTCGGCCCATTTAGAGAAGTAGTCGATAGCCACCAGGAGGTACTTCCTGTTTGGAGATGCTCGTGGTAACGGGCCCACAATGTCCATTCCCCATTGAGCAAAGGGCCAGGGGCTAGGAATCGGGATGAGCTCGTGCTGAGGCTGGTGTTGGTACGAGGCGAATCTCTGACATTTGTCACACTTCCGAACATACTCTTTAGCCTGTTTCAGCATGCCGGGCCAGTAGTAGCCCTGTGATAGAGCTCGGTGGGCTATAGTTCTGCCCCCATTGTGATTCCCGCAAATTCCCTCGTGAATTTCAGCCAAAACATATTGTGACTCGTCTGGAGCCAAACATTTTAACAGAGGTTGAGAATATGACCTCCTGTAAAGTTTGTTGTTCAAGATCAGGTACCGAGCCGCTCTGATTCGGATTCTCCTGGCTTTGTTTTTATCCTCTGGGAGGAGCCCGGATCTTAGATACTGGAGGATTGGGGTCATCCAGCTCTGGGACTGTTCATCAACTTGAGCAACTGATGCTCCCTCAATGCTGGATCCTGGCTGAAAAGAGATTTTAACGGTGGAGTCTGTTTCAGACTTGAGGCGGGAGGCCATGTTAGCCAGAGCATCTGCTCTGCAGTTCTGACTTCTCTCAATCTTCTGGATAGTGAAAGTCTGGAAAGAATGCTTTAAATGGTTCACCAGTTCGGAGTACCGAAGCATCCTGTCATCCTTAATGGCAAACTCTCCCAAAACTTGGCTTACTACCAGTTGGGAGTCAGAGAAGACATCGAGGTTCTGAGCCTCGCATTCCAGGGCAAGCTTCATCCCTAAGATTAGGGCCTCATATTCAGCTTCATTATTAGAAGCTTTAAATCCCAGGCTGACTGCTTTTTCCGACGTAAGACCATCAGGGGACTGTAGCACCAGTCCTACCCCTGATCCTTGATCGGTTGACGATCCATCAATATATAGCAGCCAGGTTCCTGTAGTTTCGGCGATTTGTGCTTTGTTCTGCAGTGCCGGGGTCAACTCGGCTACAAAATCGGCTAAGGCCTGCCCTTTGATGGAGTTTCGGGGTACATATGCTATGTCAAACTCCCCTAGCTCCACAGACCACTTGACCAATCTTCCCGATACCTCGGGTTTCCTCAGTATTGACTTTAGAGGATAAGCAATTGGAATCTCAATTGGATGGGCCTGGAAGTAAGGTCGGAGCTTTCGGGCTGATACGACCAAGGCATAGGCCAGCTTCTCTACTTCTGGGTATCTTTTTTCCGTGTCGAGTAGTGCCCTACTGACGTAGAATATAGGCCTCTGTACTCCTTTGTCCTGTCTGATTAGTGCGGAACTGACCGCGTTCTCAGAGACTGCTAGGTACAGGAGCAGCTTTTCTCCTTGTACAGGTTTTGACAGGAGCTCTGGAGAGGCTAAATACTCCTTTAGTTCTTAGAAGGAATGCTCGCATTCTTCTGTCCATTGCAAAGCCTTGCCGCCCTTTAGAGCTTTGAAGAAAGGTAGGCAGCGATCGGTGGACTTGGATATAAATCTGCTCAATGCGGCGACTCTGCCGTTCAGTGCCTGAATCTCCTTTCTGGTCTTTGGCGACTTCAGTCCAATCAGGGCTTGGATCTGAGTGGGATCTGCTTCGATACCTCTTTGAGAGACGATGTACCCCAAGAATTTTCCCTTCGTAACTCCGAAGGTACATTTCGAGGGGTTGAGCTTCATCTTGTGCTGTCTGAGGATATCGAAGGTCTGGGCTAAATGCTGGAGGTGGCTGTCTTTCTGGAGGCTCTTTACCAGCATGTCGTCGATGTATACCTCCATGGTGCTGCCAAGCAGTGGGCTGAACATCTTGTTCACCAACCGTTGGTAAGTGGCTCCAGCATTCTTTAAACCGAAAGGCATCACTCTGTAGCAATAGAGTCCTCTTTCGGTTATGAAGGCGGTCTTTTCCTGATCTGGAGGGTACATCTGGATCTGGTTGTATCCAGAGTAGGCGTCCATGAAACTCATAAGCTCATGCCCTGCAGTGGCGTCAACCAGTTGATCTATTCTTGGTAGTGGGAAGCTGTCCTTGGGACATGCTTTGTTAAGGTCTGTATAGTCAACACAGACTCTCCACTTGCCGTTCTTCTTCTTGACGAGCACAGTGTTGGCTAACCACTCGGGATAAAAAACTTCCCGTATCATCCTGGCGTCCAGCAACCTCTGGACTTCTTCGTTTATAACCCGATGCCGTTCGGGAGCGATCGGTCTTCTCTTCTGTCTGACCGGGGGGTGGTCTGGATCTACCATTAGTTTGTGAGTTATCAGATTAGAATCTATTCCCTCCATGTCCCTAGTCTCCCAAGCAAAGATAGAGAGGTTGTTCTTCAGAAACCTGACTATCTTTTCCCGCTCGGCGGGCGCAAGGTCTGGACCGATGTACAAATAACGCCCCTCTGCTCCTGAACTGACCAGTATCTTGATGGGCTCGCCAACAGGCTTGGCTTGACTATCACGCCCCCTTGGGCTCAGGGGCTCTTCAACGCCGGATGGGCAATCTTCCACCTCGGGAGTGTGAGTGAAAACCGGATCTGCACGGTCCCGAGTGTACTGTAATTGCTATTTTGGGGCTGTCTCCTTGAGGGTAATAGCGTGACATTCTCGTGAGGTTGGCTGACATCCTCGGACCGAGTGCACGCTTTGATTGTGGACGTACTTCAGACACTGATGAAAGGTTGAAGTGACCGCCCCTATCTGGTGTAACCAGGGTCTCCCAATGATGACGTTGTATGGAGACTTCATGCTCAACACCATGTACTCTGAGATGGTGGTCTTCTGCCCTTCACCTTCCCCAATAGTGGTAGGAAGGTCAACTCTCCCCAGGGGGGTGCTAAGGCTGCCATCAAAAGCTGCCATTACGGCAGTGGTGGGCTTGACGCTGTCCTGGTCTATGCCCATCCGCTTAAGCGGTTCGTAGAATAGGATATTGACTGAGCTGCCAGTGTCGACTAGGACTCTTCTAGTTTCGAAGTTGGCGATTCTGAGGGTGATAACAAGGGCGTCACTGTGAGGGCAGTGTACCCCTGCTAGATCTTGCTCGGTGAACTGGATCTCTGGCCCTGTCTTGAGCCTCTTTTCGACGTTGGAGACCTGCAAGATGTTTGGGGCGGTTCTGGCCTCCCGAGCATATCTTTTTCTCGCCCTGTTGGACATTCCTGTAACAGGGGAGTCAGCATGGAGGACGTAGATAACATGGTTATTTTGCCTCTGAGGCTCGTTTCGTCCTTCCCGCTGCTCTTGCCTCTGTTCGGGCCTCTGATCTGGCCGCTGCTGAGGCTTGTCTTCTTGGGGGTTCTGCCTTCCGTCTTGTTTGACGAACTCCCGAAGACGTCCCTTCTTTATGAGCTGTTCTATCTCATATCGGAGGGTCCTGCAAGTGTTAGTAGTATGCCCATGATCTTTATGGAAATTGCAATACTTACTTTGGTCCCGCAGGCTAGGATCTCCTTTGATCGGCTCTGGCCACCTCAGGTTCTCCCGATCTCGGATCTGCCGGAGTACCTGGTTCGGAGTGGTGTTCAAAGGCGTGAAGTTGGTGAACTCCCTTGGTGCGGAGTTGTACACAGCTCTGGGAGCTGTTTTCTTATCTGGGCTTCTGACCCTCTTTTTGTTGGAGTCTCTTCTGTGATCCTCCTTCTTATGGTCCTCCCGCTTCGGATTATCCCTTTGGGTCTGATCCTTGCCCTTCTGGGCTGAGCGGTTGGCTTCTTCAAGGTTGATGTATTTTTTGGCCCGATCCATCAATGCTGCCATATCAGCCGGGGGGCTTTTTGTCAAGGAGTCTCTGAAGCCACCTTGGGCAAGCCCGGCAGTAAGGGCCGCAACAAGGAATTTCGGGCTGCAATCCGTGATCTCAGTGAGCTCAGTGTTGAAGCGGGCAATGTAGGCCCGAAGGGATTCCTCCCTAGTCTGCCTAACGTTCAGCCGGAATTCTGGTCCCCTTCTGAGCCTCCTGCTGGTCATAAACCTATCCAAGAACTGTCTACCGAGCTCGTAAAAGCTGGCAATGGAGTTCGGAGGGAGGTTGTGGAACCACTTCAGAGCCGTTCCCTTCAAGCTGGTAATGAACGTTCGGCACATGAAAGCATCTGAGGCTCCGTGAAGGGCCATCGTATGCTGGTAATGAGATAGGTGATCTCCTGGATCTCCAGATCCGTCGTAGAGAGTGAATTTGGGCACCACGAACTTTCTAGGCCTCTCTTCAGACATGATGGCGTGGGTAAACGGAGTGGCTAGTCTTCCGAGCAGCCTGGCCAGTTCGTCCTGCTCTGGAGGGTTCTGAGGTCCTCTTAAACCGATTGTCCGGTCCATAGACTCGGCAATCTCCTCTTCCCTTCGCGGGTCTCTGAGTCTGACATCTTGTGAACCCTGCCTGACAGCCTCGGCTTCAGGGTAATAGGGTGGAGTGCGCCCTTCGGATGGAGGAGGAACCCGAACCGGTGGGGCTGGCGCTGCATGATAAGGTTCCTGTGGTGCCGGGGGTGCTCCCGAAACCCTAGGAGTTGGGGCTCGGGTAGTACTCCGGTAATGTACGTCGGGGACAAAAGCGGATGTTCCCCAGCCAGGGACTGTTGATGGCTGTGGATCTCGGCCAGCGTGAGCAACGCCTGAGGGGTGCCCAGGCTGGTTAGCGGGGGCCTGCCCGCGAAGTTCTTCATTCCCCGTGGCAACCGGGGGTTGTGTTCCTGCAACGAAGTTGACCGGCGGGCTAGGAGAAGCCGCCGCTTGGTTCTGCGTGAGCGTTGCCAGCGTCCTGGTAATGGCTAGCAGCTGCTCCTGCACCAGTTCATTGTGTCGTTTTATTGCTTCGATCTCTTGTCGCATAGGGTTGGCCGCTGGTCCTCTTGTGCGTGGAGCAGACGGCTGACGCTGAGCGTTTTGCGAACTCTGAGTATTCTGTCGGGGTCGGAGATTTGGTGCCATGGTTTTCCGGTAGGGAAAAAGATGAGTTTATGAATAAAGCACGTAGAGATTAGTCGTTCCCACAGACGGCGCCAAACTGATGCTGCACTTTTTGACTCGCAACACGTAAGGGCTCCGTGACCTGTAGAACACTCAGAAAGATGATCAGAGGACCACCGGATTGGCTCCGGCGGTAGCCGCTCCGATGCTTAAGTGAGTAAGGGAATTGAAAGACTGTATTGAAAGTCAAAGAATGAGCATGAATTCGATAGCGTACCTCCAGGGTTTAATATATAGGCCGAAGCTTTCCTAAGTTGATTAGGATTCGACGCCATGAATATAGGGATATGATCATCGGAGATTGCAGTTACCTTGTGGGCATTAAGTCGTAGATGGAGATAATCATAAATGGTAGTTTCCGTATTGGAGACTACTTCCTTATCCTCTGCCCGGAATCCGCTAAGGCGGAGATAATCATAAATGGTAGTTTCCGTATTGGAGACTGTTTCCCTATTCTCTGCTCGGAATCCGCTAAGGCGGTGACGAGATCTGAAGCTCTGGTCTGGACCCTGTGATCAGTTCTGGATATATTTGTTTGGTCACTTCCGACCTTATGTGATGATCTGGATGTCATAGGCTGAACGAGAATCATGCTAGCTGAACATAAATCGGACTGTGGTCATACGTGTCAAGTGTTGATTGGCCTGTCTTTTTATGGTATATCACATATACATATACATATACATATATACATGTAATATCCTACACATATACATACCATATGTATATAACACCCATGCATCCATAATAATATACACATTACATTCATTTCACATTTTTAATAATAATAATAATAATAATAATAATAATAATAATAACCAACAAAATTTTATATAAAAAAAAAAATTTTTGAGGTTATTACAGGGCAAATGACCATTTTTTCCTTAATGAGTCCCGTAGCCCCGTTACTCTACAACTCATTCATAAATGCTTCAATTTAAGTACTCATGGAGACGAATAACTTCTCAAAAGGAAGTTCGGCCAAAATCCCGCTCGAAATACGTATTCCAAAAGCTTAAAAATATGAAATTCTAGAGTTTCTCTCTCTCTCTCTCTCTAAATATATATATATATATATATATATGGATGAGAATTCTGGACATTACAGAATGCATATGTGTATATAATGGCCCCAAGTGTTCTATTTATAATGGAGGACAAAGGGGCTAAAGGCAAATGACCATTTTGCCCTTAATGAGTCCTGTAGCCCCGTTACTCTACAACTCATTCCTAAACGCTTCCATTTAAAATTTTGTTTTAACCAATGTTCATAAAATTATTTTAAATGAAAATTCTCAGAAGAAAACATTTTCGTTTGAGGTCTGGATCATCCCTTTCCACCCGGGCCACCCGGATGCCCTTTTTGTCCATTTTTGAAATGGTTCCCGTTTTGGCTCAATTTCGAACAGCGGTTACCTCATAATATTATAAGCATATTTATATTCTATAACACACTCCAAATATGCCTCTAAATATGCCATACAGTGAAAACAATGCATGGAAATGTTTACCAGCAAAACCGTGCATGAGATATGTCCTACCGGCAAACCGTGCAAGGAACAATGCCCTACCAGCAAAACGAAAATTTTTTTCTCATTTTTCAAATCTCTACAGAAGCTATATTAGGCTGTACACTTTCTAAGGCTAATATTGTGGGCTATATTAGGTTGTACACTTTCTAAGGCTAATATCGTGATTGACCCTTGAAAGAAGGGATTTTAAATTCAAACTGATCCTACAATTTCTCCAATTGGTTCTTCATTGACAACTCACGCCAACACACTATTCTTTCTCTCATTTGTTATCCAAGTATGAAAAAGGAATTGCATTCTCACTTCCTCTCCTCTCCTCTCATAACTAATATTATCTTCTCCTATCTTTTTCCTCCTACTTATTCAAGCATAGTGTTATTGTATCTATATTATGCATTACAATAAGAATATTCTCTTTTTTCTATTTTTTTGGATTGGTGCATTACAATAAGAATTTACATGACTTGTTTTTATACCTTTAATACTAGTGTTGATGCATTACAATAAGAATCTACATGACTTGTTCTTATATCTTCAATACTAGTGTCCTATAATTTAGGGGAAGATGAATGCAATTTAATATTTAGCTAATGCTATCAATGTGGGCCTTAATTTCTTTATGGGAGATTCTTGACATTATTATAGGAAGGATTCACTACTGATACAATGCGTAGTGGGAAAACCAATCACGACCCACTCTTGAACTTGTTGATCTTCTCACAGAACGATGCCAAGAACAAAAGGCATCCAACACTCGTTGATTCTCACGAATACCAAGAGTTAAGCAAGAGAAAATAATTCTTAAGAGAATTTTATTATCACCAAAAAGCTACCACTATCATTACATATCATCATATTTATAAGGCTAAAACCCTAATGGCAAAAAAAGCATAAAATAAAAGAAAAGATATGAATTTGAACCAAAATATGGCAAAATCCAAAACCTTCTAAAAACTGAAATACAATAAAAAATAAGACGTTCGTGAAAATAGAAAGAAGATCTGAGCTTATTTGACCCATATTCAGCTAGAATAAAAAAATACTAAAAATGATAAAATTAGTAAAAACTAATGTTTTACTCTTGTGCACAAAGTTATAGCTGTTTAGAGATGGAAGGTCAATTCTTATTATTTTGTTCCATGACGACGCTCTAATGCCGCCAAGTATGCGTACTGCATCATCCTCCCTTGGTTGAAGAGAATTCACCCTCGAATTCAAAGAGTTATCATCTGAGTTGTCGCCTCGATATGGAATAAGATGTTTGACATTAAACACGTCGGATGTAAGGATATGACTTTGCAATTTCAAACGATAGGCATTGGGGTTAATTTTCTCTAGCACTTCCAAAGGGCCAATTTTTCGTGTTGCTAGCTTTTTATATTCCCTCATCGAAAAACGGTCCTTTACCAAAATACCCACACAAAGTCCCCCAACATCAAACTCAACGCAACGACATTTTTTATTAGCAACACTTTTATATTTAGTAGTTGCCTCTAAATTTGATCAATCAAATCCTCTGCCTTGTCATTGACTCACTTCAAATTAGGAACATGAGCCAAATCAATCTGATATTGGACATCCCATAAGGGTGGAAGTTCTGCTGCTAATTTATCAGAAAACACGTCATCATTCTCATCAATCAACCCCCTCACCGATTCAGGAATTTACCCCTCTTCAATGCTCTCTTTTGCTATCAACATATATACTATTCCAATATCATACATCGCCTCAATGAATTGACTTCTGGACAAAAGGAAAGACCCATCTCCTACTGTCGGCTTTGGCGACTCCTCTCTTTTGGGTGTAAATGTGATCTTATGATTGTTAAACATGAAACTATAAGTGTTCTTCCTCCCATCATGAGATACCCACCTATCAAATTGCCACGGTCTCCCCCAATAAAATATGACAAGCATCCATGTGTACCACATCACACCAAATTTGATCCTTATAGTTTGAACCAATGGAAATAGGCACTAAACAATGCTTAGAGACAATTACCTCATTACCCTTCTTGAGCCATCATAGATTATAGGGGATAGGATGTTGTTCAGTTGTTAACCCCAACTTTTTGATAGCTTCCTCTGAGATCACATTCTCATAGCTTCCGGCATCAATAACGAATCAGCACACCTTTCCCCCTACCGTACAAGTGGACTGGAAGATGTTATTGCACCACCATCCATCCCTTTCCTCCTTATGTGGTGCAAGACAGACCCGTCTTACCATCAACAAAGAACCCCTCGTCTCCGTCAACTACCTCATCTCGTCGACTATCATTGTTAGCAGTATCAAAAATGAGATCCTACTCAAAGTCATTGATCTGCTTTGGTAAAATCTCTTCACTATCCACAAACAGACCCTTCCCATATCGATCGCCCTTTTTGTAGTCTACCATACAATGCCCAGGTTCTTAACACTTCAAACAACGCATTCCATTTCCCATAGTAGAAGCTCTAGTAGGCTGACCTCCAGTTCCCTGTTGTCCAGTAACCTTTGGGCTGGGGTGCGTAATATGTGGATTACGATTACTACCATCCACTCTTGCATTACCACCAACCCCAACATTCTATGTGGAACTACTCAATCTTCGGCTAGTCTGTTTCTCTAACATAAGGGCTCGTTGGTGTACATAAAATATAATAAAAGGGTTAAATAGATTAAGGGTATCCTAAAGTTGAGGTCGCAAACCCCCAATATACCGGGATGTTAGTTGCTCTTTTGTCTCTGCCTGATCATTGCATGTTATTAATTGGTAGAACTAGGACGTATAATCATCAACAATCCTTGCCCCCTGTCGTGAATTCTGCAATCACTGGTAGAATGCCCTTGCATAGTTAAGGGGTAAGAATGCCCTCTCATGTGCTTCTTCAGCTTCTCCCACTAATTAATCTTATTTTTTCCCTGTTGTTTTCGAGCCATTTTTGTATGCTGCCACCAGGTTGCTTCCTTATCTCAAAACCTACTAGCAACCAAAAACACCTGTTTATTTGTAGGAACCTCTTTAAAGTCCAGAACTTCCTCCACAACAATAACCCAATCAAAAAATTCCTTGGGTTGTAAACTCCCTTGGAATTCTGGAATATCAATTCTTAATCTAGCCTCCCAACATCGCAAGTCTAGATCCATCCTATTTTGTTCTGCTATAAGCCTCCTACCCCTAGGAATGGGTTCAATAAAAGCATATGGATTGTCAAACTCATCCTCTAAGTCCTCCTCATCCCCCATCGAAGGTACGGATGGGGAACGGTTTCCACGCAAATGGCCAGCCGTCAACGCTGTAATCTTGGTAGTCATAGCATCCATCTACTACCTCTGTGCTTCAACTTGTTGTCGTAACTGGGTTACATCATCTCGTTCCAACACCTCGTTGAGAGACGTGTTTCGAACACTGACACGTCTTCATGGTGGCATGGTCTCGAACGAAAGCGGCTCTAATACCAATTGATGCAGTGCGTAATAGAAAAATCAATCACGACTCTCTCTTGAACTTGTTGATCTTATCACAGAAAGATGTTGGGAACAAAAGGCATCCAACACTTATTGATTCTTACAAACACCAAAAATTAGGCAAGCGAAAATAATTCTCAAAAGAATTTTATTATCACCAAAAAGCTATCACAATCATTACACATCATCATATTTATAAGGCTAAAATCCTAATAGCCAAAAAGGCATAAAATAAAAGAAAATATATGAATTTGACAAAAAAAGGGCAAAATCAAAAACCTTCTAAAAACTGAAATACAACAAAAAAATAAGATGCTCGTGAAAACATAAAGAAGATCCGAGCTTATTTGACCCACATTCAACTAGAATCAAAAGTTACTAAAAATGATAAAATTACTAAAAACTAATGTTTGACCCTTGTGCACAAAATTATATTTGTTTAAAGATGGAAGGTCAATTCTTTCTATTTTGCTCCATGATGATACTCCAATGCCGTGAAGTATGCGTTTGCAATGCGTATTGCATCAACTACCTGCATGATGCATCTCACAAAGTGAGAAACTACCAATTTTGTCCCAAAAAGAATAACTTATATTGGTGTTAAATTTTTTAACATTACAAAATATATTGATCCATAACCAAAAGATGGATTTCTTTTTATATTTTGGGAGCTCTTACAATTGGCCTCTATGAATTTTTTAGACTACATTCATTAACACAATGGGATACATATAAATTATTCTAGACTTGTTTTAAAACAATAAATAGCTCCTAAAAATACTAATAGTCACTTAGTAAAACTAAAATCCACCTTGATTAATTGATATATCAAAATTTTAAAAAACTTTTCTAGAAATTTAAATTTTCAAATTAATTCCAACACTCCTTGTAATTTGGAATTTTTGTTGTTGCAATTTCTCATTTCTTCATGAAATGTGAAGTCCCATATTTTCTTGCAAAATGCTTCTTCTTACTTTGGCCATTTCTCACTTATGATGGTTTCTTTGAATTGAGCTTTTGATACGCTTTTCTGTCCTTTTCTCTTGTCCCACTGCTTTTCAACTTAAATGCAAAAAATAGTACTTCATAAGTTTCAACAATCTTGCTTGCATTTCTTGATGGTGCCTTCAAATATAATATTGCTTAATTAGAAGATCATTCACTTTGACTTGAAAATTTTGTCCTTTCCTAAAAAAATATTTTTTCTTCAAACAACTCTAGTTTATCAAGAGGAAACCCGAGAGAAAATGCTTTATTTGCTGTCATTTTAATTTTTTCCACTATTGTCTTCTTTTTATTATCAATAATAACACATTTTCTACCAACTAGCTAACACTAAGAAAATTTTGACTTTTTTTATAGCCACAAGCAGGAAACAGAGAAAGAACAACAGCCAAAAAAGAAACATCAACCACTAACCAGCCCTTCCAGCACAGGAATCCAAGTCCAGCACTTGGGTGAAGCACTCCGACAACTCTTCCAACTAGAAATGGTCTTCAAGGAGATCCCTAGCCCTTACAGCAATTACATGAGCAACTCCATTAGCGGAGCAGCGAACATGGGAACACGAGAACCTGCGGAATCCCTAAACCTCGAAACAAATCTCCTTAACAATATTTCCAAAGCTTGAAAGGTCCATAGAAGAAGAAGAAATAGTTGAAACAAGTGTTAGGTAGTCACTCTCAATCACAATGTCTAGAATGCCAATATCTTTTGCAAAACGGAGACTTAACATCATAGCCAGAGCTTCCGTATGAACAGCGGAGCAACAAGAATCAAGAGCTCTAGCAAAACCACCAATGACCTTATCATTGCAATCGCTGATAACACCCCTCATACTACCTTTATGCTCTTTCTCCAACCAACTTCCATCAATATTAACCTTGAACAAACCATCCGGGGGAGCTTTCCACTTTGACACCCCTACCACAGATGATGCTAGGCTGGGCAAGCTCGTCCTGTCCTGGGCATTACAAAAATCTGATAAGAATTCTGTAGCAGAAGCCACCAATGACCAAGGATCCTACCCAAATTTTCCATGGATTATTGCATTACGATGGTTCCAAATCTTCTATATAATAACACACCACAACTCCAGTTGTTCCTGGTATAACACACTGGCCACCAAATCACAAAAGTGGCTAAAACTAAAGAAATGTAGATGCCGATCAAAATAAAGAGCAACCACCTCCCATACTGAACTCGCCTAGTTATAGATAATAAAGACATGCAATATCGTTTCCACATTATTACTACAAAGGCTACAATCCACCTCCACTAAAATTTTACGATCCACTAGTCTAGTCTGAGAGGGGAGAATATCCATTGAAGCACGTCACAACAAGTTTTTAATCTTAATAGGAAGGCTCAGATTCCACATCACTTTCCATGATTTTGTTGTTACTTGTGTCACGACGCAGAACCCACCCTGTGTGGATCTGGCATCGTGACCTCGGCCCGACAATTGCCGAATCGGGTCTTTTCCTTTTTATTTTAACTTAACATTTATATGTGAATGTTATTAACATGCAATCAATAATTAAACATACAGTGGAAGACTTAATAAAATTTTTGTATTTATAACATTAGAGTTCATTAAATATACAGACCCAAAACTCAAAATACAAGTATCCCCAGGATGTGGGGTGATGAGAGAACACAGGACAAATACTATACTTCACTGTAAAAATATCCTTGTAGTATATGTATCTGCAGCAACTCTATGTCTGTTCGGGATCTCAATCCCTACTTTCAAACTGTGGCGTCCTTACTTGAAATAGTTAAAATAAATCTATAATGAGTTAACTTAGCCCAGTAAGTAAATCCCTTTGCTCTGCCATGGGTCAAAGTTGATATAAGAAAGTCTATAAACCAAGATAAACAAGGTTATGCCAATATGATAGCCAATCAAGAAAATGAATGTCACAATAATAAGTCACAAAATGTGAATCAACTAAACTGACCCCTCGGGTCTAAGGCACATCCCATGATAGCAAAGACAATGAATATTCAACGATATCAGGTATATATATAAATCATCAACAGGGATTTGGCCTATCCAGTAAATGTATTGCCACAATAATAGATAACTGCTCAATATAAAATTGCTCTGGCAAACATATGATCATTGACTGAAATGTAACATGAACACCCAAATGAATGCAATAATAGATTTGAGCCTCAAATTTGTATTCGATAGGGCTCGGCATACCCTATCATTATGCCTATTCAACACTTCTTTTCGAGTGCCTGTCCCCGCAGGTATGCCAACTTACGGACGCATGAATAACATTAAGAGCTTAATTTTATATATTGTCCCCCTAGAACGCTTCATCCTGAATATGATGGATATTGTGACCTGATCACAACTCCGTGTATGAATAATATATCAAGATCATAATTTCTATCCAGAATATAAAAATGTGGAATATTCTCGTTCTCCCATAGAGAACTATTGCCTCTCTAGGCCTGATATAAAGATGTATAATAATCACATGATCAAGATATATAATTCAATTCAAAAATATTCATAACCAGAACAAACTTCAAAATGTGAACCAATAATATCTGAATGTATAAAGGAATACAAGTTTTGGTAGTAATAAGAAATAATTGTGTGACACGACTAGAATTTTATCACATACAGAAATCGGAGTCTTTTTGACTCCTTCATAATCATTTTGCACTTTTAAGTGTCTTTATTTCTCAGGACCTATTTTCACAAATTGGACTCCACCGTTGAGTCTAGAATGCCCGAAATAATAAAAATTTACTATTCATTCATTTTAATCAGAGTCTATTTGACTCCTTTTTGACTCAAGGGCATTATGGTAATTTCTCTTATTTAAATATTTAATTAATTATTTTAATTTAATTACTTTGGGTCACATCATAATTATATACAAGTTTTGGGCCCCTTTTTAATTTCTAAAACATTTGGGTCAAATCTGTAAAATCAAGAATTACTATTCCAAATTGGAATAGCCAAACAGTAGATAAGTCCACCAATAGGGATAGGCTATCCCTATTCCTGTTTTGGTTTAAACTCAGTTTCTAACATCAGTAGCCAAACACCCCCCAATCCCATTTAATTCATAGCACAAAATCGCATAGTTTTTAAATGTTCACATGTGCGGGTGGGTCGTGTCTGACCCGAACCCAAACCAAACGCTAACCCAAGAACCATTACTATGCTTCTTCTTCGGTGGGTCTCCAGCGTCTTCTTTGGCGCCGGCGACTTTTTTCAATCACTTTTTTACACCAAATTCAATGTAGTTCTCTCCTATTTCACAAAGACTATAACCCTAGGTTCAGTTTTTCAATTTAAGTTACACACCTTCACGAATAGGGGAAAATCAGTGGGTCTCTGGTGAGACCCGATTTTCTAGTGATTCCATTTTTCTCTGTTTCGTGCTATTTTACTTATGGTTTTTGCCCAATTCTTTTCCCATTCCCTTTCTGCACCAAAGAGGATCAATTCCTCATTGTTTAATTCTCACAAAACCCTCAAAATGTTTCACCCATTAAAACCTGTAACTCCCTGGTTCTTGCTTATTTTGCCTCATTTCAATTGCAGTAAATTCTTTTTTGAGTATACTACCTAACCCTATAGTTTTTAGCGTGCATATTACTCTAAAAACTAAAAACAACAAAAATGATAACTTGAAATTGCACTCACCTTTTTTGTTATTAAATCCCCTTCTTCCTTTTTTGTTTTCACTTTTAAATCCTCCAGCACTTCTTCTATACCCTCAGCTTCTCTTATTTGCTCTCAATTCTTACTTTCTTTTCTGTTTTTCTCTACATCTCACCACCCCTTTTTATAACCCATTTCCACCGCCACCTTTCTCTCTCCTCTTTCCTTCCCTCCTTCCTCTATCTTTCCTTTTTCTTTTCTTTCGTTTCTGTTTTTCATTTCTTAACCTTAATCATTTAATTGCTTGGTGGATATTTTGTAAAGTATATATATAATATACAAACACACACCACTCACCTCCTATTCACACACACTACTGCCAACTTCCCCTTTTCCACCCTTTCTCTTTCTCTCTCTCTATATATGTATTATAACATATAAATTATATATATACTGTATTTCCACCTATATATATACATATATACTTATATATATATATATACAGTTTATATACACACACACACTATTTCACACACATATATATATGCCTATATATATATATATCTCTTATATACATATATATATATATATACATATGTATACACATGCATATAGATATATTAACACATGTACGTGTCTGCGCACACGTTTTTTTGTGTTGCCTGATTTCTCGTACGGGTGTTCCTTGGGTACTCGGGATTGCCTAAAAATGACTATCAGGTATTTGACAGTGTTTGTATTCTTAAAATTGTACATCTATCTCATTACCATATGTGTTCGGGTTACAAATCAGTTTTACACTGATTGACTCGGTCTACCTCGGGTCGAGTGCTATATTTCGGGCCGGGGTGTTACATTCTCCCCCTCTTAAAATAAGTTTTTCCCCAAACTTAGTACATCCTAGGGTGAAAATAACTGAGGATACTTACCACGCATATCATCTTTTCGCTCCCAAGTAGCTTCCTTAATCTAATGATTCCTCTACAGCACTTTGACTGAAGGGATAGTCTTGTTCCGTAGAACTTTCTCCCGACGATCCAAGATCTATACTGGATGCTCAATGTGGCTCAAGTTCTCTTGGACGTCTAGAGGTTCGTGCTCTATCACCTGATTTGCACTGGGTACACACTTTCTCAACATCGAGACGTGAAAAACAACATGTACATGTGCCAACTCTAAAGGCAAGGCAAGCTGGTAGGCTACTGGTCCAACTCTCCTAATGATTTTAAATGGTCCAATGTATCTTAGTCCTAGCTTCCCTCTCTTGCCAAACCTCACTACACCCTTCATTGGTGACACCTTCAAAAATACATAATCACCTATAGCAAACTCCAATTCTCACCTCCGAGTATTAGCATAACTCTTTTGTCTCCTTTGAGTTGCTAATAAGCATTGCCTGATTAGCTAGACCTTCTTACTGGTCTACTCCACTATCTCTGGCCCATAAAGCTTTCTCTTACCCACCTCTGCCTGGCACAAGGGTGATCGGCACTTCTTGCCATATAATGCTTCATATGGTGCCATACTAATACAAGATTGGTAGCTATTATTGTACGTGAATTCCACCAGGGGCAACTGATCTTCCCAACTCCCTTTAAAGTCTATGACACAGAACTGCAATAGCTCCTCTAAAGTTTGTATAGTCCTTTCAGACTGTCCATCAGTCTTTGGGTGATATGTAGTACTGAGGCTCAATCTTGTGCCCATAGCTTGTTGTAAACTCCTCCAAAATCGAGACACAAATTGTGGATCCCGGTCAGATATAATCGATAGTAGGACACCATGAAGTCAAACTATCTCCCTGATATAGAGCTCGGCCAATTTCTCTAATGTCTGTGTTGTCTTAGTCGCAAGGAAGTGAGTTGTCTTGGTCAACCTGTCCACAATAACCAATATAGAGTCACTCATCTTTGACGTCTTTGGCAACCCTGACACAAAGTCCATGATGATGTGCTCTCATTTCCATTCAGGTATTGGTAGTGACTGTAGAAGTCCTCCAAGCTTCTGATGCTCGACCTTGATCTGCTGGCACTTGGCACAACATGCAACGTACTCAACTATGTCTCGTTTCATCCCGGACTACCAATAAGTGCTTTTAACATTATGGTACATCTTGGTGTTCCTTGGATGTAAGGCAAATCTCAAACTGTGTGCCTCCTCAAGCATTTCTCTTCTAATTTTTGGCATATCTGGTACGCAAATTCTACCCTAATAACATAACATCCCCTCTCGGATGAGAAACTCTGAGTCCCCTTCTGATTTAGCCTCCTAACGGAACTTGGCTAGCTTTGCATCCTGGGTCTGCTACTTTCTGATCTTGTCCACAATCAATAAACTGACTGTGACATTTACACATATTTCCCCAGAGCTTGGCAGAACCACTTCTATTTCCATGCTCTCCAACTCCTTTAGTAACTCCACTTGTGTCGTCAATAGACAAGTTAGGCTTCTTGATGATTTCCTGTTAAGAGTGTCAGCTACCACATTTGCCTTTCCTGGGTGGTACTGTATACTGAGCTCGTAGTCCTTGATTAGCTCTAGCCAACGACATTGCCTCATGTTGAGCTCTTTCTGTGTAAACAGATACTTGAGGCTCTTATGATTAGTGAAAATCTCGCACGTCGTTCCATACAAATAATGCCTCCATATTTTTAATGCAAAAATAATAGTAGCTAACTCAAGATCATGAGTCGGGTAGTTCTTCTCATGTGGCCTTAACTTCCGTGAAGCATGAGCCACTACCTTTCCATTCTGCATTAGCACGCACCCCAAGCCTTTATACGAGGCATCACTATAAATCACAAAACCCTCTGTTCCGTTTGGTACTATCAAGATCGGAGCTATAACCAACCAGTCTTTCAGCTCTTAGAAACTTTTCTCTCGTTCCTCAATCTAGATAAATGGAACATCTTTCCTGGTCAATCGGGTGATTGGCGTAGCTATCCTGGAGAAGTCTTTGACAAAGCTTCTATAATAACTAGCCAAACCTATAAAACTACGCACTTCTGTGACACTAGTTGGCTGGGGCCAATTGACAATAGCCTTGATCTTTTGGGAATCTACAAAGATCCTCTTTTTGCTAATCACGTGTCCTAGAAATGCAATGCTAGAGAGCTAGAACTCACACTTCTTTAGCTTGGCATACAGTTTCTGCTCCCCTAGCTTCTGTAGAACCTTCCTCAGATACACTTCGTGTTTCTTCTGGTTTTTAGAATAAACCAAGATATCATTTATGAACACAATGACAAAGTCATCGAGGTGTGGCTTGAAAACCCAATTCATCAAGTCCATGAATGCAGCAGGGGCATTAGTGACCCCAAATGGCATTATAAGGAACTTATAATGCTCGTACTGGGTTTTGAAAGTCGTCTTCTCGATATCTGCAGGCCTCACTTTCAACTGGTGGTACCCGAACCTCAAGTCGATCTTGGAGAAAACATGTGCTCCCTTCAACTGATTGAACATATCACCAACCCTTGACAGAGGGTATTTGTTCTTGATGATGACTTTATTCAGCTCGCGGTAGTCAATACATAGCCGCATAGTCCTATTTTTCTTCTTCACAAATAATACTGGGGCACCCCACGGTGAAGAACCGGGTTTGATAAAACCCTTGTCTAATAACTCCTGGAACTGCATCTTTAGCTCCTTCAGTTCTATTGGTGCCATTCGGTATGGATTCTTGAATATGGGTAAAGTACTTGGTTGTACATCAATAGTAAACTCTATTTCTCCATCTACAAGCATCCTTTGCAAATCATCTAAAAAGACCTCAGGAAATTCCCTGACAATAGGGATCTGCTCTAAGGTCGATTATTGTGAGCGAGTGTCCATAACGCTACACAAGAACCCATGACATCTCTTATGTAGCAGATGTCTAGCCTGAATAGAGGAAACAAAATAGGGTGGGGTAACTACTCCCATTCCCTCAAACTGGATGCTCGAACATCCTGGGGTTTGTATACTGACTGTCTTGGCCATGCAATTTATAGAAGCAAGATTCACGGCCAACCAGTCCATACTGAGTATAACATCAAAACCACATATATCTAATGGTATCAGATCGGCTAATAATTGTGAGCCTCTAATCTATACCTTACATGCTCTATACATAGAATTCCCACATAATGATTCCCCCGATGGTATAGAAACGATTAACATATAACCTAAGGGTTCTGTCTCTATTTTCAGCTTAGCAGCAAATATGGGTGATATAAAAGAATGTATGGATCCAATGTCAAATAATATGCGAGCAGGCTATGAACAAATCTGAAGAATACCTACGACTACTGAAGTCGTAGCCTGAGTATCCCCCGGAGTTAGCAAGAAAACCCACCCTGAGCGTTGCTACTCATTTTGTTGTCCCATATTCTTGGTCTGCGATCTAGTCATAGGAGCTGGTAAGGTAGCGATGGTAGGTGTTTTACCCACCATAAACCGATTATTCTAGGGGCATTCCCTTGCAAAATGCCCTGGCTAACCACAAAAGTAACAACCCCTGGGGTTCTTAAGGCATATCCCTCTATGAAATTTCTAGCAGGTGGGACATTTAGGTACACCCCTATCAGAATGACTGATTCTACTCTTGTTGGGCCCTGTACTTCGTGATACTGCCCCAGGCCTAGAGAATGAAGATCCCTACCTTCTGTCTCTACTGTTTCCTGCCCCTTATCTCACTTTCTTCTTGGTGAAATCTTCTCCTCCTTGCTCTATAATTCTAGTGGTTGCCATTACTTCACTGTAAATAGCCAACCGGTGAGGTCTGATTCTGGTCTTGATTGACCACCTTAGCCTACTTTCAAACTTGCAGGCTTTCATGTTCTCTGTACCAATGACAGCGGCAGAAAATCTGGCTAACTCGGTGAACTTGGCCTTATAAGCCTCCACCGTTAAACCCTCCTGCTGTAGACTCATAAAATCTACGATCTTCTGGTCTCTGACTTTCTGTGGGAAGTACTTCTCGTTAAAGACCTTTGAGAATCACTGCCAGTCCATATGTGGTTCTCTGGCCTTTTCTGGGATCCACCACTTATGAGTAGCACCCTTGAACATGAATGTGGCATAGGCCACCTTTTGGACCTCGATGCAAGTTAGGATACGAAAGATCCTGTTCATCTCGACCAACCATTCTTCGGTTGCCATGGAGCCTCTCGAGCCATAAAATGTAGACGGTCTCAACTCCTAGAATCTCTTGTAGGAATGTGGTCTATCTCTATCATTCCCTTGTTGGCCTTCCTGATTGGTAGCACACTCTTGCCTTACTGGAGCACTGGTGCTAGCCTGATTCCTTGGTAGTGCCCCAACAACTCTCGTTACAAGGCGTTCCAACCTCTTTAATCGTTCCATGGCCTGATCCACGGCCTGATCCATAGCTATAGAAGTGCTTCTGGTATGTACCATTCACTGTAAAATACCAATGATCAAAATAATAGTAATCATCATAAGAATTTAACCATATATCTTAGTTCCTATCTGTAGACTGACTTTAGACTTGATAGTATAAGTATTTTTAGTCCTATCTCTCATGACTCCATGAAAACACTAAAGCTCTTTTACTTAGTAGTTTTCAAACCTGGAGCTCTAATACCACGTTGTCATGACCCAGAACCCACTCTGTGCGGATCTGGCATCCCGACCCCGGCCTGACATAATTGCCGAACCAGATCTTTTCCTTTTTATTTTAACTTAACATTTATATGTGAGTGTTATTAACATGCAATCAATAATTAAACATACAGCGAAAGACTTAATAAAATTTTTGCATTTATAACATTAGAGTTCTTTAAATATACAGATCCAAAAACTCTAAATACAACTATCCCCAAGATATGGGGTGATGGGAGAACACAGGATAAGTACTATACTTCACTGCCAAAATATCCTTGCAGTATATGTATCTGCAGCAACTCTACGCCTGTTCGGGATCCCAATCCCTACTTTCAAACTGTGGCGTCCTTACCTGAAATAGTCAAAATAAATATGTAATGAGCTAACTTAGCCTAGTAAATAAATCCCTTTGCTCTGTCATGGGTCAAAGTCAATATAAGAAAGTCCATAAACCAAGATAAACAAGGTTATGCCAATATGATAGCCAATCAAGAAAATGAGATGTCACAATAACAAGTCACAAAATGTGAATCAACTGAACTGACCCCTCGGGTCTAAGGCACATCCCATGATAGCAAAAACAATGAATATCCAACGATATCAAGTATATATATAAATCATCAACAAGGATTTAGCTTAGCCAATAAATGTACTACCACAATAATAGATACTGCTCAATATAAAAATGTTCTGGCAAACATATGATCATTGACTAAAATGTAACATGATCACCCAAATGAATGCAATAATAGATTTGAGCCTTAAATTTGTAGTGGATGGAATTCGATAGGGCCCGTCATACCCTATCATTATGCCTATTCAACACTATTCCTCGACTGTTTGTCCCTGCAAGTACAACAACTTATGGACGCATGAATAGCATTCGGAGCTCAATTTTATATATCATCCCTTGGAACGCTTCATCCTAAATATGATAGACATTGTGACCTTATCACAACTCCACGTATGAATAATATATCAAGATCACAATTTCTATCCAGAATATAAAAATGTGAAATATTCCCCGTTTTCCCACAGAGAACTATTGCCTCTCTAGGCCCGATATGAAGATGTATAATAATCACATAATCAAGATATATAATTCAATTCAACAATATTCATAACTATAATAAATATCGAAATGTGAATCAATAAAGGAATACAAGCTTTGGCAGTAACAAGAAATAACTGTGACATGGATAGAACTTTACCACATGCAGAGATCGAATTTTACTTACCCTTATTGTATAATTGAGAAAGTCAGACTTCTTTCTTTTTTCCCTTTGACGTTCCTATTATTCAGGAAATACATCTCAGTCTATTTTATACATAGTCTATGTTATTTATCAAATTTTATACATCATTGCTATAAGTATCTCATTTGCTACAATAGACTCTACTATTGAGTTCGGAATATCAAAGAAAATCGGTTTAGGCTTATACGGACTTCAATTTGGACTTCTGTACTGAAAAGGGCAAAATGATCATTTTACACTTTTACATGTCTTTATTTCTCGAGACATGTTTTCACAAATCGGACTCCAATTTTGAGTCCAGAATTCCCAAAATAATAAAATTCACTATTCATTCATTTTAATCAGAGTCTGTTTGACTCCTTTTTGACTCAATGACATTTTGGTAATTTCTCTTTATTTAAATATTTAATTAATTATTTTAATTTAATTACTTTGGGTCACATCATAATTATATATAAGTTTTGGGCCCCTTTTTAATTTTTAAAACATTTGGGTCAAATCTGTAAAATCAGGAATTACTATTCCAAATTGGAATAGCCAAATAATGGATAAGTCCACCAAATTAGGATAAGCTATCCTTATTCCTGTTTGGTTTTAAATTCAATTTCTAACATCAATAGCCAAACACCCCGCCCTAATCCCATTTAATTCATAACACAAAATGGTACAATTTTTAAATGTTCACATGTGCGGATGGGTCGGGTTTGACCCAAACCTGAACCAAACCCTAACCCAAGACCCATTACTGTGCTTCTTCTCCGATGGGTTTCCGGCGCCGGCGTCGGCCACATTTTTCGATCACTTTTTTACACCAAACTCAATGTAGTTCTCTCATATTTTTCACAAGGATTATAACCCTAGGTTCAGTTTTTCAATTTAAGTTACACACCTTCACAAATAGGGGAAAATCAGTGGGTCTCCGGTGAGACCTGATTTTTCAATTAGTATCTTTTTCGCTATTTCGTGCTATTTTACTTACAATTTTGGCCCAAGTCTTTCCCCATTCCCTTTCTACACCAAAGAGAATCAATTCCTCATTGTTTAATTCTCACAAAACCCCCAAAATGTTTCAGCCATTAAAACCTACAACTCCCTAGTTCTTACTTATTTCTTGCTTATTTTGCCTCATTTCAATTGCAGTAAGTTCTTTTTTGAGTATACTACCTAACCCTATAGTTTTTAACATGCATATTACTCTAAAAACTAAAAACAACAAAAATGATAACTTGAAATTGCACTCACCTTTTCTGTTGCAGAATCCCCTTATTCCTTTTCTGTTTTCACATCTAAATCCTCCAAGCACTTCTTCTATACCCTCAGCTTCTCTTATTTGCTCTTAGTTCTTGCTTTCTTTTCGGTTTTTCTCTATATCTCACCACCCCTTTTTTCTCTCTCCTCCTTCCTTCCCTCCTTCCTCTATCTTTCCTTTTTATTTTCTTTCTTTTCTGTTTTTCATTTCTTAACCTTAAGCATTTAATTGCTTGGTGGATATTTTGTAAAGTATATATATAATATACAAAACACACACCACTTACCTCCACCTCACACATACCACTACCGACCTCCCCTCTTTTGCCCTTTCTCTCTTTCTCTATATATGTATATATAACATATAAATTATATACATATATATACTGTATTGCCACCTATATATACATATATATATACGATTTATATATATACACACACATACACACACTATTTCACACACATACATATATATATTGTTATATATATATATGCCTATATATATATATATATATCTATTATATACATATATATAAATATACATATGTATACACATGTATATAAATATATTAACACATGTACATGTCTACGTACACGTTTTTTTGTGCAGTCTGATTTCTCGTACGGGTGTTCCCTAGGTACTCGGGATTGCTTAAAATGACTATCGGGTATTTGACAGTGTTTGTATTCTTAAAATTATACATCTATCTCATTATAATACGTGTTCGGGTTACAAGTCGGTTTTACACTAATTGACTTGGTCTACCTCAGGTCGAGTGCTATATTTCGGGTCAAGCTGTCACAACTTGCCTTGACGAATTCTCTGCTCCACACCCTGTGATAGTTCTTTTCAAAAATTGTATAGCCAAAGGATAGACACTTTTAATAAAAAAACTCACCATTAGCTGAGAAATGCTATATGAGCTGGTCCTTGGCAGGATGTAAACTGAGGAATTTTGAAAATTTCCTCAGCATCAAAGGGCAGCAAATTATCATCAATCGCGTCTTTCCTCCATTTTATAGCTACCATATCAATAAAATAGATGACTTTAAGAAACTCGAGATACCATTGTCTTCTTAATAACACATTATTTATAGTCAAAAACCATAAAATATCCCCTTTCTAACAACTAGCCAACACACTAGGCAAATTTTGAGTTGATCCAAGAATATAGAGCACATCAGAAATGAACTCAATATGCAAATAAGTTTTAAACATATGTTAAAATTGATGTCATGATGATGCTCTAATATTAAAGGGGTTTTCGGCCAAATATCTACGAATATGTTGTTAATTAGTATGGGATCCAAATGCATTATTTTTAGAGTAATGCTATGCTGACCAAATAATTCTACCAAAAATATTTACACAACTGATGTGGCAGTATTGTATTAGTTTTATATCACATCATGATATGATATAAAACTAATACAACACTGCTATATCAGCTGTGTAAACACTTTTGGTAAAAGTTTCAAGTAACCATAACATTATTGTTATTTTTAACCCCAAAAGTCTCTCAATATTTATGTAATTAAAATACCCCTTGTATATAAACATCCATCACTCTAACTGCCTTTCGTAAATTAAGAAAGTGTTTCAAAAAAAAAAAAAATTTCAAATTTCAAAAATCAATAACTTACAAATTAAAACCCCATTTTTAATAAAATTTATATATTTGGGTTCTAAAAATTAAGATCTATTAAATAAGATCTATATTGTATATGAAAAATTAAAAAAGAAGGAAAGATATGAACTAGTAAAATTTTGTCCCAACGAAGTGAAATTTTGGTCTAAAGAAAATAGTGAAATTTTACTGTTTTACTAAAAAAAAAAAAAAAAATTTCATTGATTGAGATTAAATTGTCTATTCTCTCTTTAAAAAAAAAAAAGGAAATCTCATTGTGAAAATTTAATAGTACCCTCTGAAAAAAGAATTTAAGAGAAGAAAATTAGTAAAGTTTCACTCTACTTGTAAACATGAAATTTGACTATTTTAAAATAGTAAAATCTCAAAAATAATCACAAAGTTGTGCAATGCCAATAGGAATGAAATACTAAGAAGGATAATTTCTCATTGTTTTTCAATGGATTTTCAGCCGCGTGAATCTATGAAATAATTGAGTATGAACTAGCCAAATCAACTGATTCGTTCTCTGCAATTCCAATAGGTTGGATAGACTATGTGGAAAGTATTGGCACATATGACTCCTTCCTTGGTCGGGCGTTGCCCTTCGGCTTAAACTCGTAGCCATCCGGCCCATACCACGAACGGTATTGCCCTTGTGGCCTTTTTAGAGAGCAGCTTCATTTTGTTCCCTCTCTAATTGAGATGGCAAAAGTAGAGGAAAGTAGTAAGGAATTCTAGAGAGGGAAAGTTGAAGTCATGTATGAGGATGCTATCGTGTTGGCTTTGATAGACTACAATGACGGCTTTGTTTTGCTCCATGACTAGGGCCAGAGATTTCCAATGGAGAGAGTTAGGAGTGAGATCCGTGAAATCGCCATTTGTAAAGTTAAACTTGTGTCACCTACTCTTAAGTGGACCAAACTCAAAAAAAGTCGGTCGATTGATCTTTTAACAAAACAAAAGCAAAAACAAAAAAAAAAACCGTGTTTCGAGTATGTTTTTACTTTCTAAATTTGTCTATGTAAGAGACTTATTACAAATTATTTTTATAAAATATATTTTATATATAATAATTTAATTTGTATCATCATTGAATTTTTCATACTACCGTACCACCAAATTTTATTTTTTATTTTATTTTTTTGTTTCCCACCATCTCATTAAATAATTTCCCATTTAATTAAATTTTGTCATTTTTCAGAATGATATTGGTAAAGTTGTATATATCTCTGTATTTTGAGACCTCAATATGGTGTCTGATATCTATATTTTGTTCACTGTATAGACTCAGTAAATGATCCAAATAGGTAATTTGCCAGCGTTACATGAATTTGGGTAAAATATTGAGCGGCCACCTCCTCACCCTTCTCTCTCTCTCTCTCTCTCTCTCTCTCTCTCTCTCTCTCTTTAAAGAATAATAGTCATTAATAATTAAAACTACCCATGACTGTCATCCTAATAATGATCATGATTATTCATATCATAATCTCCATTGGATCCATGACATCACCACTAATTATAACCATATGTCATCATCAATATATGACTTCTTCTCTTAATTTTTTGTTTTAATTTTTTTGGTTTTTTAGCATTTTGGTAGAGCAATCACTTCTTTTTCTATTTAATTTATTTTTTAGGCAGTATTTTTTTAATTACTAAAAACCCAGATTTGTTGGGTCCTCCTAATTTTATATTGTTCCAAACACCAGTGAAAGAAAATATGTAATTTTCACAATGTCTGCCTCTTTGTTCTCCTGCCAGTGCCACTAATACTTTGA
The DNA here is from genome assembly GCA_008638375.1 of Nyssa sinensis. NCBI lineage: Eukaryota > Viridiplantae > Streptophyta > Magnoliopsida > Cornales > Nyssaceae > Nyssa > Nyssa sinensis. The sequence continues at coordinate 28,257,960 of CM018050.1, forward strand.
TTTCAAGAAGAAGAACAAAAAAAACGGATGGAATGATTTGAATATGAATTTAAATAATGAAGTGGTGTCGAGAGATGGTTAGGCCTTTTAAATTGAATTGAACTCTGGAAACTGAGGCAGGGTGGGGAGAGAGAGGAGTGACGCTGATTAGAAGGAGAAAGGCAAGTCAGAGAGAGTTACAGCCCTTTTTTTCGACGCAAGATGAGTTTTTTTTTCTTCCTATTTTTGTGAATTTCTCATGGAGATTGTTGAATCAAGTTAACTCAGTTACATTATATTTGATCTTTCATTAGAGGGAAGTGAATCCAATGAAGTGTTGTACTTTATTTCTCTCCCAGAAAGAACTAAACTCACCATTTGAAAAATATTATAATTTTTTAAGTAGAAGCCACTTATGAGAGAAACACTTCCGACTTCTTTAGTTGGGGCTATCGGCTCATAATAATATGTTCATCACAACCATGGAGGAGTAAGAATGGTCATATCTTTTTCATTTCTTTTAATTTTTTTTTTTTTTTGTTTTGTTTTGGAGGAGTATGAAAATTAGAAAGCCAAGGGAAACACCTCAACAGAAGCATGGGGCCTAATACAGCAATCAAGCAAGTAAACAGAGAATGGAGAAGCAGAAACCAAACAAAAAACAAAGCAAAAGCCAAAATGCCTAATAGAAAAAGAAACCAGAAAAATTATAGCAAATATAAACAAAGTAGAAATGTAATTCCATAAGTTGGCCTACTCTCTAATAAATTAAGTTTTCAGAGAAGTTGGTTATCTAATATGATATAGAGACATCTTCGGTTCAAGTCTTTGATGAGCATTGCTTTACATGTTAAATTTTCAATGCAGAGATGTAAACAATTTTCTTGTTTAAAATTGAGATGAACAGGGGTGGCAGGCAAGATGACTAGCGTGCAAGATCAAGAAAAAAAAAACACACACACTCCATAGTCCATCCTCTAAGGTTACCATCTGCTACCTAACAGATCACCACAGCTAGATTAGTCAACAACTCACTACAATGGCCATAATCCCAAGTCCTAGCAACAGAAGCATCATAGCTATGCCTTCTGAAAATTATCCCAAGTTAAACACCCAAGAACAACAATTATTTGCCTTCTACCTACCTTTTTTTTTTTTTTTTTTTTATAACTTTTGGAGCAGAGCATAAGTTTGATGCATTCTATTAAACAGAATTAATAAAAATATTGTAAGCAGCATGTGTAGCAAATTGCTACATAAGGATAATATCTCCACCGAAAATAGGATAGAATGTAAAGATATGGCTTTGTCAACAAAGAAAAACAGTAAATTTTTGGTGCAGTGGTTGTAGCAGTGTGTTTATAGGAGCTTGGGGGATTCACAGTTGTGGTAAAGTGTGTGATGGAATTTGTGTGGTGATAGAGAAGGTTTGAGCAGCTGCTTGGCAATGTGTGCAGTAGTATAGTTGGTGGTGGTAGTGGCAGCATTAACACATCAAAGATGATGATAATGGAATAAGTAGAGAACAAATTTGTGCATTTTGAAAGTGTAATTTGCTGCTTTCACCAACAACAAAATTGGCACTGTCTTAAAGGAAAATTGCTTTAGAATTAGAACTTTTGACTAATTTATTATAATAAACCCTCTAGATAAGCCGGAGTAATCACAAATTACTAAGAAAACTTGAAACTATTTTCATGATTTTACACAAAATATAAATAAATAACAATCCCATATGTATACTTGTGATTGTATTCAACATACCAGGAGCAAAAAAGAAGGAAGGAAACGTATGGATAGGTACTACTTTTCCCTTCTGAAGACCAATTAGCCCTATAAATTTTTAAAAAGGGTGACTAGAGAGAATTCCACTGGTGTAGCTACTGACTGGAGATATGTAATAGAAAAGAGGAGTAGATTCAATTTGTTATGAATGTCGAGAAGAGGAAAAAAGTAAATCATTCTCAAGCCCGAGGATAAAGATACGAGAGGTTCCTTAGATGCTATGAACCCAAGGTGACGGCGATTGGTCCTTCTCACTATGGAGAACCCAAACTCCAGCAACTGCAGAACCTCAAGCTCATAGTAGCAGGATGATATGTCTCATTCGGTAAAAGGAGACTTGTAGATCTTCATTGTGCAGATAATAGAGGATTTAGGAAGGTTTGTACTGAGGACTGAACAATCGTCTTTCTAGAAGATCATTCCCACCTATAATGTTCTTGGATGGGTGTTTCATTCTACACTGAGATGGTGTCTACAATTAGAAAATTACATGATAGCCAAGTGATAAGGTAAAAATTAAGATTCCGATGCATCATCACATATTGCTATAACTATTAACTCTTATTGTATCAGATTGTACTTCATTCCCCCAAACAATTAATGCAAGCTGAGGTGACAGACTATACAAGAAATTACAGAACAGCTAATTAGTGATTCCATTGACATTTATGGGTAAGAGAAAAGTATGCTTCAGGATGCAAACGCATCATCACATGTTATTTAGTTATATACAACAGACAGATTTCCAGTCACCCTAAGTCCTATCCTGTATTAAGTTGGTAATCATCATCACCGACATTAAAGCACGTTACACCCTCAAGCAATAAATTTCAAGCTCAGAAAGCAAAACTGAATAAAAATCTGAACAACAGACATGGCTACTTTGGCATTTATGGGGAAAGTAAATATTAAGAGGTAGAAGCATCATCACATATAACATTTAACATACAACAAAAGGAAATCCCAGATACATTAGTCTCTATCCTGTAATAAGTTGTTGATCATGTTTACCAAAGGAAGGGTGCCCTTTCCCATAATCTCTATCCTAGAAGTATTAGAGGCTTGAGAGAAAAGAGAGAGCCCAAAAAATATAAGCTCAGGAAGAAATAGCCGAGACGACAAGAATCCATGCCAATAACGAGGTTCTAGGTCAAAAAAAGCATTAAAGAACCTTCTTGTACCTTGTAAATCAAGCTTAAGCAGAATATCCATACCGAAACAAAAAAATTCCCTTTGGCGCCTCCTCTCTATGGGCCACAAATCTTTCCAAACTTCTGCAGACAATTCATTTCCCAAGAGGTTTCTGTCAGCACCAAGATACTGAACTATTGAATTGGCAACAATTGGAGCTGCAGCTAGGGTCCTTGCTACCATATAACCAGTTGAAGGGTGCACCATCCCAGCTGTACCGCCAATTCCAACAACTCTTTGAGGGAGCACCGGAAGGGGCCCTCCCATTGGAATCACACAACGTTCATCCTCTTCAATACTCTTCACTTTTATACCTAAGTGCCTTAATCGAGCCACCATTCTTTCCTGAATATCCTCCATTCGTAGTCCAGGCCGAGCTACAAGGGAAGTTTCTTCAAGAAATATACGCTGAGAAGAAAAGGGCATTGCATAAAGAAAAGTGGGGATCCTACTGTTTCTCTCTTTTAGTTCCATATTGTTGTTAAGATGGGAATCTCTCCAATCCATGAAAACCATCTTATTTACATCAAACGGGTGTTCCTCTACTTCAGCCAAAATTCCATAAGCCACTTGGTACCCGGGATTATAAGGCTTATCATACTGAACAAGACATCTGGAAAAGCCAGTTGCATCAAGAACTACTGTAGCCTGGACAGTGACACCGTCATTACAAATCAACAGAGATTTTGATTCCTCGTGTATAACTTTTATCACTTTCGCTTGATGAAACTTCACCCCATTTAATATGCATTTCTGCATCATTTTCGATTTTAGCTGCTTCCTGTTAACCCTCCCATAAGGTCTACCGAGATTTTTAGTTGATTGGTCATCGATGAACACAACAGCACCAGACCAGGTAGTGTCAAGGCAATCTAGCAAATCCATAGACTCAAACTCATCCACCCAAACACCATAATTGTTGGGCCATATCAATTTGGGAGATGGGTCTATCGAGCAAACCGAAAGCCCTGCCTCTGAAACTTGTTGCGCAACTGCGAGCCCTGCAGGGCCACCTCCTACAACTGCTAGGTCCACCACAAGGCCCTTTGAAGGGTCATACATAGGAAGCTCAAAATCAAGATTCTCCTTCTTGGTTTCAGGAACAAGCTCCAAAAGGGCACTACTACTAGCCTTAACACAACCATTCTTACTCCATTTCACATAAGATTTCCTACGACCAAACCTAAGCTCCAGGTTTTGTGGCTTTGAAGAGCTCAAATTACTCACTTTTTCCGCAAACCCATGATGTGGGTGCAGAAATTCAAGCTTATTATGAGTTTTAAGCAAAGTATCCATGAAATATAAGATATGTCTTTCAATTCTCAAGAAAATTCCAACTGGCTCTCAAAAAATTATTGAAAACACAAACTATTAATAATTTCCCAATTTCTCAACTGAATTATGAACTCCCAGCAATACACAAACCTTTTAACTTCAGAAATCACACGGAATTTAGAATGGGTCTTTACAAGAACTAAAAATTTCAGCAGATAGTTGTGCAAGACCTAAAGCAGCAAAATAAGGAAAAAGTTGAAAGACTGAAACGGGCCTTATGAATTTCAGAAGATGTTCATAAACAAGAATAGAATCATAACTAACAGAAACGCATTATTGAATTAACAGGCCATACAGAGTCGAAGACTTACCGTGGTGGGGGAGATAGTGGGTGAAGAGAGAGCAAAAGAAGCATTTTAGGATTCGAGAATGCAGAAGCTAACGAAGGTGTTCTGATGGATCCGGTAATGGTAAAGCTTGTGTGGCCTATCCTCAGCGACACACCGAAGTGGACCTGTGGTTGCATTTGAGTGATATCGCTGATATCTAAAAATAGCCAAAAATGGTTTTTTTTTTTTTTTTTTTTTGTTTTTTTGGGGATAATTACATTTGTTTCCAGTTTCTAACAATTGTATGGATATTTTTTATATTTTTTTAAAATTATATTAAGTATTAATAATATACAAATTTCTTTTTCATACAAAATTATACTTGATTTTAATTAATTTTTATTTTTGGCAATAATTGCATTTGCCTCTTGTTTGTGACAATTGTATGGACATTTCTTATATTTTTTAAAATTATATTAATTATTAATAATATACAAATTTCTTTTTCATACAAAACTATACTTGATTTTAATTAAATTTTTTTAAACAATTAAAATACTCTTACACATTATAGGTGTAGCTTGGAGAGACTTAAAAACCTATTCAACTGAGAAATTTTTTGTTCGAACGGATGCATATATTTGAAGAAAAAAAATATTGTAGCTTTGGTTATGTGTTTTAGTATTGGAATGAGATCTTAAAAATGTCATTTGAGAATGAGGAAGAGGTTGATAAGGTGTTGTGGAGGTGTAGCTTGGACAAGCTAAAGAACTTGTTTAATAGAGAAATTTCTCTATTTGAACAGACAAATTTGAATACAAAAAATATTGTAACTTTGACTATGTTTTGCAGAATAAGAGCTTAAAAATGCCATTTGAGAAAGAGGTTGATAAGGAGTTATGAAGGTGTAGCATAGAGAGCCTTAAGAACTTGTCAACAAAGAAATTTCTGTATTTAAATTGATATAGATTTTTTTTATGTTTATCCGTTGTAAGGAAAACAATTATTGTGGAATTCTCTCTCTATCTAATTTTTTTCTATTTTATTGTTCACCCATACTAGAATGACAAAAAAAATATAGACAGTAAAATTTCTCTTTTCAGAAATAGATAAATTATTTTTGAAGCAGTGAAATAGAAAATTTCTTTGTTTTGAAGCAATGAGTGAAATTTCTTTGAGAATTGTTTTTGCAAATATTCATATGTAATGTGGATTTTATTTAATAGATCTCGATTTTTAGAACCCTAATTTTATAGAAAATTAATTTATAGATTTAAAGTTATTGAATTTTGAACTTTGAAAAACAAGTTAGAAAATAAATTGTTAACTTACACGCATGAGGTCTTACGTGACTTTCTAATGTTTTTAAGGGTATTTTGTCACAAAAATACTTAGGGACTTAGTGGGTAAAAATGTTTTGGGTTGGACTCACGCGTAATTAAGGACTTACTAAGGGACCTATAAGTGAACGTCCCTATATTTTTTTCAATTTCTTTTGTGTCATGACCAAAAGTTGTATAACTCCATCTAATAGAAATTTACTGCATTCATTGAGTTTTTCCTTTAATTTAGACAAGCTAGAGCCAATAACTTCTTTCTCCCACCTCTATTTAACCGCATCTGTACAAGATAGTTATTCAATCCAAATAGCTTTAAATTTAACAACATTTCTTAATTTTCAAACTCTCTCGCTTAAGCAATAACACAACATTTGAGTGTTTTTTCTCCACTCTTCACTAGCAGTAACTTTATCCATCTTTTTTATCATGTACCTTTCACTTTATTTGATCTATGAATTAACATTTATAACGCCATCACGATTGAGAATTTTGTCATATGATGACATGCAAAATATCCAAGAAAACCTAGAAAAGTAGACAAGTCACATGCAAAGATACCAGCACTGTTAAAATATCCAAGTTGAAAATACTCATAAGTTTGAGTTACTGAGAATGGACTATGGTGAGATATTCTCAAAGTCTCGTGTTAAATTGAGTGATATAATGAATTCGTCTTTCAACTTAGTTGAGAAGATCCCCAAACAAAAGATTGTATGTAACATCTTAAGATCTTTACCTGAGAAGTTTCAAGCAAAGGTCAAAGTCATTTAGGAAAGTGAGAATGTTGATGCTTTCAAAGTAGAATAACTTGTTGCGTCCTTAAAGACCTATTAATTGAGTCTTTGTCAGCCTAAAAAAAAAAAAACAAGGGCATTACACTTAAATCTGTGAAAGAATGCAAGACAGAATTTGAACTAAGTTTTAGTTAGATGAAAACAAAATGGCCTTGTTCATCAAGAAATTTAGGAGGTTTTGTATGAATAAAAAACAAAGTTATAAATGTCAAATTAAAAATTCATCTGATAGGTCTAGGCCAAGCAAGTCTTCTACATGGCAATTTTGAATTTAATCTTGCTCAATTTTAATTCAAGATAAAACACAATTAAATTTCACTTTGATTACGTGCTAGTTAGGGTTACACTGTGTGCAACAACAATATGTGAGATATAATTAAACTAAAGAAAACAATAAAAAGAAATGACACAGATTTTTGTTTACGAGAAAATTGCCACAAATCAATTGTATCTGTATTAGAAAACCCCGGGACGCTTACCCAAATACTCTGAATGCACTAAAAGAAATATTGAAAGATCCAAACATAATATTCAAAAACAAATCCTAATACCTCAAGTTTATTCACTGTTATGCTACTTTCTCAATCTCATATCCATAAGATTTATTCAGTGTATCCACCGTCACGTATCCATGAACGGTATCAAAACACAACTGTGAATGCCCACGCAGCCTCGAACTCCTTCGATTGCACTGATCCAAAAATTCACCAAATTATCTTGCACCGTGATTCAATTGAGATGTCAAATAAGTTCTTGTATTATAAGGCATGTGATAAATCATAAATGAAATGCACAACTTTATAAAATGACAGGAAAACCCTAATGAAGAGCAACCCAAAAAGTCTAACTACAAAACATTTCATTTTCCTGTTATACCTTTGGAAAATAAGACAAAAAAAAAAAAAATATATATATATATAGGGCTAAAAATCACACTGCATCAAGATGTGCTCGAGCAAGCTAGCCAGTAAGTAAGAGCAAGCACTCACTAGAGTTCGCTCGAGTGAGCTTTTCTCTAGCGAGCTACCTAACGAGCTCTAGCGAACTGTGTACTAGACTTTGCTCGAGTAAACATAAGATTGCTCTAGTAAACTACTGAGCGAGCTCTAGCGAACCAACCACTGGACTTCATTCGAGCACTGGTGAAGCTTGCTCGAGCATGCTCTAATAACTTACTTGCGGAAGAAAAACATTAGAAATTTTGAAAAATATTTTTCAATTTTAAAACCAATGCATGAATGGCCTTATGTTTTTCAAATACTTAAAATGAAAATATACATCTATGATCGATACACATTATGCATGAAGGTGAGTGTGTGCAGGCCAGAGTACTAGATCATTACCTTTTTTAAAAACATGAAGATCCACCATAGTTAGGGATAATCCAAGTTACTTTGTTGTAGATTTGAACATGACTTGAGGCACTCTAACTATTCTAAGAAACTGGATACAACTCGAGATGTTTTGTCAAACGGATATGCCAACACAACGATAGACTTCTAGACCTAACAAACTCTCTTTTTGGCAATCCGTGACAAAATATACTTCGTAACATATACATGGATACTTAAAGCAAAATAACTTGTAAAACCCTCGAAAACCTATAAGAAAAGAAAATACAAGTTAAGCTTCTCTGATCACCTTGTTCCATAAACAACTGCAATTGATATAGAGTAAGATACACCTGATAACAACTGCAAATAGACATGAATCACTACCCCGTGAAAAGCATCAACTGGTAGGAAGATAATAACATTCAACAAGAAATATCACATATCATATATGGAAACAACAAGAGCAGATAAAATATACAACATGCACTCCCCAAAAGATAAACATCATGCACTGCCCCTCAATAAATACTCCCCCTTTTTGTCACGATGACAAATGGGGATGGATAGTAACAGAGCATAGAAAAAGATATAGATATCAAAATAAAAAGATAATAAACAATCCATAGCAAAAGAAGCAAAGCTACATCAATCCAACATGGTCAACAATAAAAAGATAATAAGCAATCCATAGTTAATGCAACTAATATAATCCAACCTCACCACATCAGACACTCAAGTATATCACTCATCATCAAATAAATTCTCTAGACGAGTGGCCAGGTGCTAAACATCACTAAAAGTCTGCTACTGATGGGCCCATATCTCTGTTTGCTGGCGAGACACATGTGATCAAGCAACTGTTGTTATCGATCAAAGATCCCTCGAAGTGAGAGATAAAAATCAATCTGAATTCGCTGATAATGCTAGTCTAGGTCAGCCTAAGTCACTGGTTGTGAAGATCTAGTAGCTCTTTAGGAAAATAAATTTGTATGAGGTTGAGATGTTGATGGGGGAACTATAAGAATGCCCTCAATATGATCCACTAGGAAGTCATCAACATCGGGTGAAGCCTGCGGCTGACCCTGCCGAATATGACTCCTGAGTTGTGAGCATGTAGCCTCCTAAAACTCATACAACTGAAGCATTTTCTCATCTATGTGAAAGAGTGGGACGGAATGATAGACACATATCTGTGTAATCATACAACCGAATAGAAGGGCGTTGGTGCTCAAACGAGGAGCAGTGGCCTCGAGGATGTATTAAAAAATGAGAGTAGAGGCATCAATGTGAAGACCAGTCCGTATAGCATGGAGAAGATGTTCATGCGACACCCTGAATGAGCAAGTATGACTCACTGGATGAAAAACTGAATAGAAAATCAAGTGAAGGAAGCGATAGTCCTCAATAAGGGACCGGAGCCCCATCCGAGAGGGAAAGATACCAACTCCATCCACACGGAAGTAGTCGCAATAAGCACCTCAGATGAACTGACAATAATAGGAAGGTAGGGGTACTAAATATCAAACAATCTTGTGATATCAAGACGAATAGCTAAAATGTATAGCAAGAGATATGTCAAAGTGAATGCCTCGAACATATGCATGAACTAAGTCCTGGCCCACTATGAACTCAAGCTTCGCGTAAAATCCGCGAACTCATGGATAATTTGCTGGACCACAATAAAAAGACTAGGAAGCCATCCTTTCTTTGTGAAATGAAGAAGGGCCATGGTGCCTTGAAAATCATCTACAATGACAAACCGCTCACGGAGCATAGTTTGGGTGTTAAACTAAGTGAACCTATCCCGAGCTGCATCATACCTAAACTAACTTGCCATCAACTGTGGTACATAACGTACCATGTACAAAAACAACGACGAGTCAATGGGCTGACAATGTTTGGGGCCATAATGAAAATAGAGAGGGAAGATCCTACAATGGCACTAAGTTCAGAAACTGCACTAGTAGTTTTAGACTAGTCCAATAATCTGGAAATAGAGTAAGGAAACCAAAGAAACTCAAAGAGAGACATGAAAGAATGGAAGATCTTGAGGTGCTTAGTGATGTAACCGAAACAAAATTTGGTTTGATAAACCAAACCAAAAAAATCAAAATATGAGATGAACTATAAAAGACGAGAAGTGAGGGTGTTTGAGAGGAACATGGAAGAAAGTGAAAGAAAAAAAAGAGCACATGTGGCGCGATTTATATGTTACGACGCCTCAGGTTCCACATTCGCTTGCTCAAGCGAAGTGGGAGCTCGCTCCACTAACTAGCACAGTACTGGCCAAAATAATTGTTGCCAGTTTTCTAAAAAAATTTCAATCCTTTTGAGTTTTGCATGCAAAAATATTCTAAACTTGGTCTCAAACCAACCCCCCCCCCCCCCCCCCCCCCCCTCTTTTTAAATAAAATAATCCTTAGAAAATAAAAATATATATATATAGGCAAAATCCATTTTAAGTGTTAGAGACTATGATCAAAATTGATTCAATTTTGTGTGAAATCCCTCAAAGTCTAAAACACTTAATAACTTCCAATTCCTATCTCAGTATTCTTTCTTAGTGAATTATGATATGAAAATACAGTCACCATCCCATGAAATGAAGACAAAGATTTTTATTACAGTATTGTATGATTCAATAGACAATAAGAGCAAACAACTATAGTAAATCATCATCAAGAGAAAATTCATAAAAAAAAAAAAAAACTCTCCCTTGATCTGACTCCGTCAATCAATCAAGATTTTCAACAAAAGAAACGAATTTGATTTCAATGTAGCTTTCACATTATTGAGGAGGCAACTCTTTTCAACAGTACACTAACCCCTTTAACATAATTCACACTGGCTCATAGGTAGCCATTTCCTTGCACAATTGAATATAAAAAGAATTTTGATATTGGCTTTTTTTTGTTTAATAAAAAAAGAATTGCTCTCAAACAATCATTTCAACCATGGACTCATTAAAAATTAAACATTAAACTGATATGAAAGCTTATCATCAAGCTCACATTCATGGAATGGTTGTGCATGTGTAATTACTAAAAAACAAACTAGAATGCAACCAAGTATAAAAGGCTCTTAGGAAGAAACACCAAACTGAGTTACTTTAATCACGATCTTTAAAAAAATTGTCATTTTTTTACATTAATATTTCCTAAAAACAACTTAAGAAAATAAAAATAAATAAATCAAAAGACAAAGAATAAGATAAACAATAAAAGGACAAGCCTAAATCTCTACCATAGCTATAGACAATGATTCAGCAAGCTTTGCATATTTTTAGATTATGGAAGCAATGGACATTCACTCAATTGAACAAATACCAATATAATCCCTAAGGTTTTCAAATCAAAGACTATCTAACGGTTTGATGAAATTATCAGCATGTTGATGTTTAGTAGGTACATATTGCATAGTGATGATATTCTCTTTAACTAGTTCACGATTGAAATGATGTCAAATATCAATATATTTTGTCCGTGAGTGCTTAACCGGATTTTTGGATATATTGATGGCATTTGAATTGTCACAAAACACTACCATTGTGCTACTTTCAATCCCATAATTCTTGAAAATCCACAATGAGCACAACAACTGCCTGCAACAATATATTTAGCTTCAATTGTTGATAAGGATATGGAATTCGGTTTCTTGCTATGCCAAAAAACCAAGGCATTACCTAAATAGAAGCATCCACCGGAAGTACTTTTTGGTTAGCAACATTACCGGCCCAATCCACATTTAAGTATACAACTAAGGTAACATTGGTATCAAATAGATATTAAAGACCATATCCTTGGGTTGCACTCAGATATTAAAGACTTCTTTGGATTTGATTGAAATCAAGTGCATACACCAACACTAAAGGCAATGTCAAGATAACTAGAAGTGAGATAGAGTAGGCTACCTATCATGCTCTTATATAAAGTAAGATCTACATGAATGCTTGTAATTGTTTTGCTAAGTTTAGTGCTAGTGTTCATAGGAGTCCTAGCATGCTTAGCAGAATCAAGGCTAAATTTCTTTATTAACTCATTGGCATATTTTGATTGAGATATAAAAATCCCATCTTTCAACTATTTTAACCCCAAAGTCCTAAAAAGAAATTAAGTTCCCCAACCATACTCATTTCAAAACCAACCCACATTTCTTCAGCAAATGCTTGAGTATGGTTGGTGCTAGTGGAACAAAAAACTATGTCATCGATATAGACTTGGGCTATGACAAAGGCCTTCCTTTCATTTCTAACAAACATTGTTTATCCGCTCCTTCTCTTGAAAACCCTATTTCAAGAAGATATGTTGAAAGTCATTCATACCAAGCTCTAGGAGCTTGTTTCAATCCATAAAGGGCTTTTTCTAGGCGATAAACATGCTTTGGACTTTATGAGTCCTCAAAACCTTTAAGTTGTTCCACATAGACTTCTTATATTAGAATGCCATGAAAAAAGGAACTCTTTATATCTATTTGAAATAATTTAAATTTCAAATGGAAAGCTACAACTAAGAGCAATCTCACACTCTCTGCCCAAACTACAATAGAAAATATCTATTCAAAGTCTATACCCTCAATCTGGGTATAACCTTAAGCCACTAACCTAGCTTTATTCCTTACTATGGTACCATGTTCATTCAATTTATTTTTGAAAATCCACTAACCTAGCTTAGGCACTAGCTCTCAAACATCAAGTTTAGTGAACTGAAGCAACTCTTCTTGCATTGCAAGTATCTAGTCATTATGTTGGAAAGCTTTATTCATATTTTTAGGTTCCACTTTTAAAGTGAAACAATGAAAGCTCACTTCATTTTCTAATTGAGCTTTAGTCATGACACTTTTGTTTAAATCTCTAAGTATATTTGAGGCATCATGACACTTGGACACCCAAGTTGGTACACCAACATCATGAGTTGATAAGGTACATTTAGTCTTTCTCAACTATTCATCCCTAGATGTGGGGTTTGTTGATTTCTCTAGAAGAGGGTCAACCACATCTATTACCTCATCACCAGATTCTTTCCTAGTTGTAACTCTTTCATCATCAATAGTTACATTGATTGATTCCATAACGATCCCCATTCTAAAATTAAGAACTCTAAAGGTTCTACTGTTAAAGGAATATCCTAGAATGATACCTTCATCGCTCCATTGATCAAATTTTCCTAAATTTTCTCAGTCTCTTAAGATATAGCACACATTGTCAAAGACCTTGAAATATTTAAGGTTAGGTTTCCTGCCATTCCATAACTCATAGGGAGTTTGGTTAGAACTAGGTCGCAGGTAAACCTTGTTGCTTGTATGGCAAGCCGTGTTAACTGCTTCTACCAAAAAAATTCTAGGCACTCCCTTATTGTGGAACGTAGCCCTGGCCATCTCTTGGATGACTCTATTATCTCTCTTAACGACCCCATTTTGTTGAGGTGTATATGAAGCTGAGAATTTATGTTTAATCCCTAGAACATCATAGTATTCAATAAGTTTTGATTTATCAAACTCTTAACTGTGATCACTTCTCATTCTAGAGATCTTGTATTCTTTCTCATTTTAAATCTGTTAACAGATTTTAATGATTGTATCATACACATCATTTTTCTATCTCAAGAAATCAACAAAGCAATAATGAGAGAAGTCATCTACCATAACCAGGATATATCTCCTACCTCCTAAACTCTTAGTACATGTTCAACCCATGAGATCCATATGCAATAATTGAAAAGGTCTTAAGGTGGCTAGCAATGTAGACTTCTTATATGAAACTCTTGTTTGCTTTGCATTTTGGTATGTTCCACATATACCAGGTAAAGTCCTCTTAACTTTGGTAAGTCACGAACTAAGCCTTTATTTAAAAGTCTTTTCAGGTCTGTTAAGTTCGAATGGCCTAGTCGATTATGCCACATGTTATATCTCTTAAATTTGGCATTGGTGCATGTAATAGTGGGATTTAGATTAATATAATAGCAATTATCTAATATCTTAATCCCTTGCAGTATACACTTTCCACTATCATCGATCGCCTTACATTTCTTCCTATTAAAGTGTACAATATAGCTATCATCACATAATTGGCTAATACTAATTAGATTAGCTTTAATCCCTTCGACATACAAACACATTTTTATGATTTGTCCTCTAATGTTACCTTCACTTCTCTTGTATTTTTGAGTTCTAGTTCAAGATTTTGAATTTTGGCAAAAAGGCCATTTTTTTCTTTATCATTTGAACTAAGAAGAGTTTTCAGTTTCTCATTCTTAATTATAAGGACATTTTTTGCCTTCTTCAAAACTTTCAACTTGTTAATTAGAGTAGATCTATCTGTTTTGAGTTAACTGACAAGTGACTGATTAACATCCATGGAACTTTTCACTTTTTCACATAATCTGAGTTCTATGGTTAACTTCATATTGGTTTTCTTGAGTTTGAGTCACTTAGTATACAGTTGCTCATAAGCAGTTTGTATATCTCTTTCCTCTTCATCAATATCACTCTTACTCTTGATAGATTCACTACCTTTAGACATATATTCACTATCAAGATGAGATTGTGAACTTTGAGGAAGGTCTAAGGTAGCTGTGATGGCTAACAATTATTGTTCTTCTTCATTGTCTTCACCTTTACTTTCTTCCTCCTCCTTACCCTCACTTTCAGTATGGGTGGATTTCATTGCTCTATTATTGTTTTGTTTATTCCTTATTTTATTAGGATAATATGCTACTATGTGACCATGGTTATGGCAATCATAGTACTCTATAGGAGATTGACTAGATGATTGATTAGAAGATCTTTTCTTATCACCACTAGAGGAGGACTTGACTGACTTGTCTTTTGAGTTATTAAAACCAGATGAGTTCCTTTTGGAAAAACTTGATTGGCTTTTGGAATTGGATTTTTTGTTCTTCCAAAATCTGTTGAAGCGTTTGACAAACATGGCAATTTTATCTTCTTGAAGAAGTGTTGTCTCAGTGCTAATTTCTTATTCTTCCTCATATTTTACAGATTTTAAGGCAATCCCCTTATTTTTTTGAGATTATCTACAAATCAATTCAAAGGTTTGAAGAAACCCAATCAACTCATCTACTTTTAGAAAGTCCACATCATTACTCTTTTCAATAGTAGTAACTTTGGGTTGAAATCTCTCAGGTAGAGATCTCAAGATTTTTCTAACAATCTTTAATTCTTCTAGCTTCTCTCCTAGACTAAAAGAGGAATTTACAATGTCATTGTAGACACCTCATTTTGAGACCCTTGATTTCATATAGTTAGTTTTTTCATTTTTGGGAAGTTACGACGATATATCCCACCTAGGGGTATTTTAGTAATCACATTTCACCCATAGGAGGAAAATTCGGTCATTATGCCCACTAAGGGCATTTTGGTCATTTCTAGTGTTTCCCTACCCCTTAGAGATAGTTTGGTAAATACTAGAGGTTTTTCACATTCTAGAGGTATTTTTGTAATATTGGTGTCATTTTGCCCTTTAGATGGTACTGTGGTAATTATAGCATATTTCTATCCTATATAGGTTATTTTGGTCATTCATGGATATACATGTGATTTTTATACCATTTTACCTATATAAGATTAATTTGGTAATTTTAGCGCTTAGGAACAATTTTAACCTTTTATGCCTTAGTAGAATTTTTTTAATTACCTTATCCCTAAATTCTCCACTGAATTAGGGGTGATATAGTAAATATAAGTATGCGCCCAAAACTTGCCAATTTTCCTCCATTCCTTATTCTAATGGATTTGCCTAGATTTGTGCACCAAATACTTACCTATTTTCCCTCCATCCTTGTCCTCAAATAATTTTCAAAGCAAACTCTTTATTTAAGGGATTTATTTTTACTTGTGCATCAAATAACTTCCTAATCTAATTTGTTTTCTCATTAAGCATTAATCTTGTCCATCCATCCATAGTATTCATTATGAGCCCTTAGATCAAGCCTCCTAACTTTTTTCCTTTAAATAAGACCCTAGCCACCATAATAAAGGATAAAAAAATTAGTAACTAGGTGTTACTGCAATAATCCTCTCTTTTCTCTATCTATATTTCTTGTTCCATATTTTTTAACTTTCATTCTACACAAGTCAAGGTTCTACACAAGCTCTGTTCTATACAAGCTTTCTTCTACACGAGCTTTTTTCCACACAAGCTTTGTTCTACACAAGTAAGAGTTCTAATCTATTGAAGACGAAGTTCTACACCATTAGAGATTCAACATTAAGGAGTTCAAGCTCAAGCCTTGTCTGATTCAACGTAAACAATCAAATACGATTCCTAAAATCCTACTATTTTCTCTTTCCCAATTCAATTCATCCTTTCACTCTTGATAGAATCAATTGAATCGGGGAACTACATTGGCTCTAATTCTCTTATCTAAATGGATATGTAGGATGCCTCATGGGCCCTACTCTACTATTTTTCCTTAATCTTATTTACTTTATGTAATTTTCTTATTTTATTTATGTTCTCTTTCTCTCTCTACTTTTCTTCTTGTAGGCGCCAACACTGAAAAAAATGAAAAGCGTGTTAGTTCCTTTTCATGAATTTAGAGAGATCCTAGCTGTCTCATTCCCTAAAGGTAGAAAAGAATGCCTCTTATAGAACATAGAGAAGTTGAGGAGTAATCAACTTGTTTTGGGGCAAGAAACAAGCAAATCCATTATAGTAAAAGATAATTAAAAAAAAAACAATTGAAAAGGAATACTTCACCTTGTCTCCTAATTACATTTGAAAGATCCCTTGACATAGATCTAATAAATAAAGCACTGAAATAAAAAAATAATAAAAAAAAAAACAAAGAAAACATGGATTCGTGGATCCGGGGGCTAAGGTACGGAGTGGGAAGGTGTTAGGCATCCACCTCACTTGATTTGAATGGATCAGCCTCGAATATTCACTTGCAAGGCTATTTTGTTATGAAAAACTAAAAAGATGGGTGTGGGTCTAGAAAAGAAAAATAATAAATGATTTAATATAAAGAAATAAGATAGAATAGAAAAGACAAAAAGAAGATCTGACTCGAGCCCGAAGGCTTCTTATGTATCCTTTCAGACAACGAAATCAGAGTCACATAGTTCTCTAGTTTACCCTCTTTTATCAAGAGTGATAAACGAAGCGAGATCAACCAGGTCAAAAAATTGTTAAGGGTTGGAGAGTGTACCTTATTCAGTCATGATAGTTGAGTAGCACTTCGGCTAGGAAAATCTAGATTAGAGGCTTCAATCAAGAAAATCTCTACCTTGTTCTTCAGTTTGGAAAGTGTCACTTCGACTTGCTTCGTGAAGAGAGGTTGTCACTTTAGTAGAGCTTTGGCCTTAAGAGAGGGAGAGTTCTTATAGAGAGAACTCTAAAACGAAACTAAAAACGTAAAGCTATAAAAATCATCTTTCCTTCATCTATTTTCATGTCCCTAAAACTGATGGCCTAAGGCTCTATTTATAAGAAAATATAAAGATTTGATCCGAGGGTCTAAGATGAAACCCTAAAATGGAGGGCTAGGATCATGTCTTATTACTAGTATAAAGTTTAAAAAAGGACTAGAGTTATTGATAACCATCAAACAATCCTAAGGGGAAACCCTGAAGGATTTCATTGGGAGGTTCACCAAGGAGCTCACCTTGGTAGAAGAATGTGAGGAAAGGCTCAAAATAGTAGCTCTAACAACTAGTTTAATATTCAGAAGGTTCAACGACTCATTTATTAAGAGTACCCCTCAAGTATGTCAGAACTGCTCTTAAAGGCTAATAAATACATCACCCTTGAGAATATGAGATCGTAAGAGTCTAAGAAATAGACCCAAAAGGAAGAATAGGTACCCCCAAAGGCTCTAAAGGATGAAAAAAAAAGACTTCAGAGTCTAGAGAAACGTGAACGAAGGGAACAACCTAATTCCTCTACCAAGAAGCCTAAAGCCTATACACCCCTGAATGCTCCTCTAAGGTATATCCTTCATTAAATCCACTCAAATGGAGACCTTAAATGGTTTGAAAAGCTTAAAGGAAGCCCTGGAAGAAGAAACATGGCCAACTACTATAAGTTTCATAGGGATCATGGCCACACTACTAATGAGTGTCGTGTTTTGAAGTAAAGGATTGATAACTTGATTTGTAAGTGAAAGCTTCGAGATTTCATGCAAATGGGGTAAAGGTAAGATGATCGACAACAAAGGCAAGATGATCGACAACAGAGACAGCCTTAGAGGCAACAAGAAGTATGACCTGAGGGTCTAGAAAACCAAGGGAGAAGTGACCAATTTCACTATGTGATTTATGTCCTCCATATTGACAATATCAAGATTGGAATGTCGAATAGAACACGTAAACGGTATGCTCGGGAAACCAAATCTGAGTTACCAGTATTTGGCATTAATTCTATAAAGAAGAAATAGAAGTCAACCCCTCTAATAGAGTTCACAGATTTGGACGTGGTAGGAGTACACTTCCTACATAATGACTCCTACATTATTTCTTTGAAAGTTTCTAATTTTGAGATTATGAGGGTACTTATTGATTTATGTAGTTAGACCAACATCCTGTTCACCCTCCCTTTCTAGGAGATGAAAATTGATCTGAAAGAGGTTTGACTAACAATAGCAGTAATGGAGAGTTTCAACGGGGATTTGAGCTACTCGATTGGAACCATCAAAATTTCAATCACTATTGGAGATGGTGAAGACCAGAGGACTTTTCTCATCAAACTTATGATCATCGATGTTGTTTCCTCTTATAACATGATCCTAGGAAGACCTTGAATTCATGCACTTAACGAAGTAACGTCAAATCTAAACTAGTGTTTAAAGTACATACTAGGAGACAAAGTGGTGACTATTAGGGGTTGCAAGCCAACCTTAAAGGAATGCCAAATTATTGCCTTAAAATCAAAAGCCCTTAAATAATAATCACAAAAAATGCTTGGGAACGAAAAAATCTTGAGCGCAGATCTAGAAGATGAAAGGGACTACTCTTGTGAGGTAGAGGAACTAAAAGAGACTAAGAATATTAAGTAAGCAAAGAATTAAGCTGAGATATGTATTGATATAGTACCAATGTGTTCTAATACATGATTTAGGATCACCAGCAAGGACATAGAGATAAGACGAATGCTAAGGCAAGTCAAATTACGAGTAAGCAAGTAACTATGGACACTGGACCACTGGTGAGTAACCTTGAATCTTGAAGTTAAGACTTTTCCATGACTTCTACGTAATTTCTTTGAAAGTTTCTAATTTTGATATTATGAAGGTACTTATTGATATAAGTAGTTAGACCAACATCCTATTCACCCTCCCCTTTTAGGAAATGAAGATTGATCTGAAAGAGGTTTGACCAACAATAGCAATAATGGTGAGTTTCAACGGGGATCTGAGCTACTCGATTAGAACCATCAAAATTCCAATCACTATTAGAGATGGTGAAGACCAGTGGACTTTTCTCATCAAACTTATGACCATCAATGTTGTTTCCACTTATAACATGATCCTAGGAAGACCTTGAATTCATGCACTTAATGTAGTAACGTCAAACCTGAACTAGTGTTTAAAGTACATACTAGAAGACAAAGTGGTGACTATTAGGGGCTGCAAGCCAACCTTAAAAGGATGCTAAGTTATTGCCTTAAAATCAAAAACCCTTAAATAACAATCACAAAAAGCACTTGGGAACGAAGAAATCATCAGCACAGATCTAGAGGATGAAAGGGACTACTCTTGTGAGGTAGAGGAATTAAAAGAGACTAAGAATATTAAGTAAGCAAAGAATTAAGCTGAAATATGTATTAATATAGTACCAATGTGTTCTGATCCATGATTTAGAATCACAAGCAAAGACATAGAGATAAGACGAATGCTAAGGCAAGTCAAGTTATGAGTAAGCAAGTAACTGTGGACATTGGACCACTAGTAAGTAACCCTGAATCTTAAATTTAAGAATTTTTCATGAAATACAGTTCTTTATAGCTTTATAACATTACATGCAATTTTTTTCAGCTTTATAATGTGTTTTAGACTATTGTGCTAAATGTTTTAACTGCATGTCTGTTTTGAAAATACGGAAATAAATGTTTGAAATGCATACTTTTAAGTAGAATCTCTTTAAATGTTTTATAGTATAGATAGCTTAAAGAATGTTTTGCAAGCATGTTTTTAGTTTTTATGTGCCTTACGACACCCTACCGAGGGTTAAGAGCCAGCGGACTTCCAATAAGTCTTCATAAGCGACCCGACCAGAAGTCTGAATCCAGTGAGAATATCATGTAAGCCCAAAGCTCTAAATTATATAAAGGTCGCCAATGTGACATTTACAATCCCCAAGGACTGAGCTTATGAGATGTATAACACAAAGTTTTTTACAGCTAAAGTTTACAGGTCATAATATGACAACCCAGAGTCCTAAAGGACAACAGTTTTAGAAAGTATGGCATGTCTTATTTGCTCACAAGTATCAGATTTTATGATATTATGTTTAACTTGCAAAACTATCTAGCATAAACTCTTGCATGATTTCTAGCATATATCTTGCAACTCTTAGTTATATATTTATGTTTTAAGAATGCCAATAGCTTTTAGTACATATCTTTTCTATAGTTATGGGGTTTTTTCCAAAAACCCATGACAGGGAACCAATGTTACTCACAAGGTTTTCAATAAGCTCATAGGGTTTTATCCTACATCTTTTCCGGAATGACTAAGAAGTTATAGATCCAAATCTTAGTAAGCTAAGATGACTAGAAACTTTAGCCAAAAAAAGATTAGTATCCTCGCCATGGACATGGCAACCTAAAATGACATATAGCAAGCTGATGTGATAGCTTGGAGTATGAATGGAATGTGAATGATATTCACTGATGATGTATTAGTTTAAAGACTCATGTATAATGTAATGTTTGGCTTATATTATTGTATATCTGATGTTATGTTACTTATGCTCAACCAAGTGTGACTGCATTTAACAAAATTTTACAGACTCAGATTTTCGCTACATAACTTTATATGACTGAATGCAATCTACTTAGAAATATAAAGAGACTTTGGTTAGATACGTCATTGATATGATAAACATTGTTAGTGTAGTAGTAAAATACCTAACTGGCCAGTCATTATCCCTAATTCGCATAGGGTGGGGTTTGGGATGTGACACCTACCATATAGAAGGATGCCAAAGAACATGTAAAGTAGTGTGACAAATGTCAGAGGTTCGCTCTATACTGGTATCAGACTTTCAGGAATTCATTCCTATTACAAACCCTTGGCCATTTATTTAGTAAGCCATGGAACTTGTTGGGCCGTTGCTTATAGCTCCTCAAAACAAGAAATTCCTTCTAATAGACATAATTACTTTACTAAATGGGTGGAAGCCCAACCTTTGGCCAAGATTATGGAAACAAAAGTATGAGACTTCACATGGAAAAACATTGTGTATAGGTATAGGACCCCAATGTCTTTGTTACAAACAATAGGACATAATTAGAGGGTAAAATCTTTAAGAGGTTTTGCACAGACCTCAGCATCACTCAACACTTCTCCTTTCACATAGAAAAACTTTGTCTACATGTATAGGATTCCCAAAGTCTTGATTATAGACAATGGGAAATATTTCTAAGATAAAATCTTCAAGAAATTTTGCACTAACCTCAGCATCACTCAACACTTCTCCTTTCTAGGGCACCCTCAAGAAAATAGGTAGGCTAAAGTCACCAACATATCTATTATAGAGGCTTTCAAGAAAAAGGTTGGACTCAACTAAAGGAAAATGGGTAGACAAGCTGCTTAGTGTCCTCTAGCCTACTGAACTATGAAAAGAATCCCTATTAGGGAGACACCTTTCTCATTAACTTTCGGAATTGAGGTTGTCATTCTAGTAGAGATTGGGCTCCCTTTTCTTAGATTAGATATGCATGATCTAGAAAAGAATATTTCCCTACTCTAAAAAACCTTAACTTTCTAGGGGAAAAGAGAAAGCAAGCTCAAATCAAGATGGCTTCTTACAAGCAAAGAATTTCTAGATACTTCAATAAGATGGTAAAATACATAAGTTTTCTAGTCGATGATCTAGTACTTAAAAGGGTCTTCCTGAACACCAAGGAATCAGGCATTGAAAAGCTATCTCTTAACTGGAAAGGACCATACCGAGTAGTGAAGTCATTCAAACTTACCACCTATTGACTAGAGGATCTAACTGGAAAGCCAATCCCATGACCTTGAAACATAGAGCATTTTAAAAAATAATATAATAAAAGTTCTTATCTTTTAGTTCACATTTTTTGCTCTTGCTATTTTATTAAGACCTATAAAATCTTATAAGAATTACAAGTGTCAATAGGTCGGATTAACTTTAAATTCCACGAGACATAAAGGCTCGAGATGTTATAGCTCAAAATACACGCGGCCTAAGGGCTCGTGAAGTAATAGCTTAGAAGTTATATAAAACCTTATAACATTACAAGTGTCTACAAATCGGCTAGTTAGCCCTTGCCTTAATATTGTGAACATACAAGACAAGCAACTGAGAAATTCAAAAGAAATGAGACACATCTGAAAGGGACAAATATATTTTTCAATAATATTTAAAAAGGGTCTCTATATTAGAAGAAACAAGAAAATTTACATAGAATGGGGTTCTAAGGGAAGGGGAATCTCTGCGTTCACCAACATTTTATCACCAGCCCCTTGAATTGCTTTCTCTAGGAGCACCACATCATCCAAAATGTCAAGATCGGCCTCTGGGTAGGCTTCAGCTAGCTTTCTGAGGTAGACGTAGTATCTGTCATCAACGAACTGCTCCCTCGGCCTTAGAATCTCAGCCTTCTATTCCTCTATACGTGTTGCCTTAACTATCTCTACCTCGGCAACATGCCTCTTCTCAGGCTCTAAAATTGTAGTCTCCGCAATAGAGAGGTTTAATTTCAACTTAGAGACATGTCAATTCAAATCAACAACCCCGGTCTTCAACGAGCTCAACTCAGAGTCTCGAAGCTATAAAGTGTTTTTGTTCTCCACTTCTGTCTTCCAAATTTTTCTTTAGTTCATTGATTAAGTTCACTAATTCAGTGGCACTCATAAGTTAGAGCTAAAGTTGGGTGTCGAGGTCATGGGATTCGTAGCTTATGCAACCCAAGGCAACCATTTTATGGGAAGCTGTAAAATAAACCAAGTATAAGACATATTTGAAAATATACTTCATAAGGAATATTTTAAAAATATACTTTAGACGTCAGTGGTCTAAAGTATAAGACATATTTAAAAAAATAAAAATAAAAAATAAAATTCTTACACTCATAAGGGAGGCAAAACCGAAATGGATAGCCTAGAATACACTAACTTGCGTCAGTTCCCTAGGAACTTGATTCTAACTCAACTCCTATGAGAACCTAAGAGCATCTTTCATGGTGGACAATGATGAGTCATTTACCTTTAAAGCTAGAATCCTTGTTTCTTTCCCTCTACGAGTACTGGATAGGTTCCAACTCTCAAGTTGCTCGATAGCATGAACATTCAAGTTAAATAACTCCACGGTAGGCGAAAGTGTTGGACCAAGTGTCAAGTCACTCCTTCTGATTTTGTGCTCTCTAAAAAGGACTCATTAGCTAGACAAACCTCTTGGTTGTACTCGATACAGAAGGTTCTCCTACCATAACTCTCTTCTTCCTAAAGGGCTAGAACCTTGACAATAGTTGCTTCCTTAGATCCATCTCTAGAGCTTAGATCAATCCAACCTTCACCAAGTTCTTGATGCTCAAAACTGTGTTGTGAGAATGAGAGGTGGATCGTAGAATTCGGTTGAGCTTATTCAGTTTATCAGTAATCAATTTAGTGTAGCCTTTAGTGTACTAAGTTGCACAAAAATATATATAAACATCGAAACCTTCAGAAATTAGTAAAGATAAGGTGTGCAAATATGGTAGGTGAAAATCTCACCAGGTCTACCCAGTATCTGTGGGATTACCCCAGAGTTATGTTTTGTATGGTGTGCCTCTTCCCAAGCACCTTGATGAAGAAGTACCAATTTTTTCAAGTTTTGTTGGAGGACAGGACCAAAGATAGTGGTTTATACTTAGTAAGGAATGAAGTTTAGTACAATCCCTCCGAACTCTTCTTGAGGTCCATATTGCACCTTAGAAGGTTTGGGTCTGGTTCTACTTTATTTTTTAAGGACAAGACCAGAAATGTCATTAGCTATTACCAGCCATTTACATTTAGGTTATTAAGACAAATCACATTAAGGTAGAAAAGTTATTTAAGAAATGGACGGAAGGGGAACCTAATACCTAATTTGAAACACTCCTTATACACACAGAATTCTCTAAAACCTAATGTGTCAGGCCATTCAGACAGACTTGGTACCCTACATATAACAGTGGGATGTTTATTATATACTTCCTTCAAAATGGTCATCCCTTTAGAGTCAAATGGCTAGCCTCTAGGTATCTTACCTCAGCTTTATTTTTAATCTCAAGATGTCTACTCTTAGGTATGGGAGGTCCCAACACTAAACCCCTCTAACTAAAATGGGTTGGACTCGTCGTGATTACAATTATACTCAGACAATGACATAAGTGATTAAAGAAAATGAAGAAGGGGAGAAGGAAATATTGGGGTAGAAAATCCTAATCTGACGAGAAGCTTAAAGGACTAGTTGGTTGGAAAACCTTCACCGGAGCAAAGGATGTAACTTGCTGGAAATTGACTTTGGGTAGTAAAGCTCTTTGATGTTTGAGGGGGTGCAGAAACCATTGTGAAAGGATGGTTTCACCTTTTATAGCAGATGTTGATTTGCCATAGTTAATGAGGGATAGGTCTCTTTGATATCTAAAGTGACATAAGTAATTATGAGCAACGGTTCCTAGATAATAATTACTAGGGCAGTTTTTGTAATGGATCTCCCCTTATGTCTTATGGATTATCTCCATATTTTTTAAATGAATGCCATAGTTCGTCTATATATTTCTATTATAAGAACTTCAAATGAGAGTAGATCTAGTTACTCTCTCATGGTACCTACTTCTATGTCATCTTAAAGTTTTCTCGTATAACATCCAATTTGTTATATTTGTAAGAATTAGTTTTTTAAACACTGTTCTGTTGATTAATGGATGAATCCATTTGTAACATTTTAGATTTCAAATATAAAATCATTGTCCCCTTAGTTTTGTCCTCTTTTTGCTAGTACTTTCCTCTATCATTAATTAAGTTTCTACCAATCCATTTTTGTTTAACAACATTATAGCATTATATAAGCTTATATATGCTTTATATCGAGGCAATTGTAAAAATAGTTAGAGTTTTTTCAATCTTATGCACTTGAAAATAAGGCTAGCAAAATTATGCAAGAAATGTATGTTATTTTAGCAAGTTTGGCATGTATTTCTAAAATAGATGCAAGTCACACCACGTTGGGTGCAAGTGGCCAAAATGTGAGGTGCAACTCATACAACAACAATGGCATTTAAAAGACTAAACAATAATCATTTTTAAGTGCAACTCATTTTTAATTGTAACAAATCAAGCATGCAATTCTAAAAACAAATGTAAGTCACCCGATGCTGGGTGCAAGTGGTAAAAACATAAGGTACAAACCATCACAATGTTGGGAGCAACTCATGAAACATTGAATCATTCACATACCTAGTGGTGCATCATCGCGTAACAATGCAACTCACTAAACAAAACAAAAAAGATTCAACCCAGGTGTTGCACAGGTACAAGTAATATATATGTCCAATCCTCTATGGCATGTGTCAAGCATTCTATCATGTCGTACTTGTACTAAAAATTTACTACACTTGTTAAGCATCAACTGGCATAAGGAAGAACCAAGCAATAGAAGAAGAGCTCAATAATACTATTTAAAAGACTAAACAATAATACTTTTGAAGTGCAACTTATTTTTAATTGTAGCAAGTCAAGCATGAAATTCTAAACACAAGTGCAAGTCACCCGATGTTGGGTGTAAGTGGAAAAAACGTGAGGTGCAAACCATCACAATGTTGGGAGCAACTCATCCAACATTGAATCTTTCACATACCTGGTAGTGCATCATCCAATAACAATGCAACTCACTAAACAAAACAAAAAGACTCAACCCAAGTGTTGGACAGGTACTAGTAATATATATGTTTAGTCCTCTATAGCATGTGTCAAACATTCTATCTTGTCTTACTTGTACTAAAAATTTACTAAACTTGTTAAACATCAACTTCACTTATTTCTCTTAAAAATTCATTCTTTGAAACATGTGCCCTTGCATCGCATCTCTAATGATTAGGTGATCTACAGCTAAAAAACATCATGAAACTCCTGATACATACGTACAAACAAATGATAAAGATGGTATATATGTTGATAGTTGATGCAAGTCTACTTACAATTAGGAATGTAAGTATTGAGTATAAAGGTTAAATATGAAGGCTTAAAATAAAATTATTATGATGTATTTTACTTCTGTAGCAATGGAGATTTATAATTTGTAATAGACATAAGGATCAAATGAATTATATTTCTTGGTATAAGAAATTGTCTGAATAGTCCTACCCATAACTCAATTGAAAAAACAAGCCAAAACATAAAATATTTTCCTAAGATTCACGTTAACTCATGCTAGATGAATATTGACCAAAATCTTTGCGACTTGGTCATTTAACCAGATGAAAAGACTAACTCCTGCTATCTAATCACAAAATTTCTATTTAGAGGAGGTCAAATAAGGTATTTGCCTAAGATTGCAAGGAAAATGATTTGGGCACAATAACTTCCAAGCTCTAAAGAAAATATTTTGTGCTGGCCTTTTAAAATGTTTGTAACATCAAGGTTATGTATCTCTGCGACGATAAGCTTCTCTTTAAATCTTTTTTATATCTCTAAAACAACCTCCTTAAGAGAAAATATCATCACGTGGATAACCCTATTCTGCTTGAGCTTCCACTTCATCCCCAATCTACATCCCTACATACACTTATACAAAAGCTTAAAATCATACCTGCAAATGGTAAATAATAATTTATCTTTTGTACAGATCACCACTTGTTCTATGACTTCTGTCATTCATACTTCGAGTAAATGTTTGCCTTTTAAAATAAATAAAAACTAGCCAATAGGTAAGGTTCATAGTTTTAATCCGTACTACCCCGCCCTTCCAATGCTCCAATAAAGACTTGATCTTCACTCTTCTTTATAAAAATTAACAAGTAATGCCCCTAAACTACTTGTTAGCCCTAAAGGTTTTCAATCAAGGGTATCTCAGTAATTTTGATGATACAAAACATTATCCAATGGATGAATGTTTTATCCAAGTGACAATTCAAATAGGTCATTTAGGTCAAAGAAGATTGTTGATTAAGAAAATGACAAAAGTCCATCAAGCTAAAAGATTCCACTTAAGTGTATGCTCCAAAGCAACTATCAAAACAAGTGGAATGCTATCTTGATGATTCAAGCAAGGTAGACACACTCAAGCCCAATGATTCAAGTGAAAACTTTCATTTTTCCTTATTCTGGGTTTTAGGTTTTGAGTAACGTTAGGATTAGATTGATCATTGATCGTAAGCTCTCATTATTTAAAATGATCATCTAAGAACTAACATCAAATTATTTTTCAAAACAAAACATTATCATAACTTAAGTTTTGAAAGATTAAAAGGTTTTGATAAAAGTAAACTAAGAAAAATAAGCTGGAAAATACTCATTGTCTAAACTAGTCGACTAATTCTTGAAACCAGTTGATTGATTCTTAAAGCTTATTTGCTACACTAATCAAACCCGTCGACTGAGTGATTTTTTACAAAATAGCCTAAAGAATCACTACCCAAATCAGTTAACATTCAAGGAGATTTAGCCGACTGACCTTAAAGACAAAACTAGTGTACAAATAAAACCAGTTGACTGATTCATAGAACTAGTCAACTATATGACCAATTGATGAATTACCTGAGCACATTGTCCAAATCAGTTGACCTAAAAGCAATATTAGTCGATCACTTCTCAAAGGAAAAAACAGTATGCAAATACAACTAGTTGACTGATACTCAAAACCAGTTGACTGATTGTTCTTAGCCAAATGAACCTCAAGCACTCTAGACAAATCAGTTAACCTAATCAATCGACAATCCTCATTGTAGTCGACTGGTTGATGATTCAGTTGACTGATTTTGTTGATTTAGCAATCGCAAATTCAAATTTTGAACAGACAAAAAGAAAAAAAAAATGACTCTTTTTGAAAAGCAATTGGTATATACTTTAAAGGGTTATAAATAGAGGTTCTTTGGGGCTTTCTAAGTCATCTCTTACAAGCTTACACTATCATATCTTTCTTATTGAATTTAGATCTAACATCTCCTAAATCTAGATTTAAAAATTATACTCATCTTAAATACTCAGAGCTTACACCTGATCAATCTATAGGGAGTGGGCATCTTATTGCACCAAAACTACTCTAGAAGAGAGTGTTATTTGGTATACATCTTTATATCATCTCATTGCAGTGAGAGTTGTGGGTAGGTGCTACCCGGTAAGGTAAAATGGTATATTTTGTTAGGATAAGATGGTTGCGATCTTTGCTTTGTAAAGATTTGCTCTTCACTTGCAAGGATGCCGAGATAATGAAAAACTTCAAGTGGGGATACTTGAGTAGAGGGCGTGGAAGTTTTTTAAACCTCGTAAAACCATTGTGTTTGCTCTTTCTTGTTTATTTATTATGCATTTATAACTTTCATTTTTGAAGATCCAAAAAGAAACCAATATTTGCAAAATACCCTATTCACTCTCCCTCCCCCTCTAAGGTAAATATCTGGGCAACACTACTACTCGCTTTGACGGTGATGTCTAACTTATGCAAATGGTCAACCACTTAGTAAGGGGGAACTTACGTAGGCTGGGTTTGAGCTAAGTCATGTACAAGTCGAGCACAAGTTCTAACATAGTGAACCTGAGTTCGGCCCAAGCCCGGGCTCGACCTTGAACCCGAACAACCCAATTGAACCCAACCTGAATTAAAATTCATTGGTATTAGGTTCAAGTCACCTGATTATTAATTTCAATTTTTCAATTTTACTCACAATTTCTTCAATAAATTGTTGTTTTTTTTTATATAAAGTTTCAATAATTTCTCTCAATTTCTCATTTTTAAATAAACCAAAAACTGTCAAAATAATTTAATTTTAAAAAGATGTTAAACGTCAACAAGTTTTTGAAATTTAAAAAATGTAAATAGTAATTCTTACAGAATTCCTACTAATGTAATGATTCATTCAACATAATTTAATTTTGAAAAGATGTTAAATGTCAATAAGTTTTTGAAATTTAAAAAATGTAAATAGTAATTCTTTAAAAAATTTCTTCTAATGTGTAAAACTAAAGTACAAAATAAAATATTAAATTTGGGTTTAAGTTGGGTTTGAATTTTTAAAATCTCAATTTAATTCCAATTTTAATTTAGATTGGACTTGAATTCTCTTATCTCAAATCTATTTAAAAATGTGAAAAATAAATTCAAGACCTAAAAAAATCATCAAACTTGGGTTGTGTTCGAGTTAGCTTGCCAAAATTGTTCCCTACCACTTAAGGATCCTAGCAGAATGAGTGTTGTCAGCATTGAAGAGCAAGATAGTCATTTTATTTTGACTGTCCCATATAATTTTGTCTCAAAATATTTCAAACAATAAAAGAAGTTTTAATAATTTTATTTAAGTTACCATCTTTTTAAAATAGGAAAGTTTGGTTTTTGCGTAAGTTAAAATAGGAAAGTTAATACATCATGACTGATGTATTATACTGATAAGAGGAGTAAAGTTTGATGGAACATATATTTGTTTAAGATATATATAAACCCACATAGGTTGAGACCCGTGTGAGTATCATGGCCAGAAGATTAGATCGAATCTTAAAAGTAAGAATAAATTATACTGATCAATTTTGATATTTATAATAATTATATTAATATTTTTTAAAATTTTTAAAATTATATTAATTTTTTTATTTTATTTAAAAATATATAAATATATTTTTCTTATTAACTTTTTTTTTTAAATAAGGAAACTATCAATTTTTTTAACTACTTTTTTTTAACTCTTTTTAAAATAATTTTTATTTTTTATTTAAAAATAAATTTAAAATAAATAACTTATTTTTATTTTATATAAAAAAATATTTAAAATTTTTTATCAATATTTATTTGAAAAGAAATTATTCAAAATTTAAAAAAAATGAAAAGAGTAATTTTATTAGTTTAAATAATAAATTTGATAAAAAAATATCTATATATTATTATGTAAAATAAAAAAATAATATAATTTTCAAAATTTTAAAAAAAATTAATATAATTATTATAAATTTAAAAAAAATTAATATAATTTTATTTAAAAATAAGATTTTATAACACAACTAAAACCTAACCTAACTATTCACAAAAGTATGTGCAGAAAGAACTCATGTGAGTGTGACGAGGGTGGCCCCACACCATCCTAATTGCCTTATTGTCTTCATCATCAATCCAAAACATGAAAGAAACGAGTTAGAGAGAGAATCGATGGGGAGTTCATCAACGGACGATTTCTCGGTGGTGGTATTGGCGTCAGATCTAGGCATCGACGCTCGTCCCTTCTTGTCTTCAACAGACCGAGATGCAGAGGTCCCTGAAGAGAACTGGCACGACTGCCCTTCATATTTTATCTCCGACGAAGACTTCTCCGATCTCGATGCCTTGCAATTCTTCCGCCTCGAACGTGGCTCTAACAAATCCGGCAACCGCATCTTCCGTATCGTCGGAAAATACTTACCTGGTAAAAACACTTACTGTTGAATATATACACATGCGACAGAGTATGTGTTTGTGTTTTTCAGCTCTTTTTCGTTTCTGGGGTTTTTATAATTTTTTATTTAGTTTGTTAATAGTGATGAAATTGATATGTGCGATTTTAGTTTTTAGCTATTTCCAGCTCAAAATTTGAGGCCTTTTGGGTTATTTGGCCATCTGCGTTATTGCTATTTTCTTCATGTTTATAAAAGTTTATGAGGGTTCTGAATTTACGTGTGACAAATATATATATATATATATATAGAGAGAGAGAGAGAGAGAGAGACACACACACACACACACACACACACACTCTATTTCAATAATAAGGTGATTAGTTGATGAAATGGATTCATTTTGTTCTAAATTTGCTGCTAAAATGACTCTAGTTTCCATAAGCTTCATCAGTTCATCGTTAGGAAAATCAATGAGGTGGAATTGAGGGCCTAATATTTGGTTGTCAAAAGAAACAGAGTCGGCTTATGCAATAAGCTACTAATCTATAGAGGTTTCAAGGAGCGGTAATTCTTTTTGATAGTGCTCTGAACTCTAATTAGATTGTTTAGCCAATCACTGACAGAACCTGGTCAAAATTTGCACAATTTCTTCTAGGAATTTACTATATACTTCACTTGCCAAAACTATCCTAGCATAGCTTAACTCATCTGGAAGGGTGAGTGGACTGAGATTCATTCCTACCATTGATCAAAAAAATATAGGTACGTACTTGTCAAAAAAATATAAACATAATTAAATAGATAGATAACAAAAATATTACAGCGTTTTGGAAAGCTTAGCTGCTTTCTTTCCACTGGTTGTGGTTGTAACTTGCTTCCTTTTACACAAATGTTGTATCCTGCTACATTCTATGACCTATTTACTCACCTCTTTTGCTTGGTTTGGTCATACTGCTAGAAAGACAGAAACTAGGTTGTTTGGATTAAATATTTTGATGGGTACCAATATTTTGCGCTCCCCAGCCTTTTGCCAAGCATTTTGATGAAACTTCAAAATTTTGCATCTGCTTGAAACTGAAGAGAGAATCAGCTTTTGGCAGAAGGCTTCCTGTGCATTTAACAATAGAATTTTTTTTTTTACTTTTTATTACCTTAATTAAGATGTGTTTGTGGTTGTGCATTTTATGGAAAAGAAGATGAATAATATCTATTTAGTATATGTTTAATTGACTTCATGGTAGATGCAACGATAAGTAATTTATTTATTTATTTTTGGTTTCTAATTTTCACTTTTTTCACTTGGGTGTGCTGTTTACACAATACCTTTGCTTTATTTTCTGTATTAAATGACACCCTTTCGGTTTACTTGTTCAACCTTTAACATCCAGCTCCGGTTGTAAGTGGGGAACGGTTGAAGAAGTACATCTTTCATAAAATATTCTCTGAGATGCCAGAAGGGCCGTATTGCATTGTTTACATGCATAGTACTGTGCAGAAGGAAGACAACTCCCCTGGCCTGACCATCTTAAGGTGGATCTATGAAGAGCTTCCCTCTGAACATAAAGATAGGCTTCAGATTGTGTACTTCATTCATCCCGGGCTCCGCTCAAGGCTTGTTTTCGCCACACTTGGCCGATTCTTTTTAAGCGGAGGGTGAGTCATTTCTTGATAGGAGCATATAATTACAAGTCATTAATGTGGTATATGCTACATCGAGTATTTAGAAAATTATCTAAATCTTTAGAGAACTTCTGATTTCCACTTTAAATTTTCATTAATAGTTCGTTTGGAAGGATAAGGAAGAATCACTCCTAGTGGCAGGTAGTATTAAATTGTGATATGATGGCAATAATGAGACAACTTCAGTTTACAATTTGCTTGAGATTTTATCAGGTTTTGTGGTTCCTAAAATGGGCCTTAGATATTACATTGGCTAATTTTTTCCTCAACATACCATGCAAATGCTTTCTTTTTGTGGTTGTTGCAGCACAAAGTAGGCACTGCATTTTGACACAACACTGTTTTACTTCGTTAAGAAAACTTAAAGTTAGGCCTTCTTGGAGAATCGGGTTTGGTTCGACTTCTTAGACCTGTGTGCCTGTGTTTATCCTTTGTTCCCCAAAAAAAAATTGAAATAATAAAAAATAACTTGCAAGTGGTTATTTCAAGAATTGCAGAAGAAGTAAAACTAGAGGACATGGGCCGCAAGGGGCCATTTGAAATCATTTTAGGATCTATCAGAGGCCATTCTTCCTTTTAAGTCAATTCCAAGCACATGCTAAGTCCATAAACATTTACTTTATGTACATAACTCAACACTTAGTTATCCACATCTCTAATAAATGTTGTTAAATTATTTCCCAAATGCGGAAATATTGACAAGTCCATCAAATTTTTGCTGCTAATTCTCAAATTTGCATTCCTTCTCTACCCTCCCTTTTCTCCACAACACTACCCCCCCCCCCCCCCCGGCCCCCAAAACCCCAACCCCAACAAAAAAACCAGACAAAACCCCAGCTCATTCTACTCAAATTTGGTGTTGAATTTCCCCAATTTGCGCTTGATTTTTCCCTAATTGTCTTATATCAGCAAAATCATTTTGAGTTTATCATTATTAGTTAACAAGTTAATGCCGTAGAGGGTGTGTTTGTACTCACGATTTTTTCTTTTTTCTTGTTTTTATGTATAGCTTGTATTGGAAAATCAAGTACATTAGCCGCCTGCAGTACTTATGGGAAGATATAAAGAAAGGAGAAGTTGAAATCCCTGAATTTGTGCAAAGTCATGATGATGTTCTTGAGCATAGACCCCTGACAGATTATGGAATCGAACCAGATCCTCTCCACTTAACTGAGATTCCTTCCACAGCCTATTCATTTGGGAGGTATGAAGAGAGATGGACATCTAGGGAGTATATGTCTTAGTGTGTGACCTTGTACAGAATAATGCTAATGTTGTGTACTGTATTTGACAACTTCAAACCTTCTTGCTTGTGAGCTAAATTTGAGTCTGTTTCAGACACATTGTAATGATATGCACTCTACAAATATGTTTTTCTGTGTGTTCCCAAAGTGCCACACTCTGTAATCTGTAGTCCATTAATATTATGTAATTGCAGATCCCAAACATATTTTTGGAATTTTAAGTTGCTTAAATTAGATTATATTGCTAGCATTATGATCTTTCCTTCTGTATGTCATTTATGGAGTATTCTAGTTTTTGGGAGACTATCAATCATACAAGCTCTCTTCTGTTCAGATTTTATCGACTGGCAAAACCATATGGAAGTAATGATAAGTATGTAAGGGGTTATTTACCTGAAAAAGAATATGTTAAGAGGCTGTTTACCAGAAATTTTTCTTTGGAAAACTTTCATTCAGGTGTCCAGTGACCATAGGCAATGGAAATGTATGCGGAAATCAAAAACGCATTAAAACCTCAATTTTTTTCCTTGGTTTGTTTATCATGGAAGATTATTAACTACTTCAGATCTTTGCTACAAGTATAATTTGTCCAGGGAAGATGTGATTCATGTTCTTTGACACCGCCCTAAAGCTAGGGAAGTCCGGATTTTTTGTCTTATTTTTCTCAATTTCCTTCAGAATTCCCCTGGGCAATTAGTTTATTTCACTTGTTTTAAGGATTTTGTGAGGAAAAAGAAAAATCAATTTCTCTCATATTCTCAAGATCATAATTAAGACTAAACAAACACTAATTCTTGAATGCAACCAAAACCTTAGAAGAATTAAAACTTTAAAAACAAAAATTAATTTAAAAATCCAAGAGGGATGAACCCAAAACCTAAATTCAGATATAGATTAAAAAAATAATCAGATAATTAGAAAGAGATTTAGAAGAATAAGCAAGGATTAGAGGTTTAGTCATGTTTCCAGTAACAAAAAAGGACCCATGAGCAAAAGGAGAGTAAACTACAGAAACACAACAGATAGACAATGGGCTCTAACTACCATTCTTTGATCCATTCTCATAGCTCTTACTTCAAATCTAGATCGAATTCAATTTAAAAAATTGTTCTAAATCTCAATTTAATAATGTGAATCAGTTTATTTTAATTCAGTTTATATCAAAATTCGTTCTCAATCTCACTCTCAAAAATTGTTCTCAATCTCATTTTAATAATGTAAATCAGCTTATTTTAATCCAGTTCGTATCAAAATTCATTCTCAATCTCTTCTTCATGAAATGCATGGATGAATCGGATATATACATAACCCAAACCCACCTTTACTGTTAATGAATAGATCCAAAATAAAGAGACCGCTTGTACCGATTATGTGAATCAGGAATAAAGAGATTGTATGTACCCATCTATATATATATATATATATATATATATATATATATATATTAAGAAAAAATTTTAAAAAGTTTTTAAAATAAAATTTTCAACCAAAAAATCTATAATAATCTTTTTATATCTAAAAGACCCAAAAAAATAAACTTTTATTACCAAAATATCTAACTATAAATTTTCATCTTAACACTGTTAAAAAATATTATTGATTAGGCAAAAATAACTTTCAAAATACATTTTAAAAAATACTAAATAATTCATAATATAAATTATTCAATCCAAAAACAAAAAACATAGCATTTTTTTTATTTATATGGAAGGCCTAAAAATAAGTTTTAACTTCATAAAATATTATGATTTTTTGGGATTGAAAAAATTAGTTTATGTATTTTTTAGTACTTTTTTTTAAATATATCTTGAAGATTATTTTAGTCTAATCGATAATATTTTCTAACGGTGTTAAGATAAAGGTTAACAATTGGACTTTTTGATATTAAAAGTTTCATTTTTGAATTTTTTAATACAAGTATATCATGGACTTTTGGATTAAAAGAATTATATAAGAAAGGGAAAAAGTGTTGCACACATATCAACCTTAAGGGATCCCAGTGAAAATTTTGAAAAAATAAGGATACTCAGTCTAATTAGGTCTAATCTCATGGGAGATTAGTGTAATTATCCCATTTTTTATAGAGTTAATTGGCCTCTAGTCCCTAGTTTAGTAACTTTATTAATAATTAATCCATGTTTTTTACGTTTTTAGTGTAAAGGACATATTTTTCAACATTCTTATTGTGAAGTACATCATATATTACGTGGCATATTATATTCATATTTTTATGGCGAATTTACCATTTTTCCTTCTGTTATCCATGCGTTACTGAATTTACGTGATTGAAACCTTTTTGAATTAGATTTTTGACTTGTTTTTTAATCTTTGACGCATTCCTTATCTATTTTCGGCAATATTAGTTTCGTATTTTTTTTTGAATTGGATCTTATCACATCAATTCTTCTCCGCATATTCTTTTCTATAGCTTCACGAGTTTTATTTCTTCGTTCCTTCTTTGAATTGGATCTTATCACATCCTTTCGGCTTCACGAGTTCATTACGTGTCGATTTTGTTCAAATTTCTTCGTTTGATTTTTTGATTTAGGAATCAAAATTATTCAACGTCTCGATCATTTCCAGGTATGTGAGTATATTTTTTTTTTTAATTTCTATATTTCTCTCATTAGTTTTACTTTTGATAATGATTTCGTTTTAACTTCATAACTAGTTGTTAATCATAAAGTGTTTATGCTATAGAAATCCATATGTTTTTATGTTTAATTTCTATTTTATCTTTTAGTTTTTTTATTATCTGTATATTTTCACAGTTCGTTAAGGAGGTAATATCATAGGAATGTAATATGTTTATGTATAATACACTATATCCTTTTGTTTTGTTTTTTTTTTTTCTATTTGTATATTTTCACAGTCTATTTTACGAAGTAAGATAATAGAAATGCATATTTTATATTTAATTTTCTGTTTATCTCTGTGTTTTTTTATTATTTGTACAATTTCACAGTTTATTGAAGGAGTAATATCATTTGTATGCACTGTGGTTTTTACAGAGTGATGTGGATCATTCGTTACTGATGATGATAAAGCATGAAAATTGTACAGTCGTTTTTCACTGTTGCGTGGGTTATAGGCTTGATGATTTAATCAAGTTTATTTATGTACGTTGGAACAAGTTGTCTATTGACAATTGCTTGGTTTATTACTCTACTGGAGGGCACTCAAGGTGTTTGTTAGATAACGACAATTATTTTGATAATATGTTGGTGTTATTGCACTCACTTGGTGAAGAAATTGTTGAGGTTTTTGTTGAAGTTTTGGATTCGGTAGGTTCAATGTTACAAGACGATGATAACTATCCATTTTACCTTCATTATCAAAGAAGTAACCTGGTCGCCCTAGAATTAAGAGAATACGTTCCAAGGGGGAGATGTTAAAG
Source organism: Nyssa sinensis (assembly GCA_008638375.1). Classification (NCBI taxonomy): domain Eukaryota; kingdom Viridiplantae; phylum Streptophyta; class Magnoliopsida; order Cornales; family Nyssaceae; genus Nyssa; species Nyssa sinensis. The sequence continues at coordinate 28,295,047 of CM018050.1, forward strand.
GAGATCAGATGTGGCAGGTGTAGCAAGCTTGGTCACCACAATCAAAAAGGGTGTAAAGAAGCTTTGTGAAAGTTGTTTTTTGTCATCGTTGCACTACCAATACTTTTTTTTTTGGGTTTTATGAATTTACATTTAAATTATTGTTAGGACAAATGTTATTATTTTTGTCTTTTCAGTTTGAAATATTCAATACAGTACTACTGTTCGCTTTAATTCCATTGATGGCAATACAATACTACTGAAAAATTATACACTTGTTAATATAGTATGTATCACTATTCAATATGTAATTTTTACGATACACAATCATTTTATAATTGTAGAGACCCCTAATGATAATATGCAGTGTAAATTTTCATAATTATAGTACAAAATATTCAATACAGTACCGTGACTTAATTCCATTAATGTCAATATGTAAAGTTATACACTTGTTAATACATTTAGTATCACTATTCAATATGTAATTTTTACAACACACCAACATTTTATAGTGTTAGACTCCCAATCATAATATGTACTATAAATTTTCACAGTTACTATATGGTACTAAATATTCAATACAGTACTGTGCTTTAATTCCATCGATGTCAATATGTAAAATTACACACCTGTTAATATAGTCAATATCAATATTCAATATGTAATTTTTATAACACAAGCATTTTATAGTTGTTAGACTCCCAATCATAATATGTACTATAATTTTTCATAGTTCCAATGCAAAAAAAATAATATATCATGATGATAAACCACATTCCATTTAACACAATGATTTATCCCAATTGCATCACATCCATTGATATTTCTAAAAAAAAAATTACATTCATAAATCACTACCCATACTTTTTCTTTACATATTTCACAACATTGAAATTGCCAAAAATCTTATATACTTAATCACATAATATCTATCACATATTGTTCACTACAGTTCCATGTCAATTTTTAGCACACTATTCATTTGACTTTTTGTCTCCCCATGGCATTGCGTCCTTCTTCATTCCATGATCTCCCTTGGTAAAAAAGGAATGTGTTGACTAGTGTTGATCTCATTTGTCATGCATCATGCAAATTGAAATCCTCTTTGAGTGCCTTATTAGACATCATTTGCTTCAGTATGTAGCATAAAATAATTCTGCAATCTAGCCTATAAATGGAAAGGTGAATACATTAGTTTATTTTGTACCACGATACAAATTCTATCAATTATTACATTTCTTGTGTTTTTGAAATTTATTGTCTTACATTCCACTCTTTTGCTAGGGGCAATTTGAGATTGCTATAAGTGATGTACTTAGTTGTTGGCTAAATCAAATTTTTCCAATGTTTCCTTCAACAGTCTTTCATTGAAGAATTTTTCTATGTAATTTTTGTGAAAATTATCAACATAAGATAAAGAAATGTCATTAGTCGTACTAAATATTTTAATTTGATCAACCGCTATATCTAAATATGCAATCATATCATTGCAAGTTTTGTAGATCATTTTATATAAAAATATACAGTACCAAAAAAAAAAGCAGTTCATGTTATTACCATTATATATGCATCAACAATGTAGTGATCTTTCAACTCACCCCTTGGCCTGTAATAACCCGAAAATTTTTTTTTTTAAATATATAAATTTCCATGGTTATTATTAATTGTTTTATTATTATTAACATTATTATTATTAAATTCTTGATGCATATGTTATATACATGCATGGTATATGTATGGTATGTATGTATACATGTGTAGGGTGACATATGTGCATGAATATGTATGGGTATATACATATATGTAACAGTGCATGTGTGCACTAGGTGAGGGGGCACCAGACCGTGAGGGAGTGTGTGTGTTTAGTGTGTGTTTGGTGTGTAGCTAGAGTGGATATATAATTGATATATGTATATATAGGTGTATAGGCAGCTTTGCATTAAAGGCAAAGCTGCATTTGGGGAGAAACAAGGGGCTGAAAAGAGAGGGAGTCAGGTCAAGGAAGGCTGCAAGTGGAGGAGGGATAGAGAGAGAAAGAGAGGAGAGAGAAAAAAGGGTGTTGGTCTCGGTTGGAGGGGAAAGAAAGGAAAGAGGAGCAAAAGGCGAGAGAGAGAGGACTGTGAAGGAAGAGAGGAAGCTCGGGGAGTGACCCAAGAGGAGAAAGGAAGAAGGGAGGAGCTACATCAGGAAGAAATCCGAAACTGGGGTGAGTAGCTTAGATTCTGTTTTATTTTTTTTAAGCACTATGTTTAAATCTAACCTTAGGGCCTTATAGCATATGAGATAGGGAACACACTGCAAAAAGAATCAATGAAAATGGTTAAGGGGAGAGGGAGAACTTCCCAGTTACAGGTCTCGGCCATGGGGGTTGGACCTTATCATTTTATGTATAAAACTTCCTTAAAATGATCCTAAGATAATCCTACAAGGTGCAGAAAACCAAAGGAAGAAGAAATGATGAAAAACAGTAGAGAAATAAGTGCGAAATCAAGAATTACAGTTGGCCGGAGATTCGGCCATGGGCCTTTGGGCCCTATTTTGTGAAGACCTAGTGGTTTAAATCAAAAACTAAACCTAGATATGAAACCCTTGAGGGAAAATGAAGAAAACTGCATTTTGAAACCTTGAAAATATCGCCGGAAAACAGTCGCCGGCGCCGGAGAAGGCGCCGGAACCCTACCGGAGGTCCGCCGGAAAAACGGGGAAGAAGGGGACTGTGCGGGTCGGGTTCCGGGTCCGGGTCGGGTCTGGTTCGGGCGGAGCTGGACCGCCCCTGCCACGTGTCGCGCTGGTGTTTTAAATTAAAAGGGGACCGGGTCTGTTTGGTTACAGACTTAAGAAATCAGAAATTTAAATTGAAATAGGAACAGGGATATCCTATCCCTGTTCTGGATAAGTCCCTGTTTGGGTAACCGAATTGAGAATAGTGAATTTTGATTAATTGCAATTTTGACCTTGAACCTTTTGAAAAATTGAACCTTAACCCTGAACCTTAAGAAATCTGATTTTGAACCCCAGAACTTTGATAAATTATGTTTGACCCCCCATGAATAAAATATTAATAAATTATTAATTAAATTAATTAATTAATTAATTTAATTAATTAAATATTCTAAAATATCCCGGAGTCCAAATGGGACAAATCATTAGTGTATTTTGACTATCTCGGCCATTCTGAGACCAATGGTGAGGTCCGTTTTACGAGACGGGGTCCAGAAAAATAAAAGACACGTAGTAACATATAAAATTACCAAAATGCCCCTGAATTAAAGTACAGTCAAACGAACTCCGAATTTAGTAAACAAATAGTGAAACTTTATTATCTCGAGCATTCCGGACTCAACCGTGGAGCCCGATTTGTGAAAAGAGGTCACGAAATGTAAGGACCCGTGTAAAGTGTAAAATGACCGTTTTGCCCTTTTGAACCCAGGTGTCCAAATTGAATTCTACAAAAGCCTAAACTTATTTTCTTCGACGTTCTGGACTCAATGGTAGAGTCTAATTTAGCAAAATAGAAACTTATGAATTAAAGACATAAAATTTGATGAATAGCATAATTCAAGTGACAATTAAACTGAGTTTCATGTTATGAATTTTAGGGACACGAGAGGGCAATGAGAAGGTGATCTGACCTCCGGTATTCTCATTGTGATTCTACCCTTCCACGAGTACACCTTCTTGAGTTGAGATCGATTATCAGGTACGATATATTGTGCTAAGTAAGAAATATAATTGAGATTAGGAATACTCGCTTTGCTGCCTTGATTGTTCACATGTTTGCTTGAGTGTTTACATGCTTACGTGCTACATGCTATCTTGTTAAGTTGGATGATGATTATGTGTATATCGCATGTGTTAGTGTAGTGTGTGAATCATATGCTTTGAAGAACTGTTGATATTATGAATTGTGTACTTGAAGGCATGCTTTATGTATGAATGAGATGCATCATTGAAATCGCATTGTGACATGATGAGATCAGAGCATATTGGCATAGTGTAATTCCTTGGACATGGTGTGGGTAAGCACTTGGTGCTTTGCATTATGAGGGTGCAGATCCTGTGGTGAAAAACCCAAAATCGGCCAATAGGTACTTGCCTGCCTGACGGATTCCGGACCGTGAAGCGAGACATACAAGGTACTCATGCCGACGGGGAAGGACCGTATCATGAGACATGGGTGGACATAGAGTTGCATGGGTGTGTCACGCATACTGCTTATATACTGTATATTGTTCATATACTGCCATCATGATATCGAATGCCATATAGAAATGACTGTACACTTGCACATGCCACGACCTTAGTTTTGTTTCTTGCATTAGCATTATATTGTACCAGCATGTTGAGCTGACCCCTTTAGTGGGGCAAACATTCCAGATGATGTCCCAGTTGTACGAGACGAGAAGATGACCTGATCAGGGACTATGTTAGGCCCAAGGGGCGCTTTTGATATTACGTAAGGGCATGAACCCGAGACTGTATTTTATTTTGTATGTAGTGAATGGATGGACCAGACCTTATGTATGTATCAGAACAGTGTGTAGCATGTATGTGATCGTCCTTAATTATCTTTTATTCCTTTATTATTTTATTTCTTTTGTCTCGTTACTCGCGCCTCGGGTTCGCTGGAATTCGGGGCGTGACAACGTGGTATCAGAGCTTAGGTTCGAATACCTAGAGACCGTGGGGTGTTGTTTAACACCATGAGACCCTAGAGAAAAGAATGAGACTTAGTGTGAACCTTTAGCAGCATGTGATAGGATCTTGTGTGCTACGTGGTTTTATATGTCCTGATGCATGACTTGTTGTGATTACGTGTTGATTGATGATATGTTATGATGCATGATTACGTGATTTAATGTGGTAAGATGCATGACATGTGTAATGTGTGAGAATCTATTCAGTGTATATTATGACATGCTATATGTACTCCCTAGTCGCTGATAAGAACATGACTGAGCTTTTAGCTCAAATATTTTAGGTACACATGTTGCATTGGTGTGCACGAGTATGCACTATACTTGACTTCCCGGTAGATAGGGAGCGGGCAAAATTTTCTTTTTGTGGTAGTGGGTGACTAAGATTAGAAACTCGTGTCTATGTAATAGACCGTATACTTTATGGGATAGACGGTATGCCTAGTTAATTGAAGTGTAGGTTGTACACTTAGTTATCTACGCTATAGACATTATGCCTAGTTACTTAAGAGACAAGTTGTGAGTCTGGTTGTTTACCTAGTTGACTGTTGTTTGTGGATTCCATATGAGTGTGCTAGGTTTGTAACTAATTTTCATGGATTATAATACTATGACTATGATATTTATACAGACTGGATTGGTCTCAGGTCTTGAGTTACAGCTGATGGATGGTACCCCATCAGCAAGTAATGAAAGGAGCTATGATCCATGAAGGGTTATCACCTAGCTATAAAAGTAAGGGATGAATAAAAGACACATCAAACCTTAAAATGCTAAAATAAGAACTCAGACTTGTGAGAGATTTTGTGTACAGATTGGATGATGGATATAGAAATGTTCTTGTGTTAAACCCTGGTTGTGGGGAGATGTATTGTTTTGGATAGTTTTCACTGGGAGTTAAACCTTGCTAGTGTTCAAATGTTTAAGTATGCGTGTATTACTTTGTTTAGATAAAAATCCTTCTTAGTAGAGGGCCATGTGAGAACTCGGTGTAAATTGTTTAGTATAACCAACGGGTGGTGGTGATTGACATTAGTTATGTAGGTGTTGATTAGGCAAGTGTGTCATGATATATTGAGGTTGTTACTTCGAAATTGTGAGGCGTTGACAAGTATTTACTTAATGTCCTTTTAAATGCCTGTGTCTAATGGGGCATTAATTTTTCTTCTCTTTGAACTTGTAGACATGCCACCGAGACAAGCTACTCCCAGACATATGCCACCTAGACACGATGAGCCTAGGATCACTGCACCACCGTGGCATAGTTGGCCCCACGCTGCTGCTTCGGCAGATGTTGCAGTTGAGGAGGCCGTCACTTTTACACCTACTCCAGTGGAGGTAGGGCAGGCTAGTGGTTCTGGGGACGTAGCGACCATTATGCGGGAATGCCTTCACACTATACAGGAGGTAGTGACGAGAGCCGTCAGGGCTGAGAGAGAGTTGGCTGAGCTTAGAGGAGTCAGAGAGCCCCAGACCCAGAGCGAGGCGACTCTAGCACAGATCCCTAGATCTACCCCGATATACACTGGTAGGAGGCCATCGAAGAGGTCTCGAGCCCGTGCTGCTGTTGCACGGATATCTATACCCGCCCATACTCACACTGGTAGGAGACTATTGAAGAGGTCCCAGACTGGTACTTCTTCCACATTCACATACACTTCCCAAGGGACCATTATTTGTTTTATTTGTGGACAGCCTGGCCACAAGATGGCCACTTGTCCTTTGAGGGACCCTAGCTTGAGACAGAGGGTCGAGGTTAGTCAGGAGTCATTTCCATCACCAGTACAGAGTCAAGGACGGGGGACTCCACGAACTTGTTTTGTATGCCACCAGATTGGCCATGTTAGGGCCAATTGTCCCCAGAGGTCGATTTCCCAAGACTTAGAGGAGCCACATTACTATCAGTATACCCAAGTGCCTCTACCACAGCCACTATTGGGTCAGAGACCTCCGACACCGTATTTTCAGCATACACCTACAGCATTGAGTGTCAGGACTCCCAGTCAGAGGGGTGATAGGCAGGACCAGACCACTCAGAGTGGCTTTATGCAGTAGTCAGCCTAGAGTCACTTATCATTTTTGGACCTTCAGAGCCTTGAGGTACATTTTTTTTTATGTTTAGTTTATGGACTAGCATATTGACGGACCATAGTACATCTCATTCATTCATATCTACTATGTTGACATGACATTAGGGGTAGAGTAATGCTGACGAGTATCTGTAGAGATTACTCAATAGAGGTAGCTGACTGCATGTCTTATTTGGGTTCTTCATCTTAATTGATGCGTCTAGTATTGGTGTTGTGTTGGAGATAGATCGGTTATTTACACTTTAGACAAGTATAGGCTACTACAGGGGAAGAGAGACCGTGTGTACTCCTGAGGGAGATGTTTTCTTTATTCCATGGAGTGTCTATAGATCTCTTTTTTTTGATTGACTTTATTGTGAATTAGGAGGGGTTAGATTTTAATTTGAATTGGGATGGTTTGGGTTACATGACTAGAGGAGTGCTAGTTACCTTAGTTGTGAAATTATGCAATGTGGGGTATACTGGGTTATTGATGATCTAGGATTCAACGCTTGCCTATATACAGTATAACGAGTGAGATTAAACAGTAGACTACATGCTTGTTGTCAGTGAGATAGGCTGTGAGCCTGGATATCCGTAAGGTTGGGGAATGTGCCTGGTCACCTGTACAGCAGACTGTGTACTTATTTATGTATATGTGTATCCCTGGAATGAAATTTTATACTGGGTGCTGATGTGGTGAGCTACGTGTTAGCTATTAAACGTTATACGTTTACTCAATATAAGCATGCTAGTTTAGTGACCATTATAGTACGGCAAATTTTGATTTTTTTTATATATATACAGACTGATTATTATTGATGCATATATAAGAGAATGCTTAAACATGTTTCCATGTGTATGTTGATGCATGTGTGTGAAAATTGAGGTGTGTTCGTAGTGGAAATTGGTGGAGAGTTTAGTGTTTTACTTCTTCTGAATCTTGGTATATTGATGTAAGTTCATGTTTAGAATACGTAACCTACACTGTCTACGTTATATACCTAACCGACATACGCGTACATGAAATGAATAGGCTAGCCCTTATTAGTGCATGACACTTAGTCTCGGTCATATATATATGTATAGACTAAGGTGGGGGGTGATGACTTTACTTTTAGATTGTACTGTTGATATCTTGTGGGTAATTAGGGTACTTAGAGAATGCTGGATGATAGATTGCATTGTGGTACAAAAAAATGTGAATTTATACCATCGGGATAAATCACTAGGTGATTTCATGGATTAAATTGAGGTAGGTTAGATAACGTCACATGTGCGAGAGACCTTGGGGTATCCTTGTGATCAGTGAGGAGTTTCCTTTATTTTTTATTGTGTTGAATTGTTGAGGTGAGTCGTGATATTTGGATGAAAATCGAAAGGGATTGGCGTTGATGAGCCAATGTGTTTTGAGGATTTCATTATGTGTTGTGCCATGTGGAGTGAGTCGTTACAGATGGGATTAGCACCAAGCCCTAGCAGGGAGTGTGGAGATGTCTGCACGCCTCTGCACGCCTGCCGGTGAGGCGAAGCCTACGGGGGAGATAGTAATGGGAGGAGGTAATGCATTCCACGTCGCCTGGCTGAGGGAGAGGTGAGTGATCCATAGGTAAGGCTACACGTCTACATGTTACAATGCATTTTGCATTGATCTTTTATTATTAGGTTGAGAGGTAGTACGACTACATGGAATTCCCTTATCCATTGTTTTAGACAGGGACCCACGTTTCACTGCCGGTTTTGACAGAACCTCTAGACAGCCTTAGGGACTCAGCTAAGTTACTACTACCTTGCATCCCCAGACTGATGGTCAGTCAGGGCGTACCATTCAGATCCTCGAGGACATGCTTAGGGATTGTGTCATGGATTTCAGGAGTAGTTGAGAGGATCATTTTGCTTTGGTAGAGTTTGCCTGCAACCGTAGCTAGCAGTTCCCCGGTGTGTTGGACTGGGGTAGGAGAGACAATTGTTTTGGGACCCGATATAGTCCGTAAGGCCACAGACGAGATACAAGTAATCAGGCAGCGATTATTGCCAACCAGAGTCGCCAGAGGAGTTATGAAGATAGGAGGCGGCGACCCTTGTCATTTGAGGTGGGGGACCATGTATTTCTCAAGATACCCCCCCCTCCGACGAGATTTGAGGAGATTTGGGCGCAGTAGAAGCTGTCGCCACGATTTATAGGCCCCCTTGAGATTCTTGGGAGGGTTGGTGAGGTGGCTTATAAGCTGGCCTCACCTCCACAGCTATCTGGAGTTTAAGATGTCCTTCATGTGTCGATGCTAAGGAAGTACCATTCCGACCCCTCACATGTACTCGATTGGGTAGGTCTTCAGCTAGAGGGCGACATTTCCTATGATCAGGAAACCGTAGCGATATTAGACTCGAGGGACAAGGTTTTGCGAGACAGGACCGTCCCTTTGGTCAAGGTTCGTTGGAACCGAGGTTCGAACGGGTACCCCGAGTTGTTGATCAGTGACGTATTCTCTTTTGTTTTATGTTATTTTAAATTTCGGGACGAAATTTCTGTAAGGGGGGAAGGATGTAATAACCCGAAAATTTTTTTTTTTAAATATATAAATTTCCATGGTTATTATTAATTGTTTTATTATTATTAACATTATTATTATTAAATTCTTGATGCATATGTTATATACATGCATGGTATATGTATGGTATGTATGTATACATGTGTAGGGTGACATATGTGCATGAATATGTATGGGTATATACATATATGTAACAGTGCATGTGTGCACTAGGTGAGGGGGCACCAGACCGTGAGGGAGTGTGTGTGTTTAGTGTGTGTTTGGTGTGTAGCTAGAGTGGATATATAATTGATATATGTATATATAGGTGTATAGGCAGCTTTGCATTAAAGGCAAAGCTGCATTTGGGGAGAAACAAGGGGCTGAAAAGAGAGGGAGTCAGGTCAAGGAAGGCTGCAAGTGGAGGAGGGATAGAGAGAGAAAGAGAGGAGAGAGAAAAAAGGGTGTTGGTCTCGGTTGGAGGGGAAAGAAAGGAAAGAGGAGCAAAAGGCGAGAGAGAGAGGACTGTGAAGGAAGAGAGGAAGCTCGGGGAGTGACCCAAGAGGAGAAAGGAAGAAGGGAGGAGCTACATCAGGAAGAAATCCGAAACTGGGGTGAGTAGCTTAGATTCTGTTTTATTTTTTTTAAGCACTATGTTTAAATCTAACCTTAGGGCCTTATAGCATATGAGATAGGGAACACACTGCAAAAAGAATCAATGAAAATGGTTAAGGGGAGAGGGAGAACTTCCCAGTTACAGGTCTCGGCCATGGGGGTTGGACCTTATCATTTTATGTATAAAACTTCCTTAAAATGATCCTAAGATAATCCTACAAGGTGCAGAAAACCAAAGGAAGAAGAAATGATGAAAAACAGTAGAGAAATAAGTGCGAAATCAAGAATTACAGTTGGCCGGAGATTCGGCCATGGGCCTTTGGGCCCTATTTTGTGAAGACCTAGTGGTTTAAATCAAAAACTAAACCTAGATATGAAACCCTTGAGGGAAAATGAAGAAAACTGCATTTTGAAACCTTGAAAATATCGCCGGAAAACAGTCGCCGGCGCCGGAGAAGGCGCCGGAACCCTACCGGAGGTCCGCCGGAAAAACGGGGAAGAAGGGGACTGTGCGGGTCGGGTTCCGGGTCCGGGTCGGGTCTGGTTCGGGCGGAGCTGGACCGCCCCTGCCACGTGTCGCGCTGGTGTTTTAAATTAAAAGGGGACCGGGTCTGTTTGGTTACAGACTTAAGAAATCAGAAATTTAAATTGAAATAGGAACAGGGATATCCTATCCCTGTTCTGGATAAGTCCCTGTTTGGGTAACCGAATTGAGAATAGTGAATTTTGATTAATTGCAATTTTGACCTTGAACCTTTTGAAAAATTGAACCTTAACCCTGAACCTTAAGAAATCTGATTTTGAACCCCAGAACTTTGATAAATTATGTTTGACCCCCCATGAATAAAATATTAATAAATTATTAATTAAATTAATTAATTAATTAATTTAATTAATTAAATATTCTAAAATATCCCGGAGTCCAAATGGGACAAATCATTAGTGTATTTTGACTATCTCGGCCATTCTGAGACCAATGGTGAGGTCCGTTTTACGAGACGGGGTCCAGAAAAATAAAAGACACGTAGTAACATATAAAATTACCAAAATGCCCCTGAATTAAAGTACAGTCAAACGAACTCCGAATTTAGTAAACAAATAGTGAAACTTTATTATCTCGAGCATTCCGGACTCAACCGTGGAGCCCGATTTGTGAAAAGAGGTCACGAAATGTAAGGACCCGTGTAAAGTGTAAAATGACCGTTTTGCCCTTTTGAACCCAGGTGTCCAAATTGAATTCTACAAAAGCCTAAACTTATTTTCTTCGACGTTCTGGACTCAATGGTAGAGTCTAATTTAGCAAAATAGAAACTTATGAATTAAAGACATAAAATTTGATGAATAGCATAATTCAAGTGACAATTAAACTGAGTTTCATGTTATGAATTTTAGGGACACGAGAGGGCAATGAGAAGGTGATCTGACCTCCGGTATTCTCATTGTGATTCTACCCTTCCACGAGTACACCTTCTTGAGTTGAGATCGATTATCAGGTACGATATATTGTGCTAAGTAAGAAATATAATTGAGATTAGGAATACTCGCTTTGCTGCCTTGATTGTTCACATGTTTGCTTGAGTGTTTACATGCTTACGTGCTACATGCTATCTTGTTAAGTTGGATGATGATTATGTGTATATCGCATGTGTTAGTGTAGTGTGTGAATCATATGCTTTGAAGAACTGTTGATATTATGAATTGTGTACTTGAAGGCATGCTTTATGTATGAATGAGATGCATCATTGAAATCGCATTGTGACATGATGAGATCAGAGCATATTGGCATAGTGTAATTCCTTGGACATGGTGTGGGTAAGCACTTGGTGCTTTGCATTATGAGGGTGCAGATCCTGTGGTGAAAAACCCAAAATCGGCCAATAGGTACTTGCCTGCCTGACGGATTCCGGACCGTGAAGCGAGACATACAAGGTACTCATGCCGACGGGGAAGGACCGTATCATGAGACATGGGTGGACATAGAGTTGCATGGGTGTGTCACGCATACTGCTTATATACTGTATATTGTTCATATACTGCCATCATGATATCGAATGCCATATAGAAATGACTGTACACTTGCACATGCCACGACCTTAGTTTTGTTTCTTGCATTAGCATTATATTGTACCAGCATGTTGAGCTGACCCCTTTAGTGGGGCAAACATTCCAGATGATGTCCCAGTTGTACGAGACGAGAAGATGACCTGATCAGGGACTATGTTAGGCCCAAGGGGCGCTTTTGATATTACGTAAGGGCATGAACCCGAGACTGTATTTTATTTTGTATGTAGTGAATGGATGGACCAGACCTTATGTATGTATCAGAACAGTGTGTAGCATGTATGTGATCGTCCTTAATTATCTTTTATTCCTTTATTATTTTATTTCTTTTGTCTCGTTACTCGCGCCTCGGGTTCGCTGGAATTCGGGGCGTGACATGGCCTCAATGAATTGAAAAATCTCCATTCCTTAGTTTCTATATCAAATACCACGAGCGCCCAGTGATTGTGACCAGTTGCATAAAGTGGGAAATGGAAGTAGCGATATTTGTTTTGGGCATCAATTAGATTCTTGTCCAAAGAGCCTTCTTCAAGTCGACATTTTTCTGCTTTATCAAACTCTGATATTTGATAGATTAAAATGAGTTTGATAAGTTTTGTTTTTGTTTAAAAATTATAAAATTACAATAATACATTGTATTATTTGTTTTTACTTACCAAACAGTGGCAGCTAAATACAAATGATGCCCCATGGACATATGTTTTCCCAGTTGCTATCATTTTACATTGTCTCCTCATTAGAATCTTAGCATAATTGTCGATGACCTGCACAAAAGAAAATGATTTTTTTTCTGTTACAAAACATTCAGTGTTCAGCTATATTTTAGGGTAATTACGTAACACACTTGATGTTTCTTTTTTCTTTAAAATATTTTTGTTGTCTTCAAAAGCCACAAAATCCATCACCCCCTCAAACCACACGATCGCGCTTGTGTGTTTTTTCGCAGAAACACAAAGGTACATGTCAGTAAATACAATGTAAAATTACACAATTGTTAAATTGGTTCCATTTATGTTACATAAAAGATGTCAATCAATTTTATGTAAATTCTTAGAGTATCTTCACATAGTAATAATTATATATTTTCCATTTAAACTTACTTTTCGCCATCAAGCTCAAACATTCGCTTGATAATATCTAATGCCCTCTTGTCCAACATTTTTCTGACTTCAGATCTTTCCAACATTGTATTAATCAGCTACATCGATGTTTTTGCAAGCTTGGGGATTTGTTTTGGGAGAATTGTAGTCTCTACGAATACATGCTCTTTAATATCAATTGGTTCTTGCACATCTCCTCTCTTCGCAGCCCTCTTTGGTTGTCTTCTTGTAGCTTTAACCCTCACTTTTTCTTGATTACCACTAAATGGTAATTTCATTCCAACTTTTGTCTAGTCATATTCATAGGCAGGTAATTTCATTACTTTCCTTTTCTCGCTTTCTAATCTTTTCACATATGAGTGTGTCTGCTCACTTGTCTTTTCTTCCTGAACCTGTTGGAAATGTTGTTAAGTGATTGCATGGGTTGTGAACTCCTCAATTTGTTTTAGCAACAACTTGTTGTCATCTCGCAACCTATCAAGCATTTGTTCAAGTGTCTCAATTTTTGCATTCTTCTCATTTATTTTTTTTTATCAAAACCATCTGATTAAAAAATATTGATGTTCTTCAATTTCTGAATATGTAGTAAAACAGTGGTTGAATTTCAAATTAGTAAATATAATATTACATTTTTAACACTTTTAAAATGGAGTGTACAATAGTTTTCACTGACCTGAGCTTTTGTTGCCTCTAGTCCATTAAATTTTTATTCTCTACCAATTTTTTGTTGTGTAATGGCCTGTTCAAGTTTTTCGTGCACCGTTTCTTCCAATGGATTTGCATGTTCATGTTTTTCGTTGTATTCGTTCGTCAAGTCTGAATAGTCTTCTCTCAACTGCCTATATCCCCTCTCAGATTCTATCAAAATAGCCTGTAAAATTTCATTTTTATGAAATATATGTTCTACATTTTTTTTGCTTGCTTATTCTTGAAAACGAGTTGTTTTATGTCTATTTTTAACAGTTCTTCAACGCTCATTCCAGTTTTTGTGACTCTTGATCAGCCTGAGAACTGTCATACAACACTACACCTGTTGTCTGTGCATATTATCTTTCTTGTGTTACAGGAATTTGGTCATATCTTTCAACAATTCTTGCACTCCCTAATGGAACGACCTCAATATTTGGACCGATCGTGCATAGGGGTGTTTCTATACCAACAAAATGACCACCTTCCTCTTCTTCATGCATTGTTTGACGATAAACTTTCTCCCACAATCGTTGCTTTAAAACTAGCGTGTCTTTAATAGTTTCTTCAAAATCATCTTCGTTATTACCATCTTCTCCGGGTTCGTCCATTCCATGTTCACCATCCTGTATATACACATTCTGTTCGAATGACTCTACTTCACTACTCTTCTCACTATCAGTGTCCAAATTTGCCAATTCTTTCATTGTTTTGTTCAACTTAGCCCCATTGACTTGTCTATGTGGCACACACTTAAATTATAAGCCACATACTTTTGAACATATTTCAACTTTTAAAGACTATATTAATAGTTGATTACACACTAGAAAGATGCAGTGTAAAATTCTATAGTTGCCCATAGAATTATATTTGACATATCACAAGTTTTCACTAAACGCAATGTAAAATGCAACAACAAGCAATAGAATGTCTTCTACATGATTTCATATTGTCAAATTTTTGAATACCTGTTGACGTTCAAGACTGTTCAAGATTGTGCCTGTAACCCTCTTTTGCATCTTAATTAAGTCCCACTTCAACATTCTTGGGATTACTTTTTTGGGTGATGGTTTCAGTAGGGTTGTGTGCTCACACAACCAATACTACAACAAATTACAACACATTAAATTTAAAACGTTGCTAGGATTTATACACTATAAAATCTATTAATGATAAACCGCGCTACGTGTGTAAAATATATACGTTAACAATATGTTACATACCAGTAATGAAACAACACAACCAATAACTTTTCCTGGGATTTGGTGATATCTTTCCACTGATGACATCAACTGAGTTCTTATTGCACCCTTCCAATTATACAATTTCATCATTTTTATATCTTTTATATATTGTATGAACCCCTAGCTCATTGTTACGCCTATTGTTGAAAACAACAGTATGGCGCACACATACAAACGTAAAAGTCTGGCTACATCCTGCCTATGTGATTTCCCCTTCCTATTGATTTCTTCCAAAACCTTTTCTCTAATAACCTTGGCATCCAACCGTTCTGAATTTCCAAATACCCTCTGCGCAAATGGGCTGTCTAGTTTGGTCGAATAGGAAGGGATCATTGGTTCATTTCTTGAATCAATCCCAAAAATAAGTTCAATATCAGAGTCACAAAGAAAAACCATTTTTGTTGACAATGTAAAAGTCTTTGTGGTTGGTTGGAATTGTTTTATTATATCAAACACCAGTTCATTCTACTTTCATGTTTTTTTTACTGTCAACTTGTTATCTTCTTAAAAAACTTCCAGAATGGTGTTTTCCTCAAAACCCTTTGATGTTTCACTCCCAATTCTAGTTCTTTAATCAGTCTGATTATAACCCCTATGTTGGATCTATAATGTGACCCATATTTCGTCCTAGTCGATTTTGTTGCTGACAGGGGATTTTTCTTGAAATTGTCATTTGTTGTTGCTTCCCTATAATTCACAGTATAATTTTCTCATGCTATCATAATGTTATGTAAAAGTTCATAATACATTAAGCTATAATACTGTTATCTAATATTTCACAATAGATTGAACTGTAATAATTATGCAATATATACAATATTTTTCTCCTTGCTATCATACTGTTATGTAATATTTCAGCAATAGATTGAACTATAATAATTGTGCAACATTTTTTCATTGTGTCTGTCCAAAATTTAATGTCATATAACCCTTATTTACATTGTAATATTGATATGCTACAGTTGTAAATCTTCACAAGACCTCATATGCAAAAAATTTACAGCAGCATTTTTGTTCGTGCTACAGTTATAAATTTTCACAATACATAATATGCAAAAAAAATTTCTCCTATTGTCATACTGTTATGTAATATTTCACAATAGATTAAACTGTAATAATTGTGCAATATATATAAAATTGCCCCTAACCAAACGAATTTTTAACATTTTTTCACTATGTCTATCCAAAATTTAAATTCATATAAACCATTGTTTACATTGCAATATTGATCTGCTACAACTGTAAATTTTCATAATACCTCATATGCCAAAAATTTACACCCCATTTTTGATATCTAGTTTGCATGGTATATAAACCTATTTTTTTTTTACAAATGTAATGATAAAATCTAATACACATGTAAAAATTTCACACATATTTCATATTCAAAACAAAATCACACCCTTATAAGAACTATTAAATCTGAACAAAAATAAAATTAAAAGACTTACCTTTTGGCGCCATTTTTTAATTGAACCTCTTCTTGTTTTGCCACTGTCGACAAAATATAACACCTCGTTGTTAGGTTTCTTACTTTTTAGATTTCTAAAATCTACACTTGGCTGCATTTTAATCCCACAAATTCATAGTTCTGTACTATGAAAAATCAGATTTTACTCTCCTATTTTCAAAACCCTCGATGAATGTCGATAATATAGGAGTTTGGAATCCCCACTTTCTGCGCTGATGATCGATGCTAAATAGATATAGAAGTGCGTTTGATCGTGGGTGAGATCGTGTTGCCTTCTTGAGTAACAGGAATCACACTATTTGTTTTTGCGCGACCTCGTTTTGGTGTATGTGTGCCAGACCCTTTTTCGTCTTTTGATAGTTTTGAGTTGGGGACTATATTGTCCATATAAGTCTCTTAGATTTCTTAGGTTACAAGAGTTACAATTGGACTCTATTATAATTGTAGTCTTAATGAAGGACCCGTAATTAAACGACCCTTTTTTTTATAACAATGTTGTATTTTTTATTCACATAATAAACTATTTTTATTTTATCTTTCATATATTTTTAAATAAGATGAGATAATTATATGATTATATTTTGTATTTTGTATTTTGTATTTTCTTCTTTCATTATTTTTAAAAAAGATAAACTAACACTATTTTTTTCTCCTAAAAAATATCATCTTTTCCTTTTTGCGCCCATTTATTTGGTAAAGTGTGCAATTTGTTTAAAAAATAAAACAACTTATATTTACAATCTTTTGAGTCAATGTCGCGTCACATAGTTTATTAGTAGTAATGAAGTAAAGACTCAGGACATTTCACATTTACAATAATGTTTGAAAAGTGTGCAATTCGAATTTGTGTTCATGCATTTTCATTAGGCATTACACCTTAAAATTGTGGTTAAGTTTAGATTTTATTTTTACCATGCTTAAAATGATCTTAAATTGAGATAGTTTTGACTAGGTTAATTTACTTTTGGGAAATATGTTTTAGGAAAATTCTAAACTGATTTAAATGTTTTTATAGGTCATTGGAAAATCACGTAAAAAATTCATTAAAACTTGAAAGCATTTCCAATAGCTCTTGCATCCGAACAGGACACATGATTGTTTGAACGGACAGTCACATCCGAACAGAAAGACAGTATCGTCCGAACGCAGTTCCTTGTTTTCGTGCCACTCGGTTGTGAACTTATTTGTTTCGTGCACAAAACTTTCTCTAAGTTGGTTTAACTTTTAACACATGATCTTTTTATTTTGTTATAAATAAGGTGTTATGCTGTACATAGTTATAACCCTAACCTCTTAAAGCACATACTGATTGTGAGATCTTTTGCTTCCTCTTTTCATTCATATAGTTTGTTTTTTTGAAAGGTTTGGTACCTTGTGATTTTGAGTCTATATATCTACTATTGAAATAGTACACGTATGATCTTATAAAATGCTAAAGCATGGACTTTCTTTTGCATGGAATTTGCATATTATGAAAGGTAGTAGGTCATTAAATTGAGGATGGTGCTTGGATTAAAGTGGAAAAGACTAATCAAAGTTAGAGTGTACAAAGAGAAGTTATAGACAAACTAGTGGTAATCCATTAATTGAGTGAGTGTTTAACAAATCGATAACTTTGTGAACTTATACAGACGTTCTTTTTTATTAGTGGGTCTTTTGCAACTTAACATGGATTTTATTTTACAAGAGAAGTTTCCCCATAAATCTTCGCATCTCTAATTTTATGATTGTATATTTTTTTTTATTATTAATACTAACGTGATAATTTGCATGAATTTAAGATTCTAAATATATAATAAACAAATATCTTTTATAAGAATATGTTTTGATTAATAAAACTATTTAAAATAAGCGTTCTTTATTAATAAAATGGTAATTTAATTAATTAAAATTTGATATAGATCTTTTCACATTTTTAATAAACACTTCTTATCATTAATTTATATATCAAAGCGATATTTACTTGCATAACATTTATTTTGCCATATGTCACACACTTAGCTCAATTAAATGATTTAACCTGCAATACATGAAATACTGTTATGTTAGACTCCTATTTCACTATGAATGTTTTTTGGGATGGGATTTGGTCGTGACATAACACTGTTTAAGAAACAATTTTTGGTGTTCTTTGAAACATGGTGCGAAAGTCATATGAAAACTTACATATGCAACAATGTATTATATGTATTATACGTAACATATCATTTAGTTGTTAAGATAATTGGAATTATATGTAAAATAACATAGCATCTAATTAATTTAAATATTTTAAATTTGAATCATTTCTTCATTAATTATTCATGTTAAAAATTAAGGAATGAATTTGATTGTCACCTAAAAAAAAAAAAAATTTACTTTACCGTGCATAAACTAACTCAAAATATCACTAATCGATGAATCCCCCAAAAAAAAAAAAAACATATCATCCAGTTGTTAAGACCGTTGGAGCAAAAGCATTCAATAATTTTTCTTGAATTTTTGACCCGACCCAAGTTTTTTTAAAAGTTTTTGACCCGATCCAAACATATTTCAACTTATTTTTCGGACACATGTATTTTTTAAAACCGTCTAAATCTTAGACGCTTTTAGAGTTTTTTTTTGCCAAAAGCGTGTTAATCTTAGACGCCTTTAAAAACGTCTTAATTTTATACGCTTTTAATTAACCTAAAAATTTGGGATTAAATAAAAGAGTATAAGTCTTAGACGCCTTTAAAAGTGATACACCTCTTTTAAAAGACATATAAGAATTCTTATTCACACAGAAAACAATAAATACGAGAGAAATTCAGATTCTGATTGGCTTTTTATTCACATTTTAAGAAGTAAGAAAATTAATTTTTTAATAAAAAATGTGATTTAAAAAAAAATTATATGTTAAATAAAAAGTCAAATAATAAAGTCAAATACTCAAATAATGAAATTTATAAAAATATAAATTAGAAAATACAAAATACAAAATAACAATTCACGTACTGTATAGGCATATAGTTACATATTTGATTTTTTTTTTTTTCTGGAGCATTTATAGGCCTTTTGGGTAAAATTAGACTGTCATTAAACTTTTAATTTGGGTTATATTATATATACGTAAAATACTTTATTGTAATTAAACTTTTATTGGTATTAGATTTCTAGCTAGGATTATATTATAAGAAGATAAAATTTGAGTCATTCTTTATAAGTGGGATATAAAAGAATTAAACTTTTATTGGTATTAGATTTCTAGTTAGGATTATATTATACGAAGACAATTATTTTATTAGATTAATACTAACTTTGACCTTCTCTAATCAGAAACTCATTTCTTTCTCAGTCTCTCTCCTCCATGCCTACTCTCAACTTATCTCTCCATTCTCTCTCTCTCTCTCTCTCTCTCTCTCTCTCTATATATATATATATATATATATGTATCTTAGTAGGATTTCAACACTAAATTAAAGAGAGAAACCCATTTGCTTCAACTTTTGTAACAAAACTCCAATAGTGGACTCTGCAGACACACACAAGCACACACCATAAATATATAAGTATACAATAATTTTAATTATTGTTTAGCAAAAAAGTAAAAAAAAAAAAAACTACTGATCAAGCTTTGTAAGCTTTAATAGTGAACCAAATATAACCATACACACATGTATAAATGATATACCACAAAACGACAAGACCAATCATCACTTGACACGTAATCATCACTTGACAAATGTATCTACAGATCAGCCCATGCTCGACCAGTTCAGCCCATCCTCGGCCAGTTCAGCTCGTGCTCGGCCAGTACAGCTCGCGCTCGGCCATTCAAGGCAGACCTACAGATCTGAAGGGGCCGAGCACATTCCTCCAGAGCAGATCCACATTCTAGCAGAGCTCACGGGACTGAACACAGAACTTCGGAGTAACACTCCAAAGCTCATCACCGCCTTAACATCTGCCGAGCAGAGAATAAGGAAACAGTCTTTTTACAATGAAACCGCCACACATGGTTATCTCTATTTTGATACAATATCCAACATCGTAATTGCAATCTTCGATGATCGAATCCCTACTTTCATGCCTCCAAATCCTAATTAACTTAGGAAAGCCACAGCCTATAAATTAAACCCTAAAGGTACGCTTTATTTTCATGCTCATTATTTTCTCTTTCATTACATTCTTTCAATTCAGTTTATTGACTTAAGCATCGGAGCGGCTACCACAAGAGCCAACCCGGTGGTCTTTTGATCTTCTTTTTGAGTGTTCTTTAGGGAGCCGAGCTTGGAGTATGCGTGGGCCAAAAAGTGCAGCATCAGTTTGGCGCCGTCTATAGGAACGACAATCACCAAGTGCTCTACTGATTCAAAACTCATTCTCTTTTTTCTAAAGGATTATGGCTCCCAATCTCCGGCCAAGAAAAAATACTCAAAATTCTCAGAACCCTCAACCTCAACCGCCTGTAGGACGAGGAAGAGGACGAGTGAATGATCCCGTACAACAAGAACTTGCCGAAGTCAAGCGGCAGAACCAGTTGCTGCAAGAACAACTTCTGACCATGTCTAGAACTCTGGCAATGCTCACCCAGAGTCATGAAACTAATCCTCAGAATCCACCTATCAACACAAACACTTAGGAGGCACAGCCTCCTACTACTGTCCACATTCATAGAGATCCCCAGCCATCAGCAGTCGCTGGTAGAGGGGTACCAGCTTTTATCCTAGAAGTCCATTACCGAAGCACCACTACGGTTCCAATTCCTGGGGCTTCAGGAGTAAACCCTGTACCACAAGAGTCTCAACCACAAGTAGCTCCTGCATCACCAACCGAGGAGAATCAGAACAACCCCCTAGTAATGGGCCGAGATCATCCTGTCCATGTAGGCCCTAAAGCTGCAAGGCCTGACTCGTAGCAGCCTATCTTGCCAAGAGGATCACTAAGAGCTGAGAAAGTTGCAGAATCAATAGACTGCACTGTTATTATGAGAGGTGCTCAAAACCCCCCAGAACAAGACGAATTGGCCAGGTTGCTCTCACTAATGCTATCATGGCCGAGGAGAGACCCAAGAAATTTGTTGTCCCAAAATTCACTCCTTATGATGGGACAAGGGATCTAGGGGACCACCTCTCCCACTACCAGCACACAATGGCCCTACACGGCACTTCTGATGCCTTTTTATGCCAAACATTCGTAACCAGCCTCAATGGCACTGCTCTAAAGTGGTTCCATCACCTCCCGCCTGAACTCAGTCACTAGTTTCTATGAGCTCGGCAGAAGATTCCTGGACAGATTCATGACCAGTAGGAGGTTGAGGAAGGGTCCTGAATTCTTGTTGAACATAAAGCAAACAAAGGAAGAATCCCTCAAAGGGTATATTGCACGTTTCAACGCTGAACTCACTGAGGTTACAGATTGCAGCCCCAGTTTCCTTGTAGCTGCTTTGGCTTCTGGCCTTGCACAAGGAGGCTTTAGAGACTCCTTGACAAAAAATCCATCTGCGGACATGGCAGCACTCATGGACCGAGCAAGGAAATACATTAACTTAGAGAAAGCCAAAGACACTTCAAGAAAGATTAAAGAACAAGCCCAGAAAGACGACCAGAAGAAAGACAGTCAGAGGAAGGACCCTAGCTCGGCTACGAAGAGAGCCAGAAGCCCAAAAAAAAGGGGGGTACCTAGAACTTCCCATAATTCTGGGCCAAGAGAGTTCAATAATTTTACTCCTCTGAACACCTCTCCATACAACATACTGAGGTAAGTAAGATCTCGAGAAAACCTGAGATGGCCAGAGCCTTTGAAAGGTGACCCCAACTACCGAGATCAAACCAAGTATTGTGATTTTCACAAAGACCGCAGGCACACAACCAACACCTGTAAGGCTCTCAAACACGAGATTGAGCAGCTAATCAGGAGAGGACGACTACAGGAGTTCATCAAACAGGACGGAGGGCAGAACCCCTATGATGATCGGCCCCAACAAAGGAAGCCCGACCAGAGACAAGAACAAAGGGAAGGACGGAATGAGCCTCCACGGCAGAACAACCAAGTAATCTTTGCCCTACACGCAGATTCCCCTACAACTGGGACTTCCAACAAATCAAAGAAACGTTATACTCGAGAGGCCTGGGTTACTCCCAACATCATACAGATCTCTAACGTGGAAAAAAAGTTAAGGCATGTACCAGAAATCCAGTTCTCGGATCAAGACCTTGCAGGGGTACATTGTCCTCATAGTGATGCCATGGTCATCTCCCTCAAAATTGCCAACTTTGAGATCCGAAAGGTCCTAGTGGACACTGGGAGCTTGACTAACATTCTGTTCTATGACCCTTTCAAGCAGATGAAGCTCAATCCCAGTGACATTAAGCCCACTGGTATAATCATGGCAGGTTTTGATAGGAATTTCAACACTCCATTGGAAAGGATTGATCTTGCCACCATTGTAGGAGAAGGGAACGGGCAAAAAATCATAGTAACTGAATACATGGTTCTAAATGCCAAATCCCCCTACAATGTTATAATTGGGAGGCCTTGGCTACACAAGATGAGAGCAGTCACATCAACCCTCCACCAATGCCTAAAGTACGTTCACGATCAGATCGTCCACTCTATTAGAGGATGCCAACCAACCTCCAGAAAATGCCATACTCTCGCACTCAAGGCCAAGGCCCCCAAATAGCAATTACTGCATACCCGTGAATGTGGGGATCTAATCCACTCCTACTATCATGAGACAGAAGGTTGTCCTTCTAGGATTGACGAGCCACTAAGTCCCAGAGGAAAGGGACAGTAGGGCCAAGCCCATAGGGGAACCCATTAAGTTCCTGGTCAGCTCGGAATACCAGGGGCACTACCTGCAGATAGGCCCAGACCTGACACTTGCCGAGCAGGATGAGTTGATCAAATTCTTGAAGAAAAACCACTCCGTGTTTGCTTGGGAAACAAGGGATATGGTAGGAATAGATCCAAACCTCATCACTCACAAACTGATGGTGGATCCAAACCATCCACCAGTAAGGCAGAAGAAAAGGCCACTCGTTCCAGAGTGGCACCAGATCATTAACGATGAGGTCCAAAGGCTACTCGATGCCAACATGATACGAAAGGTATTCTATCCTGATTGGCTAGCTAACATTGTTTTGGTCAAAAAGAAAAATGGCAAGTGGAGAGTTTGCGTCGACTATACAGACCTTAACAAGGCATGCCCCAAAGATAGCTTTCCTCTACCAAGGATAGATCAGTTAGTTGATGCTACTGCAGGGCATGAGCTTATGAGCTTCATGGATGCCTATTTAGGATACAATCAAATACAGATGCACTCTCCTGATCAGGAGAAAACATCATTCATAATCGAACGAGGTCTCTATTGCTATAGAGTGATGCCGTTTGGACTAAAAAATGCTGGGGCCACAAACCAACGTCTGGTTAATAAGATGTTCAGCCCCTTGATCGGCAGTTCCATGGAAGTCTATATTGATGATATGCTGTTCAAAAGCCTACAGAAGAGCAGCCACCTCCAGCACCTGGCTCAAACGTTTAACATCCTAAGGCAGTACAAGATGAAGCTCAATCCCTCGAAATGCACCTTTGGTGTAGCAAAGGGAAAATTCTTGGGATACATAGTCTCTCAGAGAGGTATAGAGGTAGACCCCACCCAAATTGAGGCCCTGACCGGACCAGAGTCACCAAGGACCATGAAAGACATTCAGGCTCTGAATGGCAGAATAGCAGCTTTGAGCAGATTTATCTCAAAATCCACTGATCTTTGCCTACCATTCTTCAAAGCTCTGAAAGGTAACAAAGCTCTATAATGGACTGACGAATGTGAAAAATCCTTTCAGGAACTGAAGGAATACCTAGCTTCACCTGAGCTTTTGTCAAAGCCAATCTAAGGGGAAAAGCTACTTCTCTACCTTGTAGTCTCCGAGAACGCCGTCAGTTCTGTACTAGTCAGGCAAGACAAGGGCATGTAGAGGCCCATATTTTATGTTAGGAGAGCACTATTAGACACAGAGAAGAGGTACCCTCGAGATCGAGAAACTGGCCCTTGCACTTATAGTATCTGCTCGGAAGCTCAAACCCTACTTTCAAGCTCATCTCATAGAAATTTCAACTGCTTATCCCTTGAAGTCAGTATTGAGGAAGCCAGAGATATCAGTATGATTAGTCAAATGGTCAGTGGAACTGGGGGAGTTCGACATATCCTATATTTCATGGATCTCAATTAAAGGGCAAGCATTCGCAGACTTCGTTGCCGAATTCACCCCAGCACTACTGGACAGAGCATAACTTTATGAAAATTTAGGGACATAGTAGCTATACACTGACGGGTCATCCACCGACCGAGGTGCTGGGGTCGAATTGGTATTGTAGTCCCCTGATGGGCTCATAACAGAAAGGGCAGTTAGCCTAGGGTTCAGAGCCTCTAACAATGAAGCAGAGTATGAGGCCCTTATCCTAGGGATGAAGCTAGCACGAGAATGCGAGGCTTAGAACCTTGAAGTCTCTTCTGATTCCCAATTAGTGGTCAGCTGTAACACCCCGACCTAATTAATTAATAATTAGTCCGCTAATTATTAATTAGACACAACATAAAGGATGATTGAGAGAACAAATTGTAAATTTCTGGACGGTCACGACAGACCCATAAATAAATTAATACATCAAGAGGGGAGGGCTTAATTTAGTTATTTTAGCCCTAATTTTTAACACTGTTAAAACTCGAATTAACTAATCGTGGAAAATACAATAGAATAAAAATTGACACGAGGCCTTTGGTAACGAAGCTAGTCTAAATAGGAAGCCACCGGAAGAAATCGCTTCGTAAAACAAGCGATAGAACAAAAGTTATTAAGGAAATAGCCGAAATGAAAATTTGTGCCAGCCAAACAAGGCCTAATGCCCAAAAATGAGAAAAATGTCAAAATGTGAGGCCAAGGGAATTTGAACCCTTGACCAAGTGGGCATGATTCTTGTTGTCCAAAAAGTTACCAAGTGGGCTGTGGACAACTTTGTGCATATTTATGCAACCAATTTTTATTTAAACCCAAATTAGCCAAGACCACCTCACAAATTGGCTAATGGCCTTACATGCAAATCCCACATCATTGGCTTACCTCATCTCCTCTCTCTTCAGTCTATCAATCAGCCGAACCTCCACTATTATATGTATACATGGAGATATATATGGAGACAACATGATTTCATTACACCCTCATTCACCAACCAGCTTTCATGCATCCAAATTCTGGTTTTAGAAAACAAGCAACATAAGCAAACTGTGTGCTCTATGTATCTATCAGATTTGGTGTGAGACCATGAGAGGGATTTAGAGAAAGAAAGTGAGAACTTGGAGTGCAAGTCCATGTGTGTGTGAGCTTGAGTGTGGCAACTGAGTGAACGTAAGGAACTGGGCACACCTGAAGTACACCAAGAAGGTTTGAATCAAGTTATAACAGAGAGAGAGAGAGTCACTGTTAGAGGTAAATTTCGAACCTTCTTTATTTCCCCATTTTAATTTTTGGTACTGTTTTGTTCATTGTGGAGCTGTTAAGGTTACATGCATGCATAAAACTTAACTCTAGGAATTATAATACGCATACTGTGAGGGTTAGAAGGGTCTGAATGGCCAAAAAAACCATGAAAACCTGAAGATGACCTCCATTAATGGACCTTGAAATACCAGGTCTGAATCGACCATAGCATTTAGAGTTTTGAATGTTAAAACCTAAAATAGGCCCCAAAAGGACCTCAAACACCATGAGCCGGGACCTCAGAACCTAGAGTAAAGCCCCTCGAATTTCAAATTTTAGCTACGGGTTTAAATCCCAATTCTTTAAACACCGAGACCAAACTGAAAAATGAAAATAGGGACTTGAACCCTATGATCCGTGGGTCACAAAGAAACAAATTTCAAGGGAAATGGTTGAGAGATAGGGACGCATTGATGAGCTGTAGGTCACAGTTATCACTTTGTAAACAACCACTTAGAGGTTGATTCAATGCTTGAAATCGATGCCAAAATGTTGGTATCAAGTGCAGAAACCGAATGGAATCAAGACTAGTTAAAAACCGTGTCCCAAAAGTCACAAAATTGAAAGAGAAATTCTGCAAATTTTTAGGGCAACAGTGACCAGGGGTTGGGGACGATGAACAGTACCAGGTGTCGGGTCGGACCGGGTGTT
This sequence comes from Nyssa sinensis, assembly GCA_008638375.1. Lineage (NCBI taxonomy): Eukaryota > Viridiplantae > Streptophyta > Magnoliopsida > Cornales > Nyssaceae > Nyssa > Nyssa sinensis. The sequence goes on from CM018050.1 coordinate 28,321,652, forward strand.
GGGTCGGGCCTTAACCCGATTAAAAACAGGTGGACTGTTTTAAATAAAACTGTGTCGTTTCTTTAAACCGAATTAAATTAAATTAAATAATAGGGCTGACGTCATCATGACGTCAGCAATGCAACAGAACCGGACTGGACCAGATTGGTTCATTTACAAAGGGACTGAACCCTTTGGTTCAAGTTTTGAACTTTTGAAAAATTACAGTTTGACCCCCAAAAAACTCTGGAATTCCGTTTTGACCCCAACCAGTTCTGAATTATTTGAATTTTGGCCCAGACTTTGAAAAATAAATTCAAATAGGCCCTTGGGAAAATAAATAAATAATAAAATTAATTATTTTATTAATTGGGTAAAATAGTAATTTTACCGTCGGACATTAAATAAGTCAAATGAAGTCCAAATTTAATAAATAAATAGTGTATTTTTACTATTTCGAGCATTCCGGACTCAACGGTGGAGTCCGATTTGTGAAATCAAGACCCGAAAAATAAAGACACTCAAATGAAAAATGACTGTATTACCCCTGATGATACCTCGGGCCAAATAAACATTAAGGATAGTCCAATTTAATTATGTCGGACGTTCTGAACTCAATGGTGAGGTTCGTTTTATCAACCGGGGTTCCAAAAAAAAAATTAATTCACCTAAAACATGAAATTATCATTTTGCCCTTAGGGGTATCCGAAGCCAAATAAAAAGCCGCGAAGGCCTAGATTTATTTTCTTGAGATTTCCGAACTCAACGGTAGAGTCCGTTTACCCAAATAAAATGTCCTGAAGGCCGATGTAATAAATTTAGCAACCTTAAGAGTGCAATTAAATAATATCGAGAGAGTTAAATCACGAACAGTAACATCGACCCTGAATAATTGAGATGGGTTAATGATGATTAAATTGCTGATTTATAGGAACCTCCAAGGGGAAGGAGCAGGAGATTTAAATTAGTAGAACTGCTGAAAGTTATTTTGAGGTAAGTAAAACCTGGACTTTGTTATGTGGTATTTCCTTAACCATGTCACATTTCTTTCTTCATGCTGCCACCTTGTACTCCATTATCTGATATGTCTTGATTTTCATAATTGATATTGTTCTATCTTGTGGACTTGATGAGTGATTGCATGTCGATACCCTGATATGATTTATACGTAATTCTTTGATGCTTGAATACTGAACCGTACATGTTATATGATAAGAAAAGTACTAGTCCACAACTTGTGAAATTATCTATGCATGACCTAATCCTTCTGTGGTAGGTACTTAACTCGTTACACACTTCAACCCTTAGGGGCAAGATGCTGACAGTCTACACGTAGTTGTGAGCGTCACATCGCACGACCGGGCTACCCGTGGGTGTGAGCATCACTTTGCACGATCGACACGTAGTCATGCAAGGCATGACGTACGACTTGAGTCATGGAGAACACAAAAATTTGATAGCGCTGTGCTGTAAGCACGAAAGGGTATGCCGGGCCCTGACAGATAGCATCTAACAGATAGTTTCTTTTTATCTCTTACATAACATGCTCTTGATTTTTGATATGTTGTATATCTTTGAGTACCGTTGATATTGTATTCCTTGGATCCTTGATATGTTTGTGAACTTTCCTTGGAATACCCTTGTTGTACTATTCGACATGATGACATGCCTATGTAGACGTTTTCTGATTTCGGCAGCATATTATTGGCTATCCCTTGTTGTGATTTTGTGTACCCATTTGGGGATATGCCCATAGGACCTGAGGGTCATTTCCAATGATTTATACATTGGTGACTGGCTATTGTGACTATTATCATGTCTTCTATTTTGATATGCATTGATTGGTATTCGTTCGTTACTTACACTCTTGAACTAATCTCGACCCATAACAGAGGAAGGGATTTTACTTACTGAGCTTTGTTAGCTCACCCCTCCCTTATATTTTTTCAGGACAACTGGAAGTAGGAGAACCCTCAAGCGCTCCAGAGGTCTAGACGCTGCTAACTACTAGTAGCTCTTTTTGGCGAGTTTTGTATCAAATTAAATACTAGAAGGTCTTAATGTCTCCCATGTCACCACGGTCTTGGAAGTGTGTTTCTTTTTGGAGGATCTGTACTTAAACACTTATATTTTTGGCATGTACTAAATGGTGACCCGACTACGCTACTAAATGTCTTGATGATTATAAAATTATTTTTTAAAAAAAAAAAAAACTTCACTTAGTATTTCAGATCCTTTTGACGGGGAACGGCCCACGGGTGGGTTTTGGGTCGTGACATCAGCCAAGTTCAAGGAGAGTTTGCCATCAAAGATGAAAGGATGCTTCGGTATGCAGAGCTAGTCAACTTGTTGAAACGCTCCTTCCGAGCATTCTCAATTCAAAAAATAGAAAGAGGACAGAACTATAGAGCTAATGCCTTGGCAAACATGGCATCCCACATGAAGTCAGAAGGGGACTCTACGCTAAGAATCTCCCATCAGCCAAGGCCTAGCATCGAAGAAGTCCAGGTCGCCCAAATTATATAACAGCCTCAGAACTGGATGACTCCTATCCTTCAGTACCTAGAAGAAAGGGCTCCTCCCAGAAAACAAGAATAAGGCAAAAAGAGTCTGAATCAGAGCAGCTCGGTACCTTGTCATGAATGAGAGGCTTTACCGAAGGTCTTATTCTCAGCCATTGTTAAAATGCCTGGCTCTAGAAGAGTTTCAGTACGTCTTGGCGGAAATTCATGAAGGAATATGTGGAAATCATAATGGGGGCAGGACCATAGGGCACTGAGCTCTAACACAGGGCTACTACTGGCCTGGAATGCTAAGGGAGGCAAAAGAATACGCTCGAAAGTGCAACAAATGCCAAAGGTTCGCCCCCTACCAACACCAGCCCCGTCATGAACTCATTCCTATCACAAGCCCATGGTCTTTGCACAATGAGGAATGGACATCATAGGCCCATTACCTAAAGCCACGCCGAACAGGAAATATCTATTGGTAGCTATCGACTACTTCTCAAAATTGGCGGAAGTAGAGCCACTAACACGTATTATAGAAAAGGAAGTCAAAAGTTTCACTTTGAAGAATATAGTCTGTAGGTTCGGTATACCTCGCGTGATTATCTCAGACAACGGCACGCAGTTCGCTAGTAAGACATTCAAAAAGTTCTGCCAAGACCTGAATATCAATCAACAGTTCTCCTCACCTGGTCATCCCCAAGCCAATGGGCAAGCAGAGGTCACTAACTGAACAATCCTTGATGCTCTTAAGAAGAGACTAGAGGGAGTTAAGGGAAAGTGGGTTGAAGAACTCCCTGGAGCACTCTGGGCCTACAGAACAACTAAGAGAACTCCAACATCAGAGACTCCCTTTTCACTCGCCTACGACATCGAAGCAGTGATCCTTGTTGAGATCGGCATGCCTACCCTAAGGACTGAAGCTTTCAACGAAGAGACCAATAACCAGCAACTCGCAGAAAACTTGGACTTGCTCGAAGAGAGAAGGGAGCAAGCCGTGGTTAGGATGGAGGCATATCAGCACAGGATGGTTAGCTGCTCAAAACTAGGGCTTAAGCCTGCCAGGTTCTAAGTTGGAGACCTTGTCCTAAGAAGAGTGTTTCAGAAACCAAGGATCTCACCGTAGGGAAAGTTATCACCCAATTAGGAGGGCCCCTATAGAGTCACCAAAATAGTGAGACCGACCACTTATTGGTTAGAGAGCATGGATGGGAAACCTGTTCCCAGACCTTGGAACATGGAACACTTACGAAAGTATTATCAATAAAGAAATTTTTCATTTCAAATATTCCATGAAGTGTTCATATCTTAATGTACAGACCTTATGTCTGGTCCATCTTAATGTACAGACCTTGAGTCTTGTCCATCTAAATGTACAGACCTTAAGTCTGGTCCATCTCGATGTACAGACCTTGTGTCTGGTCCATCTTAATGTATAGACCTTTGTGTCTGATCAATCTTAATGTACAGACCTTGAGTCTGGTCCATCTAAATGTACAGACCTCATGTCTGGTCCATCTAAATGTACAGACCTTAAGTCTGATCCATCTTAATGTACAGACCTTGTGTCTAGTCCATCTTAATGTACAGACCTTGAGTCTGGTCCATCTAAATGTACAGACCTCATGTCTGGTCCATCTAAATGAACAGACTTTAAGTCTGCTCCATTTTAATGTACAGACTTCAAGTCTGGTCCATCTAAATGTACAGACCTCAAGTCTAGTCCATCTAAATGTACAGACCTCATGTCTGGTCCATCAAAATGTACAGACCTCAAATCTGGCTCATCTCAATGTACCGACCTTCATGTTTGACCCATCTCATCAAAGTTACATGGTTGTTTCTCAGAACAAAGGGGAAGGGATCAAACCCAACTGCTCAGCTACATGACTGAGAATATTCATTCAAACCAACAGTTGTGATTCTAATTGCTCAAATTCTCATCAATGAGTTATGAAAAAGGGTACTGACTATCAAGGATCTTTTTCCATTTTATTGCAAGTCTTTTTGTTCGGAAATTAAAGCTCTGGTTGGTTAGTTCCTGTATTGACTACTGTCCTTATTGCTCAAAGCAAGTTCATGATTCGAAACCCCTCTAATTTCAAGAGCTCGGGCTTAGTTGCTTATTGTTACACTTTGGTTCAAAGTTATTACAAGTCATGAAGCTCAGAAGTCAGCCCATCATCTGTGGCCGACCGAAAAATGATATTTGTTCCCCGAACAAGTTTACCTATGTCAATTGCAAGTTTTAAAGGTCGAAACCCATTTGTACACTACAGAACAGTGGTACTTTGGACAATGCTTGATCAAACCGCAAAGATTGCAAATGTTCAATGAAGAAAAAAGGCAAAAAGCTCTTAAGAGAATATATTATTATTATAATGATCGATTACAAAAAGGAAAAATAGAACTACAAAATATTTTCTTTCCTAAACTAAAGGGCTGGCAGATGCATCATCATCATCCTCATCCTCATCGCCATCCTCTTCATCAATACTCGACAGGTCAATGTCCGGGAACTTAGCAAGAAGTTTGGATTTGAAGTTGTCATAACCGAACTGCACAAACCTATACCCCATCTTCTCCAGCTCGGTCTTCATCCTGACCTCGGTCTTAACCTTGGCTTCATTGACCTTTAGAACAAGGGAGGCCTGGAGTGCGCTAATCTCCTCATTTTGCCTCTCCAGCTTTTGAAGGAAGGATTCCCTTTCAGACTTGAGAGAATCCCTCTCTGACTCGAGAGAATCCCTTTTTGACTCCATGATAGAGAGGGAATTCCTCACTTCCTTAAGCTCTTCCTCGGCAGCTGTAGCGTTGGATTGGGTTGTGCCGAGCTGGAGAGGAGCCTCATCCAGTTCCTCTTCAACCCTCGCCACCACCTGAAGATCCGTGGAAGACTCCATCAAGCCAGCCAAGTTGTGCAAGGTCTGCAGAACAGTAAGAGACCCAATTAGACATAAGTAAAGAAAAAAGAGCAAAACGGTCATTACCTTCAAATGAGCGCCCATGGCGCTAGCAACTGTCTGTTGAGCACCCTGCCTGTCACGACCCGAAATCCGTCTCGCACAGATCCTGGATCGAGACCGCCGCCCCAAGACCCGAAGGCCTCGGGACAAGGCTGTCATAGGCAGTGGTATCGAATAGATGTGCGTCATGTGGTTGCAGAAGCGTGAAAAACTTTTTTCTTTTCTTTTCTTATTTTAAAATTTGCACATCCGTCCGGTACTGTTGCTCTTCACATTGCGGTACACATGATCATACATTCAAAGCATAACTAAAGGCTTAAGATTTTAATAACATTACATGTCCATTACCCTGAGGGGCTTAATACATAACCTTACATTAGTCTTCTAATACAAAACATGCTACTAGAGTTCATATGATTTCCCTAAAATGAGCTACTTAAGCATGTCTTCCCAAAAGAGCTAGACTCATCATCCTTGTCTTCAAAATCAATTCGCCATCAATCACCTGAAAGGGGGGTCCGAATAAAAATTCGGGTAAGCTAATCTAAGCTTGTGAGTAATTCCTGCATTCAGTCATGGGGTTTTCAACTGGTAGTGGTTTAACACATGAGAGTTTATAAAATACTCACTACCAATTGCTCGTACATTTTAGAACACAGAGTATATGTATTCTTAAAACAAATAGCTTTGAAACATTTAAAGTATTCAAGCTAAATACACATTTCTTCAAATAGAGCATATACAATTTAAAAGCATATAAACACGTATAATAAAATGGGGGTAAAAACCTGCTTCCATTTCCAAAAGCGTTACTTCAAAACATATAAACATGCATAGGAAAATGGTGGTAAAATCTGCTTCCATTTCCAAAAGCATTTGTCATCTTTTCACTTTCATTAATAGAATCTGTTTCGAACCAAACTCCCATTTTGCGTAGACGTGGAGATATCTCATTGCCTGGGGGATTAGATCCTGCTATCGGGCATTTCACATGACAGGTCAATTGAGTTCCGTACAACCCAAAATCTTGACTATGTGGTCTTTGATAGGACAATTGAGCTCCGAAGAAGCCCAAAATCCTGCTTGTGTGCTTATGCACCGTTATCTTGTAAAACATTTTGATGTAACACCCCGACCTGAATTAAGGGCTATTAAGCCGTTGGTATTACATTAGTAATCGACGCCTTAAGTGACGAGGTCGGTTTCAACCCGACGCATGGATTTTTAGTAACAGTCCTGAAAACTCAGGACGACTGTACATCACTTTTGTTGCAATCACCAACTTGTCAGTTCCGTGATAAGTATATTTTCACGTCGACCCTCAGTCAACGATATGAGTATGAGATTTGGGCACGCATTACGAAGTTACGAAGGATTAGTATAAAGATCATACACTTAAGAAAATAATTAATTTTTAAAGTAATTAATTATTTTAAAACAAGAAATTAATGGTAGCATATACAAATAATTAAATATATATATGTGGCCAAGTGTACGTATATACACATGCAATTATATACATGAATAATTAAACATATAGGTGTATATATATATATATATATATCTAGTATATAAAGACATGCTAATATCTAAGGGTTATAAGAGTGTTGTGTGTGGGTCTCCACGTGTGTAGTAAAATATATATATATATATATATATATGTAAAACAAAACTCACACACACACAATTGGCCAATGATGGCCTGCCTCAAACAGTAGCCTGAAGAACACTCAATTGGAGTGCTGCAACAAGCAATGGGTGAACCAGCAGTAGGGGCAACCAAAAGGGTGATCAATTTGGGTGTATGCATATATGCATATAGTGTATACACACCACACGGCCACACAAAAAGATTTAGTTCAGGCCGAGAGTGAGGGAGAGATTGAAGGAGATTCTAAGACCTTCAGAAGTCGGAAGCAAGGAGCAAAGGGGAGAGAAACAGGTTTGGAACAAGGTAAACCCATAAAACACTTAAATTTCTCTCTCTAGAATTTACCTGCGTATGAATCTATTTTAAGCCTTGATTTATGTATATATGATGTTTAGACTATATTTAGATTTGTTCAAGCATAAAGTTTGAGCTTAAAAACAGTTGAAAACACCGAACCCATGAACAAATCGCCATTGAAGACCTTGCTTAAGCAGGTCTGAACCGACTTCAACCAAATCCCATTTGGCTTATCAAGACCTAAAAGTAGACCCTACAAGCATCCCCAAAACACATGACCGTGCCCAAAAACCTAAAGAAATGACCATGGAAATAAGAATTACAGGTTTCGGGTTTGAAACCCAATCCCTCAAACTCGATGTAAAACTCACCTTTATGAATGGGAAATGAAATCTTATGGAAATAAAAGCATAACCGAACAAACCCCAAGAGATTTGGCTCAAAAATGAGCATATACGACCGAGACATAAGTTTGATTATCAAACTTTTAACCGAGCTGATGACGCCTGTTTGATGCCTAAAATGAATGAAAACCTCTTAAACAATGTCCCAGAAATGGATTAGGTTAAAAACAGTGGAGTTTGAGCAACTCAAAATGCACGAAATTGAAGCTTTTAAACCTAGAAAATTAAGGCAACACTGGTGATGGTCGTGGGGAAGACGACCGAGTTGACTCACTGTTTGAATCGAGTCACCGAGTTAACTCGAGACACGTGTTAGGACGAGAGATAGCCACCGAATAAGTAGGGCGACGTCGTTTTGCTTTAAAACCCTGATTTGGACTATTTGGTTACGCGTATACGGACCAATTTAATAAACTCCGTACGAATAGGGGATATCTTATCCACGTTTAATTACCCTATCCGCCGTTTGGTTTTAGAAAACAGGGAAAAATAAAAGAAAAGGGAAGGTCTGTTGCTACGGAGTTTCGAACCCCTGACCTCACACGCCCAATCGCCTCTCTTTCCACTCAGCCATGCATGCACGTGTGTCATATATGGTGTCACGCCCCGAATTTCTACAAACCCGATGCGCGACTGACGAGACAGAAAATAAAATAATAAAAGGACAAATGTAAATAAATCCATTAAACAAGCATCCATCCCCATCAATACATAAAATAACATAAAGTACATCTCACAACTGCATTGTTCATAGGTTATTCGGGCTTAAGCCATTACATTACAAAACATATGTCCCATGGACCAAAAATATACCAAGTGCTTCGCTCTATCAAGGTATCATAAAGTCTCAAGTAGCTGGAGTATCCTCATCTGAAAAATGTTACCCACGAATAGGTCAGCTCAACTGCTGGTATGATGAAGTGCTAATGCCAGAAATAAAGCTAAGGCGTGGCATGTGCAAAGTGTACATTTATATCTAAATGTCATTCAAAGCATCGTAGTAATATATGAGTGGTATGCATGACGCACCCATGCACAACTCTATACCACACCCATGTCTCGTTTACGGGTACTCTCCGATGGCACGGAGTACCAATGCAATGGCCAATTTTGGGTTTTTTACCACAGGATCTACACCCTCATAATGCATAACACCACGTGCTCAACTCACGCCATGTTCTCAAGGATTCACCATATGCCAATACGCTAATGTAATCTCAATGAACATGGTTTTCAATAGTATAGCATGCTCGAACAATAACATATAAATCATTAGTCAGTTCCATATGGATGCATATCTCATGTATTCATTTATCATAGTTCATGTTCTTCACTTTACTAAACTCTCAAAGAACGCAAGTAACACATAAACGTGTGAACAACCAACTTCAAATTATCAAGTAAACACATTCCAAATAAATACATAAATCATTCAAGTCACTCACAAAATATTCCTAACTTAACTTCATTTCTAACATTAGCAAAACACCATACCTGTTGGGTTAGTCTCAACCGTAGAAGATCGTGCACGATACGTAACTGAACTGGTCAATGAAAATGCAGGAGGTCAGATCGCCCTCTCCTGTCTTGTCAGTGTCCCTAAAAGCATAAATTACTAATTCAGTCTATTGTCATTTGAATTTATGCTATTCATCAAATTTTATGTCTTTAATTCATAGGTTTTTATTCTGCTAAATTAAACTCTGCCATTGAGTCTAGGACGTCGAAGAAAATAAGTTTAGGTTTTCGTAGAACTCAATTCAGACATCTGGGTTCAAAAGGGCAAAACAGTCATTTTGCACTTTTCACGGGTCCTTACATTTCGTGACCTCTTTTCACAAATCGGACTCCACGGTTGAGTCCGGAATGTTCGAGATAATAAAGTTTCACTATTTGTTTACTTAATTCAGAGTTCGTTTGACTGTACTTCAATTCAGGGGCATTTTGGTAATTTTAAAGGTTACTACGGGTCTTTTATTTTTTGGGACCCCGTCTCATAAAACGGACCTCACCATTGGTCTCAGAATGGTCGAGATAGTCAAAATACACTAATGACTTGTCCCATTTGGACTCCGGATTATTTTAGAATATTTAAATAATTAAATTAATTAAATTAACTAATTAATTAATTAATTTAATTAATATTTTATTAATATTTTATTCTGGTGGGTCAGATTATAATTTTCCTAAAGTTCAGAGGTCAAAGTGGAAATTTTCAAAAGTTCTGGGGTCAAGTTTAATTTCCAAAAAGTCCTAAGGGTCAATTTGTAATTTCCTAATTCTCCTATTCTCAATTGGTTACCCAAATAAGGATTAATCCAGAACAGGGATAGGATACCCCTGTTCCTGTTTCAATTTTCAATTTCAATTTCTTATACCCGTAGCCAAACAGCCCCATTCCCATTTTAATTTAAAACCACAGGACGACATGTGGCAGGGGTGGATCGCCCAAGCCCGACCCGAACCCGAATCGGACCCGGACCCGGACCCGACCCGGCCGCCCCCCTTCTTCCCTGTTTTTCCAGCGATGCACCAGTAGGGTTCCGGCGCCTTCTCTGGCGCCAGCGACATTTTTCCGATGGAATTTTCAGGTTTTTAAAACGTGGTTCTCTTCGGTTTTTCATGTAGATTCCATATCCAAGGTCAGTTTTGGATCTAAGCCACTAGATCTTCACAAAATAGGGCTCAAAGGTTCTAGTCAATACTCCGGCTGACCCTATTCTTTCATTTTCGTGACTCTTTGGTCACGGTTCAACCTCCACTTTAATCCCAATGGGTTTTTGCACCTCCTAGGGTTCGTTCCCTATCATTTAAACCGAGTTCTACACATAAAATGTCAAGGCCAACTCCCATAACCGAAACCTGCAACTCGAGTTTTCTCCCTAGTTTCTCGACCATTTTATCTCATTCTTTTTGTATTATTTTCCTTATAACATGCTCTTTAAGATCATATACACCAAATCAATTATCATGCTTTTAAAAAAAAATTAAAACAGAAATGGGTCACTTACGATTTTTCTGTTGGGTTTCTCTCTCTAGCTGTGCACCTCTTTCACCCTCTAGTTCCAAGCCTGAATCAAGCTCCAAGACTCCTTTCCAGAACTCTCTTTCTCTCTCTCGCTTTCTGTTTCTCTTTTCCTTCTCTTCTCCCAACCGAGACCAACACATATATATAACTCACCAACTCCCTCACGTCTCCCACCACCAGCCCCTTTCCTTGACTTCTTTCCCTCTGTTCAGCCACCCTGCTCCTCCTTAATGCAGCTTTGCATTTAATGCAAAGCTACCCTATATACACCTATATATATATACCACTCATCACACACACACTAGACAGACACACACTCCACCGACACCATACACACACCCCACCAGATCTGTTATACACACACACTGCTATATATATACATATACATATTCACATAGACATGTAATACATCATCCTATACATGTACACATACATATAATATTCCACACATCATCCATTTACTTAATATACACATTACCTTCATTTCACACTTTTAATAATAATAATAATATAAATAATGACAATAATAAATAATAAAAATAATAATAATAACCACAAAATTTTATACATAAAAAAAAAATAATTTTGAGGTCATTACATATGGGGCAATATATGTATATATAATATATATAATAAATCAGAAAATAAAAAAGGTGCATTTGCACCTGTTGAGAATCGAACGCAGTATCTTTTGGGAGGGAGGTGACACGCTAGCCAGCGTGTCACCCATTTCATCCGTTAATCTGTTACAAACAATAGATATATATATATATATATCATACTTGATAAATTTAATTTAATTAAATTAAATAGTCAAAAAATATCCGGTGTTCAAATGAGATGAGTTATATATGTATTTTTACTATCTCAGACCTCCTGAGTCCATTGGTGAAGTCCACGACATGAAATGAGGTCCCGAAAAATTTAAGACTAGTAAAATGTCAAAATAACCAAAATGCCCCTGCCCTATAAATGAGTCAAACGAGGTCCAAATTAAATAAATAAATAGTGAATTGACTATTTTAAACATTTTGAATCTAATGGTGGGGACCGTTTCATGAGACGGGACTCCTGAAAAATTTAGACACGTTAAGGTATAAATTACCAAATTGCCCCTAACATGTCCTAAGCCGAATTAAATTCTAAGAAGGCCTAAGTTGACTTTATTCAACATTCCGGACTCAATGGTAGAGTCTATTCAACCAAAAGAAGTGTCTAAAATAAAAAGACATAAAATTTGATGAATAGCATCAATCAGGTGGCTATAAATTAGAACACTGCCGAGTACAAAACTAAGGCTTGTATGTTAAAACGAAATACGAGGAGACTCGACACGTAAACATGTGAAGTAATTAAAATTACTTTAAAGTTAATGGAGCTACCAGAAGAGTATGAATTAAAAATAAATTAAACTCCTAACACATTAAATTGTGTCATAGGTTAAGAGTACGAGTTAAATTAAGTACATAGGAAATTATGAAGTCGTTTTAGGATTAATACGATCTGAGCATAAGTTAAGAAGCATCAATAGGTGATATTACAGTGATGTGAAGTTAATGAAACTATATATGAATTGTTCTTAGGAACTACAGAGGAAACGGGAAAGCGCATTTTTAGCACTGACCCTAAGGACCGAGGTGAGTAACCCTGCCTTTGAAGTAGAGATTTAACTCCATGAATTTGAAAAAGTTTTAAGTTCAATTTATTTGAAGCCTCGAATATCAAATTCAGTATCATATGATTCCTGTTTTAAAATTTTTTCTGCTTTCATAAACTGTATTGTGACATGCTGGGTGGTTGGTTTGAATCACGGTTTTCTTTTTTAATTATGTTTCAGCATGTCTGGGTTTAAAATGCTAAATTTTCATAAATATTCTGAATTTGATTATTCCAAATATTGAAGTTCTATTGCGGAAGTTATATATTTCATGTTTTAAATATTCATGAAAAATATCTATTAAAGAAGCCATGTGATAAGTTATATATATATATATATATATATATTTCATGTTTTAAATGTTCATGAAAAGTATCAATATAAAGAAGCTATGTGATAAATTTTTTACAACATAACGGTGCATAAGCACATTGCAGGATTTTGGGCTTCTTCGGAGCTCAATTGACCTGTTAAAGACCACATAGTCAGGATTTTGGGTTGTACGGAACTTAATTGACCTGTCATGTGAAATGCCCGGTAGTAGGATCTAATCCCCCAGGCAATGAGATATCTCCACGTATACTCAAAATGGGAGTCTAGTTCGAAACAGATTCCTATTAATGAAAGTGAAAAAATGACAAATGCTTTTGGAAATAGAAACAGATTTTACCCCCATTTTCCTATGCATGTTTATATGTTTTGAAGTAACGCTTTTGGAAATGAAAGCAGGTTTTTACCCCCATTTTATTATACGTGTTTATATGCTTTTAAATTGCATATGCTCTATTTGAAGAAATGTGTATTTAGCTTGAATACTTTAAATGTTTCAAAGCTATCTGTTTTAAGAATGCATATACTCCATGTTCTAAAATGTACGAGCAATTGGTAGTGAGTATTTTATAAAATCTCATGTGCTAAACCACTACCAGTTGAAAACCCCATGACGAATGCAGGAATTACTCACAAGCTTAGATTAGCTTACCCGAATTTTTATTCGGACCCCCCTTTCAAGTGATTGATGGCGAATTGATTTTGAAGACAAGGATGATGAGTCTAGCTCTTTTGGGAAGACATGCTTAAGTAGCTCCTTTTGGGAAATCATATGAACTCTAGTAGCATGTTTTGTATTAGCAGACAATGTAAGGTTATGTATTAAGCCCCTCGGGGTAATGGACATGTAATGTTATTAAAATCTTAAGCCTTTAGTTATGCTCTGAATGTATGATCATGTGTATCGCAATGTGAAGAGCAGCAGTACCCGATGGATGTGCAAATTTTAAAATAAGATAAGAAAAGAAAAAAAATATTCACGCTTCCGCAACCACATGACGCACATTTATTCGATATCACTGCCTATGCGAGCCTTGTCCCGAGGCCTTCGGGTCTTGGGGCGGTGGTCCCGATCCAGGGTCCGTGCGAGGTGGATTTCGGGTCGTGACACTGCCTAGTGCTGCAAGAAGGGAGTCCTTTTTGGGGGCTTCCGCCTAGAACTCCTCAATGGCCTGATGGACGGCCTTGTACCCATCAGGCATCAGGTCCAAGTCAACTGCCACCTTCTTCTTGCCCTTTTTTGGAGCCTTTGTAGTCGATGAGAGGGCAGGCTTGGAAGTCGTCATGCGCTTCTTGGGCAGAGCAGAGGACGATTCCCTGATCATTGCGCCTTTCTTAGAAGGCACAGGGGAAGAGGAAGCAGAAGGCACCGCCCCTTTCTTGGGGGGTGCAATAGAGGAAGGGGCTGCAGTGGTCTTCCTCTTTTTCTTTGATGAAGGATCGGTAGGAGGGGGAAGGTTCACCACCGTTTTCTTCTTTGCCGAGCCCCAATTGCCGAGGACAGTTTGCAACACATCTTCAACAACATTCTTATCTTTTGAGGCCATTGGAGTGCTTGGTTGAAGGATGACTCTGTCGTCTCTGTTTTTGGTCTGAAGAAGCCTACCGTACTGCTCCTTGAGAATAGGTGTGAAGGATGGCCTCTTCTTAACACTTTTAGCTACATAGGATGAACAATAACAATGATCAGTTAAACAATGGCAAAAGCAAGAGCAGAAACAAAAATTGCAAAAGAAGGGGGGTCTCACCCATAAACCCTGTGCTCCAAGGGAATGTAAAAATTTGGTCCTCAAGGTCTGCCTCCTCCCATCCTCCACTAACGAAAAAATACCGATTTTTTCAAGATTTGTTGGAGGTCGGTACAAATGACAGAGGCTTGAAACCTTTGTCAAAATACATGTAGTAGAGGCCCTCAGACTTCATGTACTTAAGATCCATTTTACTACGGATCAAGTCTAAAGAGACCTCAACACTGTTCATACGACCTAAAACTATAAACCCTAACAGGTGCCTCCAACTGTTCAAGAGCAGGTCGGCGGGGCAAAGGTTAAACCAACAAAAGAATTTCCTAAGCAATTTGGGGAAAGGAAGACGTAACCCCATTTTCAAACCAGGCAGTATATACATAGATCTCGCCTTCCCTAATATCTGAAGGACGATCTAGGTCATCAGGGGCCCTAAGGGCGATATTTTTAGGAAAATCAAATTCTTCCCTTATGTAATCTAACCAGGAAGATGTTACAATGCTCTATCCCTCTTCTTTTAGGGAAAGCTGACCAGAAACCTCTCCTTTTTATCCCTAGACTCTAAAAAAGCATTTACAATCCTAACTTCGGGACTAGAACGGGTCTCTTCCGACCCGGTCCCCAAGGAACTACTATCCCTAATAAGGGTTTGGGATGAAGCATAAGTTTTTGGAAGACTCCCTAAGCCATCGCCAACACTGGAAGATGCAGTGGAGGTCGACATTTCAAAATAACCAGAAAGGAAGAACAAGAAAGACAAAAGAAATTATGAACAAGGGAACCAAGGCCAAACCTGAAGAGAGAGAGAAACTTCGAACGACGGACATTCCTTACAGTTTAGCTTGCTGGTTCGACAATGGCAAATGCTCCTTTGCCTCTGAGATATACGAGAAACAGTAAAAGAAGAGTACAAAGCTCCTTTCCTCATTATATACATTCAGAAAATAGAGGCCACCAAGGCGAACCGTCGCGACTGCTGCAAGCAATGATGGCCTTGAAAGCCCAAAAACCGATTGCGCAATAGACATGCCAACAGCCGTTTTGGAAAACGAAACGACAGAACACGTGACTTTTCGAGGCTCATAAACCTTAGTTACGCAATAAGCTCAAACTAAAGCTTGGGGGGGGAGTAACTGATATACCACAAAACGACAAGACTAATCATCACTTGACACGTAATCATCACTTGACAAATGTATCTACAGTTCAGCCCATGCTCGGCCAGTTCAGCTCGCGCTCGACCAGTACAGCTTGCGCTCGGTCATTCAAGGCAGACCTACAGATCTGAAGGGGTCGACCACATTCCTCCTAGAGCAGATCTACATTCTAGCAGAGCTCATGGGACTGAACACAGAATTTCGGAGTAACACTCCAAAGCTCATCACTGCCTTAACATCTGCCGAGCAGAGAATAAGGAAACAGTCTTTTACAAGAAAACTGCCACACATGGTTATTTCTATTTTGATACAATATCCAACATGGTAACTGCTATCTTCGATGATCGAATTCCTACTTTCATGGCTTCAAATCCTAATCAACTTAGGAAAGCCACAGCCTATAAATTAAACCCTAAAGGTACGCTTTATTTTCATGCTCGTTATTTGGGCTTTCATTACAGCCTTTCAATTCAGTTTATTGACTTAAGCATCGGAGCGGCTACCGCCGGAGCCAACCCGGTAGTCCTCTGATCTTCTTTTTGAGTGTTCTTCAAGGAGTCGAGTTTGGAGTATACGTGGGCCAAAAAGTGCAGCATCAATAAACACACACGCACATTGAAAACAAATGGTAGATTTTAATCTTGCTCAACCAGAAAAGAAGAAAAAAGGAAAAAAAGAAATCAAAAGATAAGGTTAAGAGAGAGAAACCCATTTGCTTGGAACTTTATAACAGAGCTCCAATGGTGGGCTACATACATTATATATGTGTCTCTTTTAAAAGGAGTGTAATTTTAAAAGGTGTTTAAGTCTTATACGTCTTTATTTAATTTCAAATTTTTAAGTTAATTAAAGCGTATAAGATTAAAACGTCTTTTAAAGACGTCTAAGATTAACACACTTTTGACAAAAAAAAATTCTAAAAATATTTAAGAATCTAAAAAATATGATTAAAAAGAAGTTAAAATATGATTAAATCGGCACAATAATTTTTAAAAAGACCCCAGTCGGGTCAAAAATTCAATTTTTCTTTATACAAGAGCCCTACAAGCCTTCTGGATCAGTTTTGCGTGAAAAAAATCCAACAGTCGCCGTAGCACTGTAGCACTTGTTTCCCCCAGTTGTGGAGACGATAAATCTACAAACGTTGCCTCTCTCGCTCTCTCTCTCAACGGTCGCACTCAACACTCGTACACACTGAACCAAATGTTCCGAATTCTCAATCTCAGGCGATCTCTCCACCAAATTCTCCCTCGTCATCACCACCACCCCCAGCAAAACCCCACCAACCCAAATTCTCATCCCCTCAAAACCCTAATATCTTCCTCCTCCACCACCCAAAGCCCTAAAAACCCTGAGCTGACTCGCCCATTCTGTTCCTCAACTTCATCATCATCGTCACTCTCTTCCTCATCATCGTCCGATGCCGAGCTCCGCAAGTATCTGGGCTACTTTGCCCTTCTCCTCGGCTGTGGCGTCGCCACCTACTACGCCTTCCCCCTCCCCGAAAACGCCAAGCACAAGAAGGCCCGGCTCTTCCGGTACGCGCCGTTGCCGGATGACCTCCACACCGTGTCCAACTGGAGTGGGACCCACGAGGTCCAAACTAGGGTTTTCCTCCAACCCGAGACTTTACAAGAATTGGAGAGCTTTGTGAAGGATGCCAATGAGAAGAAGCAGAAGATTCGACCGGTGGGGTCTGGATTGTCGCCCAATGGTATTGGGTTGACACGGGCTGGGATGGTGAATTTGGCGCTGATGGATAAGATTTTGGAGGTTGACAAGGAGAAGAAGACAGTTAAGGTTGAGGCAGGGATTCGGGTACAACAGCTGGTCGATGGGATTAAGGATTATGGGCTCACTTTGCAGAATTTCGCTTCGATTAGGGAACAACAGATCGGTGGCATTGTTCAGGTTGGTTTGCATGAGTTTTTTACTTGATTTTATTATTTATTATTTTAATTTGTGAATTTTAGCCACATTGAGTTCTACCGTACGATTGGTCGTTATTCAGGTATCAAGGTGAAGGTATAAATTTCATATATTGTGGGAGCAATCAAACAAACAATCGTTGTAATGATAGTAGCAGGTTAGCTGCTTATATGAGTATATGTAAAAAAATATATGAATAAATGTCTTTTTAGTTTCCCAGACTACACCAATTGAAAAGCGTCCGTGCATATTTTGCCTTCATACCTTTGGAATTGCATCTTTTGTCAAATAATGTAGAAGTTCTACATTGTTGGCAGACTATCGTTCATATAATGGAGTGGTGTGGGAACTTCAGTTTAGAAGGACAATAAAGGTTGGGAGTCGGAGGCGGGATGCTTTGTTTGATATGTTTTGCAGATGTAGGACAACTTTAGAAAGCTTTGAATAAAGATGCATTCGAATGGTTTTGTTGTGGAAAACTTGTAGATTAGGGTTTTAAAGGTTTAGACAAAATGAAGGGCGTGGGTTGGCTTTGATTTCAAAGTTGATGGTTGCAGGATTTTCAGAAAAATAGGAATATGGTTTTTATAATTCATTTCTACTGAATAGAAAGATTACATAACTGTTTATAGGTTGTGGGGATATTCCTAATTCAACTAGGACTTTGTTTCAAAAGTAAGAAATTTGAAAACTTTGAGTACTAAAAACTACTTTTGATGAATCAGGACTTCATATAAAATCCAAATAACATAACTTGAACCAAAATGAAACTCATGGACCACAACTACAACCCATTTCAGCAAATTTGAAAATGTTAAAATTACCCTCAAATCCTAAACCTAAATAGAATGTAAATAAATTTGACCAGTAGCATACCGACTTAAAATAAACATAAAATAAAATACAACTCAACTTCCCTAAACTTGATTATGTAAGGTCCAAATAGTGCTTCATGTGACATTGCTGAATCACCCATTTTGTTGTTAGCGCATTGCATTTCTCCCCCGCATTCAAGAAAACTTAACCTCAATTGTTTTTTTTTTTTGTTTGAATGTTGTAGTATAAGTGACCAGGGACATTGAACCCTTGGGGTCGGATGAGTTGGGAAGAGTCTGAGTAATATCCCCAAGGTTCTAGGTTTAACTCTCATCCCAAGGGCCACTTACCTATCAAAAAAACAAAAAAAGTGACCAAGGACATCGAAGTGGCATTCTTTGAAGCTTGAAATCCCATTATCGCAAATTTGATTCAATATGAGTTTTCCTTTGAGAAGAACAAGGACAACACTAAGAAGACTATGTTGTCCATTACATCATTGAATTTATTTGGAATGATGAAATCAAGGCTAGGAAATATTTGCACGTCTTTAACACATTTAGGTTGGCCAGAAACAAATACTTCAATCAATTTCTCATCTTTTAGTTTGACTTCACTGGCTTTAGTATCATGATCATAGCGCATCTTTAACCTTTGTTTTGTTTGTTGCATGCTTTAAAGCTCGAAATCTCAAATTTGATTCAATGACTTTTTCTTTCGGAAGTAGGGAGTCAATGGCTGGTTTTTCGGGTAACCCACCCCATCCCCCCTATTGGGATGGGTATGGGAAGTATATAAATGGTTTAGAGGTGAGTTTGGGGCAAAAGATATTGAAATCCGATAGGGTTTGGGTGGGTGTGAAAAAGGGAGGTTTAAACCCATCCTGTCGTGATTATAATATAAAAGCATTTAAGTGTATGTTATTATTTATAAAAAAAAATATGAAATTACTTAACTATCCCTTACATATTTTAAAATAGCTAACCTAATCATGAATATGTATATATATATATATATATATATATAAATAATAGTAATTGTTTTTCTTCTTTTAATTAGTAATCATTTTTAAATAAAAAATAATAAATTTTAGTGTAATTAGGGCGGGGCGGGTTCGAAAAGGATCTTTCATAAACAGGGCGGGTTTGGGATGGGGGCATTTCGTCCCATACCTGCCTTGTTGACATCCATATTCGGGAGCAATAAGAACAACGCTAAGAAGCCTATGCTTTCCATAACACATTTTCTCTTTCTGGAATAATAAAATCAAGGATTGGAATTACTTGCACATCATCACCTTTAGGTTGGTCAAAAACAAATACTTTAGTCAATTTTTTTGTTTTATAATCCAAGCTCTTAGCCTACCAACTACAACCTTCGGTCGCATGACTGGACGTAAACCGGGAGTGTTGCAGTACTGCCACCTATAGCACCATGTAAAGCGGGTCTTTTTTAACCCTGGGTTGGCACCAAAGGGGATTTGCACTCAGCGGAAATCGAATTTGAGACTTGTGCTTGTAAGACAATTACCTAGGCTGCTTTTTGCCACTGAGCTACCCCTTTGGGGCTGTGGTCATTTTCTCATGCTTCACTTTGACTTTGTTGGTTTTAGTATCACAATCAAAGCATTCTTCTATGCTTCCCTTAGATACGACAACCATCTTCAAGAGGTTCAGATGTGGGGATTGAAGTTGGTGTACAATCACAAGATTCTAACTCTGGGCTTATATATATTTTGATAAGATGCATACATAGGATAGTAATTGATAGTCTTTTGAGGGATGTTTTCATCTCCTTCAAAGTTGTGCTAATATTTGATGAAAGATTTGCATTAGTAAACATGGTGGTAGACTGATCGAAAAGGGGAAAAAATATGTTTTACAAAAAGATAAGGTTTTATTTTTTATTTTTGATACCAAATTGATGCTGGATACCTTAAGGAAACTTCAATAAAACTGCCTACAAAAGGTTTTGTGGTGGATTTTTTTTTTTTTTCGTAAAAAACTTAAGGTTTAGGGTAACAAAAGGTATATGGTTTGTAGGCTTGATGGGCTTGGGGTTGGCTTTGGTTTCCAAATTGCTAGTCGCATGAATTTCAGAAAAATAGTCATTTGGGCTACTGGACAGCAGTAGCTATTTTTAGTGTTCGGGTGTAAACTTAAAAGCCAAAGGGTGGGAGAATGGGTTTTGGTTGATTAGGACATGGTATGGTAGGGTTTTAGGGCTAAAATAACAGTAACCAAAATAGTAATTTTCAAGAAAAAGAAGAAAATGAAAAGAAATATAGGAATCTGACTTAGAAATCCTTGGAAATCACCTCCTAAGCTTGTATAAAAAACCACACAGACATTATTTCAAATTCTCATAAACTTTAAGAATAAAAAAAAAATCTCATAGCTCAACTTTATTGAATTGAAAGATTACAAAGCTATTTATAATTTAGGCTACCCTTCCTTTAACAAGGACTTTGACTCAAAATAAAAAAATTTGAAAGCTTTGACCGCTAAAGACTGTTTTAGATGTATTAAGATTTCATATAAAGCCCAAATAACATATCATGCATTGCAACTACACCCCATGTCAAACAAATATGAAAATGATCAAAATAGCCTCAACTCCCAAATCTTAATAAAAATAAAAATAAAAATAAAAATAAATTTGACCAGCAGCATGCCAATTTAAAATAAACATAAATTCAGGCTCAATTTACCCTAATGTTGATTATACAAGGTTCAAATCATGCTCCATATGAAATTCCTGTATCGTCTTCATCAATCTGCATGGGGGTGGGTCATCCTCTTTTCTACATAAAGGAATTTAGAAGGTGAAAACCCATACAAAGTGGTCCTTTTTGCATGGACAGCCTTGCTGGAGAAGATTTTGACGATTGAAAATCTAATTATAAGGATAAATTTATCCTGAACAGCTATTATTTATGCAAAAGGAATAGAGGTGACAATTAATCATTTATTGTTGCATTGTAGAGTGGTGAATGAGTTATGGATTCTTTTTGCTTCCTATTTTGATTAGTAGAGGTTGGTTGTAGAGTTGGTGTAAGCTTGGTAGAGAATTATGGTGGATGCTTGTAGGAAGAATGCTTAATGATAGGGACTGCAACAGTGTTTTGCACGAATCTTAGGCCAGTGTTTTGAAACCCAGTCCGTCATCGAACTGGGAAAATGACCGGGTTACCGGTTCAACCGGAATCGAATTTAATATTAATATTAATAATATATAAATTTATCAAAAATATGTAAAAAAAATCCTAAAAATTTATTATCACCTTTTTAAACCTAAACATATCTAGAATGATTTTAAAAGATAAAGATAGAAATAATCAATAATTTAGTGAATCGGTTCACAAATCACAATTCAATTCAGTTAAATCAATTCACAAATTACAATTTAGTGAATCAGTTCACAAATCACAAACTAATATACTTAAACATTACACAGAGTCTGTTAACATTAACAAGATGCACAAATATATATGAGAAGAAAAATTAATCTGAGATAAATCAAAATTCAATTCAGTTAAATCAATTCACAAATTACAATTTAGCGAATTAGTTCACAAATCACAAACTAATATACTTAAACATTACACATAATTTGTTACCATTGACAAGATGCACACATATATATAGGAGAAAAAATAATCTGAGACAATCACAATTCAATTCAGCTAATTCAATTCACAAATTACAATTCAGTGAATTAGTTCACAAATCACAAACTAATATACTTAAACATTACACATATTCTGTTAATATTGAGAACATGCACAAATACATATATATATATATATGTATGTATGTATGTATGTATGAGAAGAAAAATTAATCTGAGAAATTTTAACAACTTTTCTCAATTTACAGATCATGGGTGGTGTTTGTTTAGGAAGAGAAGAAACCGAAGGAAAAGAAAATGGAGGAGGAGAAATCAGGAAAAGAAAAGGAAAACCTGATTGTTGCCGTGGAGCCTCCCCGTTGCAACCTCGAAACCACTGTTGTACGTCACAAATCACCTTGCAATTGCATATCATAGACCACAAGTGGTGAAAATCAAGAGATCAAAGAGACAAACCATAGAGAGAGCAACGCCAGAGATGAATTGAGATAATGGGATTGGTTGTCTGTTTGTCGGTCATTGAGAGAAGAGGCAGCGGAAGTCAGGAACAGATTTTCAAAAATTTTCTCTAGGTCCAATCATCCTCACGCAAGTTTTATATATACTTGAACCGGCCAAACCTGTTGAACCGGCTCTGGTTTTCCGGTTGGACCGCCCGGTTCAAGCGATTTTTTAAAAATAAAACAGTTTTTGATTTAGTCCGGTTTAGCGGGTGAAACTGGACGTTTTTTGAACCGGTCGATGGTTCAACCTGTCCAGTACAGGCCGGTTGTTAAAACATTGTCTTAGGCATAGCCATGGGCCTGAAGGAGTTACGACTTATTCTTTATTTTCATTTTGAGGGTTATTTAATTATTTTTATCTTAGGGATTTTATTTATTTTTGCGATTGCCTATATATAGGGAAATTTTGGTGAATTACTGAGTTAATAGCAGATTTTCTCCATCTACAAGCCCTCTTTTTCTCTCGGTTTCCCTCTCTTTCTTCTTTGTCTTCTCCCCTTCTTTCTCTCTCCTCTCTTCTCTTTCTCTTTCCTATCCTACATCAACCTATAAAGCATAGTTCTTACCACTTTGGCACTTTCCCAAGCCAACACTCCTGTAATGGATTTTCTTTTTCCTTTTCTTTCTTTTCCTTTTTTGTGAAATCATGATTTATTCATTTGAATTGTTGGCCAAAGATGCCTTTCTTTTTCTTCATGACCTTGTTTGACTCATTTTTAGGGGTGGCTGATTTGAAATTGAATGCTGATTTGAAATTGAATATAAGGGAGTTTGTTAGTCATTCTTGCCTCCAAAGATGATGTGTTCTGTAATAGTTTTTGAACTGATATACAGGTATGCCTTTTGAAGGCCATATGCAATGATTTGGTTTTAAGAAATATCATATTTTTTGTGTGTTAAGATCTTATCTCCTTGTTTGGATATGCATCTTAGGTTGGTGCGCATGGTACTGGTGCAAGGTTACCTCCCATTGATGAGCAGGTCATCAGCATGAAATTGGTTACTCCTGCCAAGGGAACAATAGAAGTTTCAAAAGAGAAAGATCCCGAGCTCTTTTATCTAGCTCGCTGTGGACTTGGGGGCCTTGGAGTTGTTGCAGAAGTCACTCTACAGTGTGTTGAGAGACAGGAGCTTGTAGAGCACACAGTTGTCTCAAATATGAAAGAGATCAAGAAAAATCACAAGTAATTATTCTTTTCTTTGATAAACCAAATAATAATATTCTCTATGAAAAATTGGGATTTGAGTACTTAGAACAATGTCAACACCTTATTAGCTTAAGACATACCATGAAACTTGCAAGTATATTGTTAGGCTTTGCAATAATTGACTGCCACCTCGTGGATCCAGGTGGTGAAAAATTAAGGTGATATAATGATCTGGAACATCTGGTTTCACCATGCTTCATTGGATGATAGAACATTTGCATTAAATGCCGTGGGTCCTCAAATTGTGTGCCCATTCATCTTCTTTTTTCTTCCCCAAGCAGTCTCCATGATAGATCTCATCTATCGGTGTTTCATCTAAGCATTGCCTGTGTAGTTAGGGTGTTTCATGTTCCGGTAGGGGTGAGGCTGCCATTTCTTTATCATTCTTCTTCCGCCAAAAGCATTTCCTTTTTGGATCTCTCTCTCTCTCTCTCTGTGTGCGTGTGTGTGTGTGTGTGTACAAGCCTGTGCGTGCACAGTAGCACAATTTTGAACCTCTGTCATGCATGCTAATAGATCCAACTTCAATGTTAAAAGTCCCCTTTCTTATTGCAGGAAATTGTTATCTGAGAACAAGCATGTGAAGTACCTTTATATTCCATATACTGACACAGTTGTGGTTGTGAGATGCAACACTGTTACAAAATGGAAAGGTCCACCCAAGTTCAAACCGAAATATAGCAAGGATGAGGCTATACAACATGTTCGTGACCTCTACAGGGAGTCGCTCAAGAAGTACAGGTAAAGCTGTTGTCTGTTATTTTCCAACTTTATAACTTCCACCATTAATATTATTAAAATTGAGGCACAGAGGAAACTCATCATCTTAGTTCTCCTGGAATATAGAAAAGCTATGTTTCTGTGTAGTCTGATATTTAAGATAAATAGAGAGCCTCAATGGACTAGACCGGGAGTGATTCCTCGTCTATCTTGTTAGGGTCCACTAAGAAGCACATATATAGTTATAGGACACTGGATACAACACGACACGAGACATACATGTCGATACGAGATTTTTCAAAAAAGTAGAATACAGACATGGACACGGACACGGACATGTTTGGGATACATTGAATAATATATATTTAATTTTATATATATGGTCACGTAATTTAATTCTAACATTATTTTAATTAATTTCAAGACTACTTTTCAAAAATTAATATTAATAATAAAAAAATTATTTTATGGCATGTTTGATTAAGTTAATTAATTAAAAATTAATATACATTTTGAACTAATTCAGTGATATAAAATAAATATATTGGTGAAGTACAAAAATTAAAAATATAAATTATTATTATTTGATCCAACAAATAGTAAGGATGAAAATGGTATTAAGAAAGGAAAGAATTTATTATTTTAAATTTGTTTAATAATGAAAGTTAAAAAGAAAATTAAATAAAAATTAAATTAATTTAAATAATTGAATAATTGTTCTAAAAAAAACTTATTTATAGTGATAAAAAAAACTAATATTATCATAACTTAAGGGAGAGGGAGTGACACGTGGAGTTGCCCCGGGGGGGGGGGGGGCATGTTTTAACACATCAAAATAAGAAAGGGGGGGGGGTCGGAAAAAAGAAATAGATCTATTTTTTTCCCTTTTTTTTTTTTCCAATACTCATCTCCAACGTGTCTGAAATTTTGAAAAATAAAAAAAATTCGGATATTCAATTTTAACATGTCCGACACTGTGTCCGAGTATGTCCATGTCCCAGATGTGTTGGATACCGACACTCTCGCCTCCTTGATGTGTCGTTGCTTCTTTGGGGGTCCAATTGAATGCTTATGCAGCCCCTATGCTCATTGAATGGCCAGGGTTGGCGGACCCATAGATTTTGAAGGATCTATCCATAGGCCTAACAATATATTGTTTGTACACAAACACACACACAAAGTTAGGTTTTCAGTATTCGTTTGTGATCCTTGAATCCTCACATTGCAGTGTGAATGGCCCAGTGAAAGTAGAAGTGCCAGCATAGTTCTATGCTAACTAGATGCAGTGAAGATTTTTTGTGCTTTACAAAGAACTCTGCTTTTCAAATTTTTATGTTCACACGTTTGTGGCCAGTGTTTGCTGGTTTCCTTATCAAAATTGATGGCCTTAAAAGCTTTGTTAGTCACGCCATCTTTGTTGGTTCTGCCAATTCTCGAGCGTAGATTCTCTATGCTCAGTTGAATGGCCAGGGCTGGCTGGCCCATAAATTTTGAAGGATCGGTCTTTAGGCCTGGCCAAATTTGTTTGCACACACACACACACACACACACACACAAAAGGTAGGTTTTATAGTATTAGTTCATGATCCTTGAATTCTCATATTACAGTGTGAATGGCCCAGTGAAGGTAGAGGTGCTAGCGCATACTTGTGGCCAGTGTTTGTTGTTTCCTAATCAAAATTGATGGCCTCAAAAGTTTCATTAGTTACAGTATCTTTGTTGATTTTGCCAATTTCATTTTTCAGTTTCTTCACATGATTGATTTATTGTGTCCATGTGTTAGACACTTTCTTTGTAATTGTGATTTGCTGTTTATTTCAGTCAAATGAACTGCTTTAACAAGTTACTTGCAGAGGTGAAGTGACTGCAGCTAAATCTCCAGACAACAATGAACCAGACATAAATGAGCTTTCATTCACAGAACTAAGAGACAAACTACTTGCCCTTGATCCTCTCAACAATGACCATGTCATAAAGGTCAATCAAGCCGAGGCTGAGTTCTGGAGGAAGTCAGAGGGATACAGAGTAGGCTGGAGTGATGAAATTTTGGGCTTTGATTGTGGTGGCCAACAGTGGGTCTCAGAGACCTGTTTTCCTGCTGGAACCTTAGCAAAACCAAGCATGAAAGACCTCGAATTCATAGAAGAGGTGATGCAGCTTATAGAGAAGGAAGGTATACCTGCACCTGCTCCTATAGAGCAGAGATGGTCAGCATGCAGCAAGAGTCCCATGAGTCCAGCTTCAAGCCAAGCAGAGGATGCTATATTCTCATGGGTAAATACTTTGCAGTTGT
This sequence comes from Nyssa sinensis, assembly GCA_008638375.1. NCBI lineage: Eukaryota > Viridiplantae > Streptophyta > Magnoliopsida > Cornales > Nyssaceae > Nyssa > Nyssa sinensis. The sequence continues at coordinate 28,348,472 of CM018050.1, forward strand.
CTCTTTGCTTTTGATTTATCGTAAATGGACCATTTACATGGGAAGGATAGATTTTGAGATATATTAGAATGCAATGTTTCTAAAATTTTCCATATCTTTTAAAATTTTTATTTCTGTTTTTAAGCCAATTAAAATACCACCATCATTTATTTTTTAACATTTGAACAAATTTTTGAATATTTCTGGAGGCTTTGTGATATATACTTGAACCAATCAAGACTCAGTTTACCATAGTTGAAATTTGGAGAATTGTTTAGCCACTTGAATTTTAAAAAAAAACTTCACTCTATTTATTCCATTCAGGTCATTCCCCCCCCCCCCCCCCCCCCCCCCCTTTTTTTTTTCTACTTGTTAAAACAAATATTTGAGTTTTTCAGTGGTCATTTGATTAGTAATTTATGCTCTTCAAGCTATACATTAGTAGCTTTTTCAATCTGTTCACAATGGCTCACTGCTTATGGAGCTTGAAGCATATTTGTATGAGAAGGCATCTTTGCTGATGCCTCATGCTAGTGACCAGTCAACCGAATAAATATATAACAACTTTGCTTTGGCATCTTTTGATAAAAGGCTTTATTTAATTGAGTGTGAATTTGAACTTTCATTATGGTGTTTTCCTTTCTGTTTTTCTTCTCACTGATCAGTAACAGGCAATAAAAATACACCAAAAGACAAAGTACTAAATTTTAAGACGTTTTTGGGAGAGTTTGAGTTTAAGTTCTTGTCAGGGAATATAAAGGTCCTTTACATACAAGATTTGAGTATTTCTAGAAATTTCAAACACGATTAGGAGTTATTCTCAATCTTAACTAAGACTGATATACATATACACAAGTAACATAACATTACCAAAATCTGGAAGCCACTTGTTGAAACCCACAGGTTCATCACATCTGTGGAATTGTTATTGGCACTACTCAAGAGATCACTGTTCTTCTGGTTTCAGCGAGGAAACATTAGATTCATGAGGTCTGCCAATTTTAGCAAGTAGATTGATTTGATTTGTGCTCAACGGTTGATTATTTGTGGAATTTATTTGCAGGTTCAGCCTCTTGTCACAAACATCTTAAGTTGTTTAATTTGGCACTTTTGTTCTTACTTTCATTTCTGCGTATCAGGTTGGTATAATCATGTATCTTCCAACAATGGATGCCCGTCAGAGAAAAGAAATAACAGACGAGTTCTTCCACTACAGGCATTTGACCCAAACACAGTTATGGGATCAGTATTGTGCTTATGAACATTGGGCTAAGATTGAGGTATTTATCCAAATCCCAGATATGCAGCTCCATGGACTTCAATATTTCCCATTCTTACCAAATTCAACTACAGAATTTTTAGTATATTTGTAGAATTGTTTTGGTTTCAAAGTGGTGAAATTAATTCAAAAGCTGAAGGTGAACATTGTCTCTTCTTAAGAAATACTACTGAAATTATTTTTAATCTTGCTGTAAGAACTGTCTCCTTTAGTGTGCTGATGTCAGGTTGTCGAGGCAGATGATCAAGCTGATGTAAAACTGAAGCTTGCTCTGTCTTTATTAATCCATCCACATATTATGGGCAGGTTCCAAAGGACAAGGAAGAGCTTGCAGCTCTGCAGTCAAGGCTAAGGAAGCGTTTCCCAGTTGATGCATACAATAAAGCACGAAGAGAGTTGGATCCCAATCGAATCCTTTCTAATAGAATGCTGGAAAAGTTGTTCCCAATGTCAGATACAATTTGAAAAGCATTGCTCTCTGGTTAGTTCTTTCATTTATGTATTTACTTACCGATTGTACTTTGAGGAATTTATTTCTAGCTATAATAACTGGAACTGTACATTCTGTTAAGAGCAATATTGGGATTCGAGGGCAGCTCATGTATGAAAATGCTATTCATAATAAAGCCTTGATATGATTGAAGGTCATCTCTTCAACTGGATGCTGTCTTCAATTGCAAAAGCAGTAATTGAATTGGGGGAACTTTTGAAACTCCGTTTCGGACCTTATTAAACAGCTTTTCTTATGTGTTTGCATGAATTGTCAAACCGTTTGTTTTGACCAGAGAACTTTATTTCCTACTTGAGAGGCATTATTGTCAAAACCGTTTGGAATTAGTATGACATGATAATCTAGGATTCTGGGTGTACTAAATTTGCAATTTATTTGAACATGTTATTTTTCATGGCTGACAACTGTAGATGATTTATAATTTCACCTAATCAGCTTTTTTTACTGGGTCTCCAGGTATGATTCATCTAGATGGATGAGAAATCTCACTTTCTGTACTTCTTGTCATGTTTCTTCATCTGGCACTAAGGGCTTGCATCTAGAGTATGTGTGTGTGGAAATAGGTTCATCTCAAATTACCTTAATTAGTTGCATGGTAATTGGATAGTGGAGTACAAGGAGTGCTATTTGGTGTCACATATGTGAAGCTTTAAGCAAAAAATAAAGTATTGATGAAGAACCCTTCTCAGATTAACTGGTTCTGTGTAGCACTCTGAAAGCTAACAATTAGTAGCCAGTAGCGAGTTTGACAATTATTGTGAAGCCTCAGAACCATGAAGATTGTAAGATAAGAGGGAGATGAGAGGGTGTCAAGAAATCAACTTCCTTTAGAATAGGAAAATATATATTTTTTATTAGCTCACTGGTAGATTACACACAAGATCAACTTTAAATAGTCATATACTGTCAAATTCTATGATCATACATAATTTGAATACAACACACCACTAGGTCACCGATGCAGATGTCATGCCCTCCCCATCATTTAGAAGCAAGCTTCGCAGAGCCAACAGCAACATAGAGCAAAGAGGCTGCACAAGCAATGGTATTACAAGAAGAAAAATAAATAAATAAATAAAAAATTGATTCCCACTTAAAATCCAGCTATCTAATAATTGATGATTGTGGAGGACATTAAATTTACTAATAACTAATGGAATTATATGTATTTTTATTCAATTTTATTAACCAAGAACTTCGTAGCTTTCTACAAATAGAGCGTGAGAGTACTATTTTGTAATGTTTGCATGGAAAAGATATCTTATATGCGTATCAACTCTAATAGGAGGTAGATAATTGGTGCTGTTTATAGAAGAGAGGCGGAGTAGGTTAATTATTTGTTGTTGCATTACTCAATGCTTAGAGTTGTAGAGTCGTTCCTTTCTGGTTTGTGGGGAAACAAAGTGGGGCGTAAAGTGAGGGAGGTTTCATGAGCAGGTCTCCCGTGTCTTTGGTGTAGCATTTGAAGAGAAGAATAGGAAGTCTTTTGCCAGAGTGGAGTCTTCTATTTGGGTTGTTAAACGCTTGATGCTGAGCTCACTCTTCAATATTTATAGATAGTTTTGCAATTTGTTTTTGGGAAACAAGAGGATTTGGTTTTGTAAAGTCCAGGGATATCTTGGGGACAATTTTTGTACTTTCTTGGTACACATGGGTGCACCTCCTTGTTGCTATGTAATGAAATTATTCTTACATAAAAATATAAGCATCAACTCATGTATTTCGATTGTTTGAAATTTCATTGATCAGAAAAGACATGATAATTTTAGTTTTATAAATTTTCTTTGACATGTATGATAATTTTAGGATTGAAATTGATTATTAACTTCTAGAATAAGAGCTCCTAAACCCATAATATCTCTCTCTCCCCCCCCCCCCCCCCCCCCCTTTTTCTTTAAATTGAAGAAAAAATTGCAGGTGAAAATATAATGTTTAGCCATAGAGACTGAACTTGAACAAGTTCTTGGACTTGAAACCAAAGTTCACTGTACAAGTTTTTTCAGAAAAAAATTATTCTCTAAAGTTGCTTCCATGGATGCTATTAAGATATGAAAGTCTCAGAATGGTACAAGAAGACTTACCATCCCTCTATGAAGCCCCTGTCTCCCTTCTTCTTTGTTTTTGGGCAGCACTTCTTCCCAGTTTGAGGATTTTCATTTGGGTATCCTTTTAACAATAAATGTAGAAAGTGAAGTCATATATTCTAACGAAAAAGCATGTCTATATGAGTGTGTGTGTGTGTGCGCGCGTGAGAGAGAGAGAGAGAGAGAGTGAGAGAGAGAGACCTGCAGGACGTTGGTTCTCTTGTTTCTCTGTAATGGGCATATTGGCCTGAGCTCAAGCTATGAATGACTTGAATCTATTAATCTATATGTAGAAGCAGTGTAATGAGGATCTCTGTCAAGGTATATATATACATACACACTCCTTATATTTGTACATTTCACTTGGAAAACCTGAAATGAAGCTCCATGAAGCTTCCACTGTTGATTGGTTGGCCCAACTAATACCTAAAGTTTGCTTTATCAAGGGGCGGTGGTATTTCATAACAGGGTAAAGTTGGCTTTTACCTTATTGGGTTGGATCACGAATATATATGTCAACAGACCCATCATCCACGCTAGCTTACCCGAATAACTTGGCAGGTTTTGTCCTGAATTAAAATCCTTTTTGAGTTGGTATTTTCGGGTTAGAGAGATTGCTCAAACCCAAACATGGGGCTTGATGTTGACTGGGTTAATGTTTGCCACTTTTTAGCCTACCAAGTGTGAATGAGATAAATAAGCATCTAAAGATTGAAAACTACGCAAAGGGTTCCCATGCACATTGCTTTTGAGTTGGGATTCTATGCTTTGAGGAAGAGGAGAGAATAAAAGGCTTAGGAAAGCATGCATTAATACAAAAAGATTGTCAGAATCATTTCTACCTTTTTCAAAGATTATATATGCTGTCATTTCTTTTATGTCAAAGATAAACACAGCATGCACGCGATATTGCGAATCTTTGAAACCACTGCCTTGGCGTTCACACAAGGATCATAGATTAATTAGTTCAAAGTTCAAATGAGAGAATATCAGTTTTATTATGTGCAATGAAAATCGCTATCTATTACAGTATATAAAAAAAATGACATTTCATATTGAAATACATATTAGGCAGGAGGAGACCGGAATAACTTTGTTTGAGATAAAAAAAAAAAAATTACTATAATATATGGTTTAATTGAAGGGATAACCTTAAATGAAGTAAAATGATATGTAAAGGGTTAGACCAGTGTATGAGACTTTTGTCGCTGCGGGATTCGAGAAGGGTTGGATGTTTCAACTTTATCTCTACATACAAAGAGATAGTTTTTGTGATTTTAATCCTGTGACCTCCAAACAATAGTGGGAAAAATACTTTATTGATTTTGTTGATGTTGATGTTAATGTTAATCACAACGAAAAAGTGATGTTCAAGGAAATTATTCTCTAAACTTGCAACTTGCAAAAGTGTATGTTAGATGTTGCCCTCATCAATCGCTAGACAGCTACAAGCTGATAGGAGGTGTCCTTGTAGATAACTCTGGCCCATAAGGGATGGGTTATGGGCTACCTTCAGCCCCAGACCATTATGGAGAATGTCTTGGGTAGGAGAGGCAACAAGCTTGAATGATTATTGATACCTTCTAAAATGAAATCAAGTTCTGTTCCCAAATGTAACGCAGATTAATGATCCCTCCCAAACCTTTATATAAAGTTTGCTGGGAATTGGAACTTGGAACTCTAGGCCCACTAAGATTGTATCTGGCACACTAAAACAAACCAGGGCTATGATTCTGTGAATACTTTCTTGGATTTCTAGATTTTCAAGGGATATTGTGGCTGGAAATTCATTCTATTCTCATTTATTCAAATATTATTAAGAAAGTGCTTTGTATAATGGATTTCTTTAATAGATTTTCTCGCTTCTAGATACAAAGCAAGTGATTTCACATACATTTATAATAGTTGAATCCATTAAGAAAATTCATTTTGTACTAGTATCATAACAATAGATTTGAATCTCCTAACATTTTATTAGGCCATAACACCAATTAGATATATTAGTCAATCTTAACCTCATTTGCTTAAACATAATTTTGATTATTTTTTTCTTCTCTCTTTTTGGTATTATAAAGACTATTTTTGTTTTAATTTTTTTTAGGCTTTTGAATATCAAGAATAGTATCAACTATCATATACATTCTTGGTAGAGCTTGAAGTCCCCAACCTGTGTTGCAGTCCATGGAGTTTACTGTTTGGCAAGTGCCCATCTTAGAAGTGTGTTTGGGAGAACTCCAAATGCACAAAAATGTGTTTGGAGAAATGTAACTCAAAATTATTTTTTCTCACAAGAACTGTAGTGCGTTCTGAAAAATAAAATAAAATAAAAACTTAGAGATACGACTAAAAGTCAGTTTTGGAAATCACATATGGTGAGACTCAAAATTATCATATTAAAAATATAATTAAAGATATAAACTGAAAATTTCTAATATTACTCGTAAAAGTTATTCTAAATGGATCTCAATTTTGTTTTAAATTGAGTTCCAAGTTATAATTAATAAGTTAATTATTTTTTGAATTAATTAGTGGAAGGTATCTCAAAATAAGTAGTTATATCTATCTTAAGATTCAATAATAAATATTTTAATCTTAAAAGTCTTTCAATTTTTAAATTGCATGGTCCAAAATCGAACCTCTTTCTCTTATTCGAGCCCCCTCTCTCTTTGTTAATGACTTAAGGTGTCGTTGTCGGAACCCAACACGGAGCTGCTGTAGAAGCTGCTTCCGGCTGCCCACATACAGCTAAACATTATTTATCTTGCTCCATCAACAATTCTGAAGTCTTCGGTAGTCCTTGGATCGATCTGGATCAGTTCTTGCATTTCTTCCAATAAATGGCCCAAGTGAAAGTGCTCTGGTGGTTGCTCCATGGTGGATTTGGATCTTTTGTCTCATATTAGAAGGCTTTAATGGCCTGATGATCATTTAAGTTGGACTTGAATAAGATAGGTTTTGTGCTTTTTAATTCTTGGTTGTGAAGTGAGAATGGAAACTGATGACTTTTGGTTAGTGTTTCCTCTTTTGATGCACATAAAAGAACCAATAGAATGGCATCCCCTTGGGAAGTTTTTCTGGTTTTCTTCTATACTTTCTGCCAAGGACGGATGAATGTGTGAACTGATTGGAGAAACTAGGAATAGTTTGCATACAATTTTATATGTCACTTGCCATTCCTTCTTAATTCCGTCAGCACATTTTTATAATGTGCCCCAAGTAGTAAGCCTATACATATCTCACTATCAGGCAGCCCAAGTTTGTGAGAAGTCAAGTTCTATGCATCTACTTGACCATGTTCGAACCCAAAGGCTGCCCAAGTTGCAAACTTTTTTTTTTAACATGAAGTTCTTAAAGCACCCAAGTGTAGATAAAAACCTTAAGCAATTTAAGCATGTTTTTATTTTTTATTTTTAATTTTTATGTTTTACAGTTAATTTGGCGGCAGCAAATTTAGTCATGTTTTTTTTTTTTTTTATTTGGTGTTTTCAATTTAAAAACCTTTTTTTCCTCTTTAGGAGGCCTCACTGTTGTTTCTTTTTGCTATAGATGTTCATAATTACTTACTAATATTTTTTCAAATTTTCTTCCAACTCTTGCCATTTGGCATTTTTGGTCTCTTCTCTAGGAAGGATAAAGTCACTCTCCATCTATTTTGGATCATATGTGATGCTAATTGTTTTGTTTTATGTCTTTGTTAGCAACTTCCTTCACGCTGTTTAAGAAATTTTGTAAAACTCTCTGTCTGATAAATTGTTATATTTTTTTAGTTGTGTATTTTTGTTTCTATATATATATATATATATATATTTTGTTTTGTCAATGTTGGAGTATTACCATTTTCTTAAGGAACAAAAGTTATTTGATGCATTGTTAAAAACATCTATACTAGTTTTTTTCTTTAAGAAATTTCTCAAGTTTCTCTATTCGAAGGGAGAGAATTTTCGACAAAAATTTTCTATTGAAAAAAAACGAGTTTTTTTGACAAAAGTTTTATTTTTATTTTTTGTTTTATTAATGTCAAGTATTACCACTATCCTAAGAAATAAAAAATATTTGATACATTATTAAAAACATGTGTAATATTTTTTTTGTTGAAGGAATTTTTTAAATTTCTATATATATATATATATATATATTTTGTTTTGTCAATGTTGGAGTATTACCACTTTCCTAAGGAACAAAAGTTATTTGATGCATTGTTAAAAACATCTATACTAGTTTTTTTCTTTAAGAAATTTCTCAAGTTTCTCTATTCGAAGGGAGAGAATTTTCGACAAAAATTTTCTATTGAAAAAAAAATGAGTTTTTTTGACAAAAGTTTTATTTTTATTTTTTGTTTTATTAATGTCAAGTATTACTACTTTCCTAAGAAATAAAAAATATTTGATACATTGTTAAAAATATGTGTAATATTTTTTTTGTTGAAGGAATTTTTTAAATTTCTATATACATATATATATATATATATATTTTGTTTTGTCAATGTTGGAGTATTACCACTTTCCTAAGGAACAAAAGTTATTTGATGCATTGTTAAAAACATCTATACTAGTTTCTTTCTTTAAGAAATTTCTCAAGTTTCTCCATTCGAAGGGAGAGAATTTTCGACAAAAATTTTCTATTGAAAAAAAACGAGTTTTTTTGACAAAAGTTTTATTTTTATTTTTGGTTTTATTAATTTCAAGTATTACCACTTTCCTAAGAAATAAAAAATATTTGATACATTGTTAAAAATATGTGTAATATTTTTTTTGTTGAAGGAATTTTTTAAATTTCTATATATATATATATATATTTGTTTTGTCAATGTTGGAGTATTACCACTTTCCTAAGGAACAAAAGTTATTTGATTATTGTTAAAAACATCTATACTAGTTTTTTTTTCTTTAAGAAATTTCTCAAGTTTCTCTATTCGAAGGGAGAGAATTCTCGACAAAAACTTTCTATTGAAAAAAAAAACGAGTTTTTTTGACAAAAGTTTTATTTTATTTTATTTTTTTATTAATGTCAAGTCACTTTCCTAAGAAATAAAAAATATTTGATACATTGTTAAAAATATGTGCAATATTTTTTTTGTTAAAGAAATTTTTAAAATTTCTCTATTCAAGGATAGAGGGATTTCTCTGTTCTGGGGTAAAGAATATTCTCTTTATTAGTTTTGCGGACTGAGAATTTTTGTCGATTGTCTGAAAAGTATGAATTTTTTTGACAAAATTTCCTATGTAATATAAATCTTGTTTGATAGATTTCAATTTTTAGAGTCTAAATATATAATTTTTATGAAAAACGGACTTATATATTGCAAGTTATTTAATTTTAAAATTTACAAAAAAAATTGGGTGATGATGTGGCAGGGACGCGTCAGGCTCCGTGTTTTTTGAATTTTTACACTAAAGGGATATTTTTGTCAACAAAAAATTTAGGGACTTTTTGGGTTGAACTTGACATTAATTAAGCACTTTATGAAAGACCTATTACCCAATCTATCTTATTTTTTTTTGGATAAATTACACTAACTTCTCATAAGATTTATGACAATTACAAAAATATCTCATGAGATTTCTAAAATGACACTATCACTACTCTCCTCTACTTTTACTGACAAACTATAAATACCTCTTCCTAATCCTTTTTTTTTTTTTCTTTTCAAAATAACAAAAATGTCCCTTTTATTTTTTATTTATGAATAATTTTTCAATTTTTTAAATTTTCAAATAAATATTAATTAAAATCTTCTTGGTAAAAAATAAAAAATAAAAGTTATTTTCCTTAAATTTATTTTTATATAAAATAAAAAAAGGGTTGAAGAGAAGAAATGCGATGTCATATGAACAGAAAAAAGGAAAAAAAACAAGGGAAGAAAAAGACAGATGAGGGGAAGGGAAAAATACAGAAAAAAAAAGGTCTTTAGTAAAAAATACGTGAAAAATCTTTAAAAATGAGATGGGCTATGTCTACTTTTATTAAATTATTTTTTTGGTCTAACTTTGTTTTAAGTATATTTTAAGAAAAAAATGTAAATTTTATTATTAATAAAATTTAATTGTGAGCGTGAGTTCTATTTTCTTTCGTTATATCGTTGTATAAAAGAGGAAAAAAAAATGCATTTGTTGGGCCCAATTGGCTCATACCTACAATTAACAAACAACTTGGACTCCATACACAACGTACATAGACAATGCATACACAACGTACATAGACAATGGAGGACTGTCAGTGTCATTAAGAAATACAGTTCTTTTTTTTTCTTGTTACAATGATGTAAGATGAGAAAAATTCTACTATAAAGTCCTAAAAAATCTCATCTTAGTGCATGCATGGGTCGAGTCTTGAATATGGGTTGCGTTTGTTTATATAACGAGAAAATTTTGCCATCTTGAATGATCTTCGGCTAACTTAATTTTGGACTAGTCTCTTATGGTCATACTATATGTCACTTTTAGGTTAAATTCATGCATTTAAGTTTTTAATTCCGTGTTTTTACTATTTTAAAAAAACTATAATTCTTCAAATATTTCATGTAGAAAATTTCAAATAAGTTGTCACTTGGGGAAATTTTTTTCTTTCCTTATCTAATTTTCAATTTTGGATATAAATCAAATTTCTCACAAATTTGATTTTATCTAAATTCCTCTATTTTCTAGTTTTAATAGGATTTGCTTATTATGTTTTGTTTTTTTTAGTCAAATTAATAATTTCGTTTCTCTATAATATGATATAATAGACATCAATTTTTTAATTTTTATCAATAATATTTAGTTTTTATTTTTGAAGAATTTATTCTCTTGTGATTGTAGTTAATTCAATACTAGAAATTTGACTTATTCAATTCTTATCATATGTCGTGCTATATTAATTGATATTAGAGTAAGAATTCATCTATCTAACCAGATTACAGATGATAGAAATGAAATAAGAAATGCTATTGCCATTGATCATGAGATTGAAACTCTATGGGATGCGATTGATTAACAGAAATAACATATCACACAAATGTACGAGTTTCAAAATTTGAATGGGGGACATGAGCAACTCCTAAACCTGTAAGGAGTTAAGTTGAATTTAACTATCTAAGATCTAACAACTATATTCAACTCTCTTATAATTAATAGATACAGTAGATAAAACTATTTATTAATTATATTAAAAATTTTAATACTTAAATTAATAAAAAAATTTCATACATGTATATAAATTTCGACACAAAAGAAACCTTATATGTAACTTTTTAACGTCATTTTGATATTTAAAAAAATAAAATTAATGCTTAACTCGAGGCATGCAAATATTCTTAATATCCTTCTGAATTGACTCTAATTAAAGAAGAATTTGCAAATATAATTCTTAAACATATCATAAATAAAAAAAAAAAACTATATATATATATATATGTAACACTATTTTATCTCTCTAATAATTAATATTATAAAAAACTTCTTTTAGATACAATTAGTTATTAAATAATAGATTTACTAATTATCTATCATAGAACGAAATTGATTTTTTTAAAAAAGTTATTAATTTATTAAATATTAATTATAAGAGGGTAAACTGTAATTCTGAGAAGCGTGTTATATGTGCAAAATAAATGATTGGAACTCATTTAATTAGTGAAATTTAAAGAGGCTCAATGACTTAAGAACACTAAGGTTTAAGCAAATATATTCACTCTCACATCCTTGGGTCTTGGGCGTGATATAACCAAAGTTAATGAACTATTCCACAGTTTATGCAGATAGCTATCATATTATTTAGATAGGAATCATAAAATTTAAGTGGTATATCAAATATTTTTATAGAAATTAATTCAGATTCCTAATTAATTCTACAATCAAGTACTTTAAATAAACTAATAGATACAATATAAATAGCATAAATAAAATAAAGCATAATCCTAATAAAAGAGAGACACACAATGTACAGTGAAAAGCACCTTCAAGAAAAGGAAATGCTAGAAAACAATTCACTAGTAACCAATCTAGTTACAAGACACAGAATTTGTTTATTTACATCAATAAATTTGTTTTCTTTGTTGATAAAATAAAAAACGGGGGCTTGGAAAACTTGGAATCAAAATTGCATGTGTTGGGCCAAAAACTCAAATGAAAATTTGCCTTTGAATCAAGTGTTAGTTTCCTGTAATTTGAAGAACAATTTTCCAAATAAGAAACAACACAATCATATGTAGAGTTTTCTGCAAGTCTGAGCACTCCAAACGGAATGCCATCACTAGTTCTACTAACATATGGTTTAAAAGTAGTTATCTTTCAAGTGTGATCTTCTTTTCTGCTGAAAGGACTTCAATCTATGATTCATTCACTGAAAGATTTGAAGGCCATGGAAAGCACACTGTGTCGCTTAATTTTACTGTCTCCAGAGAGTTTTCCTGCTGCTGCACCTGCTATCTGTGTGTGCTTGCAAGTGTGTGTATTTTCTTTCGAAAACTTAAATTTGAGCACAAGAGCTAACTTTTTTACTTTGAATAATTGTAGTAACTTGGTGTAGGAAATGGCAAGATCCATACTAATAATCACACAAGAGGTGAAGACAGTGTCAATGTTCTGTCACTTCAAACATGATGGCCACTTGTCAAATGTGTCCTACTAGATAACTTCATGAAAGCAGAATTCATGGAAAGCTACAGCCAAACTTTAGAAAAGAAATTTGTGCCAACATATAATTATCCTTTTCTTTTTGGCAGATCATATCTAATCTTTTCAACTTTAGGTAAAAGCGTGTTGATGGTGATTGGCAAAAGAGGAAACCACAAAGAAAGAATTTCACTTGATTTTCATGGGCTAATTAACTCCAATTTTTAGTTGAAAGTGTAGATTCTAAACCAAGATTCATTTCAAAGGATGGAAAACTTGGTTTGGGTAATGGTTCTAGGAGGCTCAAATTTATTGTTTCTGGGATTGTTCAATGTTTGATGCTACGTTGATTATGAAATCTACGAGTCTCCATAAAAAGAAATCATAAGAAAATAATCCAACTTAGGTTAATATGAATGTCTAGAGTTAGTTTAGCTAATAAGACTTTGAGTAACCCCAAGGAATTGGTCAAGTGGAGCAAGAATCGCTTGTAAAGGGTTTACTCTCTTGAACTCGCAAGTTCGACTCTCGCCTTTTGCATTCCTAGGTCATCCACCAGTCAGGACTAATAGCTCGGACATTATACAACCCCGATAGTGACATTGCATTGAGAAAAGAAAATTAGTTGAGTTCTGACTGTTTAGATACCTCGTAAAATAAAAAAGACTTTGAGTATAAAGAATTATGTTACTAAAGAAGTTTTTAGTTTGAGTCACATTGCGTGTCTCTCAGTCTTTCACAATATGCAATTTTTGCAGAGGGAGAGGAAAGTTTGCATATTCAGAGTTCAACGTACATAACAGTTTGATATTCTTGTCTCTATAACAAATTCTACGGTTAAAAATGATTTTTAATTTCTCTCCCAACAAGATGTTTGATCTTCTTAAGAGAACACTTTCACGTACATCTTTTATTTGAAACACTTTAATAAACTAGCAAATAGCTCGACTTTATTGCCTTATTAATTCATTCAACTATATTGACACCTTTCCCTTTTAAGTAGTGGACTTGGGGGTGGCTAGGGCCACCGCCCCAAAAGAATTGAGATTTTTTTTTTTTCCATTATAATTTAAAAATTGCCTTTCAAAACTTTTGATATATATATATATATATATATATATATGTACACACACATATTAATGAGTAACTTTTGCCCCCTAGCCTTACCCTAAATTGCTAGATTCGCTTTCGCTTTTAAGATTTGTGATGCGTCTTGAAACATGAAATGAACTTGTTTGGAGATGTTAGAAAAATATGTGTCTACAAATTAAGGTGTAGAACCCTAGTACAATACTTCCTAGGTGTTTTCGGAGCTAGCGTCTTGCATAATCCAAGGTTATGTAAAAATACTTTGAAATGACTTAGGTTTATGATCGGGTCATGTGCCCAAAGGACACATTTGGTAGGCTAGATTCTGGGTTATCAAAAAAGAAAGATATCTATGCAAACACAGATTTTAACAATACCAAACTAGGAAATGGAATAACATGAAAAAATAAAATTACTTAGATTGAAGTTTTTTGAGTTAAAGCTCAAATTTGGAAACTAGATATAATCCTAAAAGAATACAGAAACAAACAATATCCAAAAATAAGGTCTCCTATGCAAACTTATTGAATGACTTAAAGTCCTTAAAAGTTATGGTAAAAATGTGTTTTTCGTGGCCCAAACGATAAAATTTGATCGAAAAGTAGAGTATCTCGCAACAAATTGTTGAGCTTTAATCATGTCATTTCGGATTAAATATGGAATGTTTTGGGCATGTTTATGTTAAAAGGTGACTCATTTCTAGCACTTTTCTCAAGGTAGTTCAGTTAAAATGTGGCAAGTTTGAGTATGCTTATGCTAAGGCACTCTTGCCCGGGATTAATCCAGCACTATTGAAAATTTCACTCATCAAATTAAAGCCTAATTTACTGTAATGAGTTGTAAACAAAACCTAATTTTACCATGATTGATAGTTGAAGGCTCATGATCAGTTGTTTGCTTATTGATTAGCTTGTGTTGGATCCTTTAAGTCTTTGGTTAATCGCTTAACTTTTTGCTGCATGCTTCTGTATTTTGACCATTTGCAGTATGTAAGCTTGTTTGCCTCCTCGGCTGTTTATGATTTGTTTCTCTTTCATTTCAGTAAATAAAATTATGTTTAAACACCAAACATTAATTTACACACTCTAACTGACCTTCATTCACACCTTATCTACCCTAAAAGAAGATTTTTCAAGTTGATTTATTTTATTTTATTTTTTTCTCCAAAGCTGCTTGCATAATTGTTGTGGTAATATGTAATATAAATCTTTCTACATTTCAGAAAAAAAGGGTATTGAGGGGATAAATGGAGAGAAGACATGTATGGAAAGGCATCAAGAGAATACTAAAGGGAATAAGAAGAATATAGAACTAACTCTAATGATTTTAACTTTTTTATAATTATGTAGCATCTTCAATAGTTACTCAATTTTTTTACTCAAATTTAAGTTAGAATTTGAATAAAAATTGAATTTAAATCTCATACTCTCCGATAAGCATTTAAATTTGAGTATGTGAGCAATAATACACTAATTTGAATCTGTATTTAAGTGAAACCCTATTTGGGTATGAGATTGAGTAACTACTTGAGCAGACTTTTATAAATTTAGACTTAAATTTAAATTTGAGTTATGGTTTGAGTTATCATTGGATATGCTCTTAGGTTTGAAACAAAAGTTAGAGATGTTATTACTCATAAAATTAGAAATAATGTTACTCATAAAATTAAAATAGCATAAATTAAGTAAAGAAATGCTTATTGTGTATTGTGTATTCTATAATCAATGTATACCTTTAAAATTAAAAAATAAATTGTATAGAATAACTATTAACCAACGATTTTGTGGGAAACATAGTGTTGGGTAATGTTGTAGGAAACATAGTGTTGGGCAGCTAAGAAACATGTTAATAAATTAGTGTAATCGAAATAAGAATATTAAGATATATGTACAGTAATATAAAATAAAATTAAATTAAAAATAAACACATTTATGAGATAGCCAAAGAAGGACAAATAAGAGAAAAAAAGAGATGACCGATTAACATAATTGGTGATTTGTACAAAAAAATATCAATAAAAATACAAGTAAAGAAGCGTTACATAGTTTATATCGAGGGTTGTGCTAAAGAGTATGAGCAACCCAAATTAATTTTAGTAGAGATAGTAAAAAATCTTATGATAATATATGGTTTAACTATGAAAATGATCTTAAATAAAGTAAAATGACAAGATATAATTTATGTAACTGACTTTAAATAATTAAAATAATGTTTTATTGAGTTGAGTTGAGATTAATCATTCTATCCCTATATAAATTCATCCAGCCATTGGTATTTCTATTACACAATTCAGTAGATATATGTATATATGTATGTATGTATGATGAAGAGTGAACAACAAAAAAAAAAAAAATAGTCTAAAAACCACAAACAATTGGAAAATTCAGACATGATAATTTTTCTTCTTTTGGCTCAAGAAAGTATAAATCCAAGACAAGGAAGAATGGGAAAAAGAAGGAAACTAGCCTCTTAAAAAACAATTGTTAAAAACCTGCCAAAAAAGTCGTGGTAAGGCAATACCTAAAGATTTTATGATAATGCATATTAAAATTTAACATGTGACATGAAATCAGTTTTAATATGCATGGTCATGGAGAGACTTTTTTTTTTTTCTAAGTCTCCAACCAAATTTCTCTCCACGCCGCTGCATGACAATTAGTGGTGCTTGATTTTCAATGATAAAAATAGGGTACAATAACTCGCTCTTTGTAGTTTACACCCCTAAACAAAAAACCTGGTAAAATGTAGTTTTGTGGGTAGTGTAGTACTCATTACTACCCATATGATTTTATAGGTAAACATATGTTTTATAAGCTTGTTTTACAATAGTATTGATTAGAACTTCATCATTAACTAAATGAGATGAGCAGCACAAAAACATGTGTTCACATATAAAATATGGAAGCCTAACCCTTTGGGTTGGACGGGTTGGGAAGAGACTTATTATTCCCAAGATGTTAAGTTCAACTCCCACTCCAAGACCACTTACCTATCAAAAAAATAAAATATAAAATATGGAAGACTAGTTCTCGTAGATTACAGTGACATGTCTGGTATGAGAAAAGAAGGCTATATCTACAAAACACTTTTACATCTTCCAAGTACGATGCAAGCTAGAACCATATTTAGAATATGTAATCTGAGTTCTTGACAAGAACTAATACATTGAAACCAAAAGAAAATGATAGATGCATGTAATTCTATGCAAAATGTATAGTTCTCTTTTCTTTTCTTTTCTTCTTTCAATCAATATAACTGTATATTGATTTAGTCATTTGGTTGTAGCATAATGTAGCGTCTCGTCATAATAACTGATCAAGTTAACATAAAACTAACAAAACACTATAGTATTTGCATGGGGAACCACTGAAGGATATGGAATTATATATATAGATCCCCCCGTCAAAAAAAAAAAAAAAAACACTCAATTTTTTCATTCCGAAGTATAGAAAGCTGGAAGGAGACAACCGTAGATGGTCTCATTAATGTCCCAAGGACCTTTGAACCCCAAAAAACCTGAAACTGAAGTCTTGCAGTGCCTTTTCTACACTCAACCTCATATGTTAGTTGTAGTGTTTGTTGAGTGTATTTAAATGCACATGTTGCTCAACATATTTCTGTCTCGGGTGTATATTTTTACAAACTCTCAGAATTACATTGCAGTAAAAGGCTAATAAGATTTTTTTTTTGGGTTTCTTCTTAATAGATTTTTTGGTTTCTTCTTAATATACCTTCTCTTACCTAAAAAAAAAGCCTAATGAGATATGGTATTATCATCAATTTTAATTTTCAAAAACATGTCATGGATATACAATTTTTTTCCGGTTAAATCTCTCTCTACAAGGTTGATTTTTCAGAAGAAGGAAAACAAAAGAAATTGGGAGTCCTATGACAACCATTCCAACCCATACGATTTTGCATGATTCCAAGTTTTCTTATTTAACCTCCATCTTCCTGATAACAAAGTGTGGAGCATTAATTCTAATTGTAGAAATTCTAAATGTTTATCCAGGCAAGACATGGTATATCCAGACCATTACTAAGGGGATTATAGTTCACCATCCTCATCTAGGGTTCATCTCAAGATTAACTAGCCTCCAAGGCAAATAATTAAGGTAATACAAATGATGATAGAGAATGAGCCCAATAATATATATTAAGCTCATAAGCAACACCGTCAAGCCAATAATAGACAGGAAGAATGGAGAGTATGTATGTGAAGAAATGATAGACGATTATTAGGGTGCGAGAGCGAGCGTGAACCTTAACATAATAGAGTTGCATTAAATGAATAGAAAGAGATACTTAACTCAAAACCTCTCGTAACTAGAGTTCTAATATCATCTTCAATTATTAATTATTTTAAAAACTTAAGCTGCCGAACAAGGTATATCAAGCTAATAATAATTAATCAACAAGAGTAAGATAATCAATTTTGGGGGGAGAAACTATCAAGTCATAAATTACCACCCAAGTTGAAGATTGAAACAACCAGGACACTAGGAGTTGTGAACAATTTTGATTAAGAATAGATTATTTTACTTTTATAGAGGGGTTAATTTTGACTAGGACTTAGCTTCTATTTACCATGCATGTGATTTACATAAAAGCCTTCTCCTAATGTTTTCTATAAATTAACTTATTCTTCTGAAGAGTAAAAAGTGTCATATGAATATAATTTATAGTTAGTTATCTATAGTTTTGTTCATTATTCATAGTCTAAAGAAAAAAAAAAAGCGGGTTAGTTAAGTGAGAAGCTCCTAATCCATACCAAAAAAGGAATTTCCTAGTTACAGGATCATGATAGTGTTCATGACTACATATCAAAACAACAGACTTGAGTGGTACATAATATGTAGACACATTTTGACTCCATGAAATGAAAGGGGTACAATAGTTTTCTGCAGTCTAATAGATTCAGTAGATTGTCCATTCAAAGGAAAAAAAATAGTATTTTGTCTTCCATCATGAATGCCGGCCAGTCCAACTATTCTAAGCTTCTATACTAGCAAGTGCTAATTTTGGCTATTAACAATGACAAGAATCCATGATAAACTAAGAGTCCATACGAAAGGTGATCGAATCTTTTCTTCTTTAATTAGAAGACTTCTCTATAGAGGGTCTGTTTGAATAAGTTTCAAATAAAGTTTGAAAACTGTCTATTGCATACACTAGGATGCATGTTACATTTTCTTTTCAAATCCTTTCAATCCCCTGGGTTACAAAAGGATGAGATTCTTCCCAAGAAACAAGACTGAGAGCGAGGGAGAGAGAATATATAGAAGAAATCCATGTATGTGTGTGTGTGTCTATAAGTATATATATGCAGCAAAAATACAGGAGTTCAGAAAGACCAATGTACCAATTAAGCAGTTTAAATGAAAGAATTCTCAAACCCTAGGGCTTCATCTGCTTTGTTTTTTCCAAGAATGAGTTCCAAAAAAGGCAATGGGGGACCAAAAAGAGGATTACATGGAGGGGATCCATAATTAAATAATACCAGTAAATTTACCCGTCGTGTAGTCACACTCATTGTTGCATTAATAAGAGACAAACAATCAATTTGTCCATAGCCAAATGATGTCTTTTAAAACAACTAGACACAGCAAAAGCCAATCAAGTTTCTCCGGATGCCCATGAAAGAAAGAAAAGAAATAAGGGGGAAAAAAGGGGGCAAGAGACAGCTCATTTCCCTCATTAGAAAAACCAGTACCCATGTCCAAACAAAGCCTTAAAAGAACACTAGGCAACCCCACCAGCATAAGAAACCAAAACATCCCTTCTTGCATATGTTCATTTATATATGTATATGTATAAATAATTAAATGTGCGTGTGTATATATATATATATATATATATATGTTTACACACAGACATATAAGTATTAAATAATATATGTGTTTATAAATTAAAATTATATATATATATATGTATATATATGTATATGTATAAATTATGAAAGTTGGGTGGGCGGCCAAGAAAATTATAGGTCACAATAAACAGGCCATGTCATTTGATATACCAAATAAATACAAAAGGACTTGACAGGCCGGGTTGAAAAGATTGACCTGCGTCCTCTCTATCATCAAGAGCAAAACTTAGATTCTCTTTGTCTCATTCCATCAGAAAAATCACATCGCCAATGGTCACTGCACTGCGTATGATGATCACTGAAAGCCCCTACAAAAATCAGAAACACCCACCACAGAGAACAGAGAAATAGAAAGAGAGAGAGAGGAAAGAAAACAAAAGCAAGGGAAAGAAATGACAAAGAAGTCATATAACCCAATAATAATCTCCATGATTTTTGATAAACTTTTGCTTGCCTCGCCCAGTTCATGGATAATATATATAGAGACTGATATATATATATATATATATCAAGTTGGGCTAATACTCATGAGAGTGGTGGTACATTGTGGGGTCACAAGCACCTTGAGACCCATGTCGATTCATGGCTTCCCTCTGGTTATTGTGGCTGTTGTCATCTCCCTCATCCATTTTACACCCCATTTGAGCCGAAGCTGCCGCACCCAGATTGAGATAAACCAACCTCGAATCAAGGTTAAGGTTAGCCATATTGCCACCGCTGCTGCTGCTATTATGATCGTCGCTCAAAGGTGGATATATGGTGGTGGAAGAAGGAGCATTTCCACTGCCTTCTTCACGTGAAATGACCAAAGCTGCGGATTGAACTAGCTCGAGGCAGAGTCTAAGCTTGTTTGGTTCGATGTGGGTCAGCCCCGGGACAGCCCCTTTGAAGAGAAAATCAGAAGTTAGGGTTCGAAGCACATCGAGAGGGGTGATTCCATCGACAGTTCGGACATTTGGGTCGGCATGGTGGTCGAGAAGGACTGCCACCATGTCTGGTGACACCATTTCAGCTGCAATGTGAAGTGGGGTTTTCCCCGCCGGCCCAGCCGGATAGTTAACATCGGCTGCACCGAGCTCTAGCAACGCTTTCACGACTTCACGGCTACAATTCTCGACAGCGTAATGTAGGGCTAAAGCTTCATCAAGATTAAGGCCTTCGCCCATGACCATTAGCTTGACAAGCTCAACGTCAGATGAATCGAGTGCCCGTCTCATCCGTCGAATTTTCTGGTCTTCAAGATCAGCGGCGGCGCCAAGATCGTGGTGGTGATGGTGGTGGGGCATAAGGGATCGACGAGCAAGCGATGATTTGAGGCGAAGCTCTTCAATCTTGGTTACAACATCAATGGGAAGGTGCTTGGCTAGGACTTCTGGTGGGAGGCCAGATTTTGCAACCAAATGGGAGCAAGTAGTCCAAAGTTGGTGCATGTCTTGCTTTCTTGAAGCAATCAAAACTTTCATTACATCCTCAATTGAGGCCTTCTCTACCATGCTTGCCAATTGCTTCTGCTACCCAAAAAAAGCACAGATGAATACTTGTGAATAGACCATGATACAGATTGACATATATAGAAAGTTTTTGCATTTATGAATGTTGCTGTGTTTGTGCAAAATTGTGATTAGTTAGTCCTTTTGTAATGGTTTGTTTTCTTTTCAAATCCAAAACCCAAATGAGGAAAGTAGATTGTTTGGGAAAGATTTGGTGTGATCACTGTAGAAGACGAGACTAAAGATCAAGATCTAAATTTGGTAAGTCGGGGGAGTGGAACATAAAGGTAGAGAAACCCAATTCAAGAAACTCAAAATGGTACATGAAATCAGTATTCTAACCCAGTTTAGAACAAAAGAAAAAAGAAAAGAAAAATTATCTGGTTTTTGCTAGATGAACATAGGAAAATTGAAGCAGTAGTTAGATAAAACGATGCAAAAAAAACCGAAAAGGAGAAATCTAGTTACAGAAAAGAGAGAGTAGTAGATGGGTTGAGATCAAACCCAACCACTTCAAATGGAGAATTTAATTAAAAGAAAAAAAATACATATAAAAAAATTTGGTGGCCAAAAAACAGCTCATTCATTTCATCACAAATTAATAAAATCCCAAAAAATAAAAAGTAAAAACCCACCTGAAAAATCTCATTCCACTTCCCAAAAACCAAATCCAGTAATTGTCCACAACCAAAACCCATAATATCAAATGACTACCGCACACAATAGTCTTAGAGAAAGAGAGAGAAGAAGGGAAGAGGGAGAGAGAGAGAGAGAGAGAGGAGAAATACAAAGTGATAATGGAAACAAGGAAACCTGAGTGAGCAATGCGAGCTGTTCCACACCAAAAGATCTAGCGGCAGCGAGGGTATCAAGAGCAAGATCAACGGCTGAGGTGCAATGTGTATGCCAACAGCCTCTCTCACCACAATTAGGCCTTGGCTCATGCTTTTGAGGCACAATTGAGACTTGCCCACTATACAAGAACTGCAACATCAACAAGAACACTTCATAGCCCACGGAATTCACTGGTATCACCTGGGAATTCGATGCCCTCGGCGACGATGCCAACCCACCCGCTGATCCCATTCTGGACCCCGCCGGGTCGAGACCAGGAGGTGTGTCGGGCCCACAGAAGTACTTCCTGAAGAAGAGGCTCCTAGCTGCCAAGATGCACTTGTGGGCATGGACTAGACGACCCTCTACACTGAAGGTTACATCACTGAAGGCTTGGCCGTTGATGAGGAGATTGAGATAGTCTAGAGAGAGAGATCTTAAGGATTCTTCAAGGGTCATGGTTTAGTGGGTAGAGAGAGAGAGGGGGAGAAAGAAAGAGAGAGATGATGGATGGGGAGGAGATGAAGCTAACAGGAGGAGGGGGTGGTACGGGATATGGTGGAGAAGCAGAGAGCAAGGAATAGGGATGGAGAAAAACTTGATGCCTTCATCTCCCTTCTTCTACTCTCTGATGATGTACTGTTATTTCTTATGAGATTCTCTCGATGGTGTTGTGTAGTTAGATATTTTGATTGAGTGAGAGAGAGAGAGAGAGAGAGAGAGAGAGAGAGAGAACAATTTGGGTGGCTATTCTGGGCGGCTCATGTATTTAAAAAAGAAATATAAATAATTTAATGAAAAATTGAGAGAGAGAGAGAGAGGGAGAGAGGGAGGGAGAGAGGGAGGAATTAGAAAATGAATTTTGATAGGTTGATGTTCTTGCTTAGCCCTTGATTTATTGTCTAATTACAAAAGTAGGTCTCTCCCAGAGAATAGTCTAGAGAGAGAGAGAGTCCAAAGGCTTTGACCTGGGCACATCTAGTGATCAATAGAAAAAGGAAATGTTATATAAATAGAATATAATTAAAAAAAATCATATTTATAAAACACCTTGATAGTATTTTATTTTGAAGTAATTGAGACCCACTGAACCATAACCATATCAATCGGTATGCGTATAAATTATGTTTGTTTAGCTATTAGGTACCCAAAAAAATTATGTACACAACTATGGTAACTCTATTTTGCAATCTTGGATATTGGTTGGAGGGAGATCATTTTGGAGGCCGATTTCTATTAAGACAACTGAATTCTTTTGTTATAAGTATGATTTTTTTTTTTGTTTGGAATAATATCACCTATATATCTTCTATTTTATTTCAATTTTTGATTTTCTCTCTCCGTAAATTTGATCTTGATGATCTTAGAATTTCAATTAAATTTTTTTACATAACTAAAATATTCTTATATATCAAACTATCATTTTTTATTTTTTCAGAGATTATAGAAGATGTCTATATAATTATCAGAGAGCAGAGAGAAGTGTAATTATCACTAAGAGTAAAATAATAAATGAATGTTTTCCGTTGTAGATCAGTGTATTCTAATTGAGGAATGGTGAATTTGCCTACACAATTCAACCTAATTTTTGACCTCTGTTCTCGCACAAATTGATGCAAAGAGGATATGTTTGTTCACTTCAAATCAAAATGTTCCCTATTTTTTTTTTGTCTGTTCAAGTTTGAAAATCAAAGAGCTACCTACTCCCTAGTCTTGAAGAAAAAAAAAAGGCTAAAAAAATATGATGTAATTGGATTTCAAGATACATGACCTTTCTATAGAAAGTTTGTAGTTGCATCTTTCATTGATACATTTGATGAGTGCTAGCTCTGAACCCAACTCCTATCACAGATGTCCTCAACACAGCACACTCAAATCAAGTCAACTAAGTGGTGCTCACTTGTTCCTTTCTTTAATAATTTGAAAAACAACTACTTTTTGGTTGTTGCAATTTGTGATCAATGAAAACTCTTAATATTTAGAGCTTAAGCTGTATTTTGCTATTAAGAGCATAAAATACAGTAGATACTACTTACCTAAAATAATACAGTAGAGATAGTGTCGGTGTTCTTGGCTTTGTTGTATTATTTTTATTTCGAAAACTATAGTGCAACCAAGCTCTAGGCCACGTTTAATTGCCAGTTTGATTATATATATATATGTATGTATGTATGTATGTATGTGTATGTGTGTGTATGTGTGTGTGTGTGACTCATAATGTATTTACGACCTTTTCTCTTCTCACTCGTTCAACATGACCGTCAAATAAGGGCAATTTCTTTTTTTTTGAACTTATGTATACATACTAGTGTAAACAGACTAACCATCAACAATGTGTTGTGTAACTCTCACCGCCATGGCTTATTGTAGTGGTCATCTATTGCCATCAGCCAACATAGGCTGAGTCGTTGAACTGACATCCTACTTTTGACGAGATTGATAGATTAAAAAGCCAAAAAAAAATTAATTTAAGGATATTAAATGGTTGTAATATAAAAGAATTAAGGTAAATTATATTCACACGAGATTTATGACAATTATACTAATTTTTATGAGAATTTTGAAATTATACTAACTTTCTATGCTTTACTTAACAATATTCAAATACCTTACTTCCAGTCAATTTTTTTTATTTAAAATGACAAAAATACCATTTTTATATATATATTTTTTAATTTTTCAAATTTTGATTATTTTTTTTTTATTTTCTAAATAAAAATTGATAAAAATCTTAAATTTATTTTTATATAATATAAATAAAGTATATTTACTTTGAATTTATTTTTAAATAAAATAATAAAAAAGTTAAAAAAATTGGTTAAAGTTGAAAAATGCAAAAAATAAATAAATATAGGGATAGTTTTGTCATTTTAAAGAAAAAAAAATTGACTAAAGGGGGCTATATGTATATTGTTAGGTAAAGTATCAGAGATCAGTGTAATTTCAAAAACTTCAGAAAAGATCACTGTAATTGTCAAAAAAACTCAGAAGAAATGAGTGTAATTTATCCAAAAAACTAATATTGTAAATTTTTTAATCACAGAAATTTTTTTATTGATGTAACATGAAGGTAAAAGATATAAAAAGTAAACTAGTACTGTAATTAAGGTCATGATAAAAATGTTTCATTAATTTTAAAGTTGACAATTCATTCTAAAGTATAAGTTTGTAATTGTTAATTTTAATTGAATCATGTTAGCATTGTTGTATAGTTGTACTAGGATTAGGATTATTGTTTCCAATTAGGATTAAGATTATTGTTGTTTAGGTTGATTTCTCTCCTATATTGGGAGGTCCTTGTATATCCTCATTGATTTTTTTATTAAATCTACAATAGTTTATCTTCTCTCAAAACTTCAACATGGTATCAGAGCCCCTCCATGCCACTGACTCATCATGGATTACTACTCCTTGTGATCATTAATGGTTGGCAAAATAACTCCACAAGCTCACGTTCAATCCACTACCCCTCTACCATTTTGTTTTTTTCAAACTTTTGACAACACTAATACATTCTACAGAGGACAATCCATCTTTAGAATTTGCGGCCTCATTGGATCCTTCACACGTGTTGACTGAAAATTCCCAACCCCCTTCTAACATGCCCCACGCACCTTCTTCACAAACCAGTGTATGACGTCAATCGATTCGTGTTGTCCACATTAGTTGACACATCATCATTTTGGTCACATCTCTTTACCACACGTTAGCACCACGTCAGTGACACGTCATCTCCGCGTCGACATTTTCTTCATGTTTGCTAGGGCAACAAAACAGTTAGTCTAGCTAACCTAGTTACATGCATTCAATTCATTCAGTTGTGTCAGCCCTAAAGGTTTTCAACCAAGGGCATTTTAGTAATTTTGATGATTACAAAATATTATCTTAATGGACTAATGTTTTATCGAAGTGACAATGCAAATACGTTATTAAGGTCAAAGAAGAATGTTAACCAAGAAATGACAAAATCCATCAACCTAAAAGGTTTCACTCAAGAACATGCTTCAAGGCAAGAATCAAAACAAGTAGAATGTTCTCATGATGAATCAAGAAAATGGACACACTCAAGCCCAAGGATTCAAGAGAAGTCAAGTGAAGACTCTTATTTTCCTTATTTCGAGTTTTGATTGATTTAGGATTAGATTGATCATTGTTCATAAGCTCTTACAATTTCAAATGATTTTTCAACACAAACAAATCTCATACTTTAAGTTTTGAAATATCATAAAGTTTTGATAAAAGTACACTGAGAACCAAACCAGTCGACTGATTCTTAATGCTTATTTTTACACTAATCAAACCAGTCGACTAGTTCCAAGATCTAGTCGACTGTTTTCTCAAAACATCCTAAGACTCACTGTCTAATTCAGTTGACCTCTAAGGAGAATCAGTTGAGTATTTCTCAAGGCTGAAAATAGTCACTACAAAAAAGTATATTTTTTGCGACACACCTCATGTGCGTCGCTAAAAAGCAACAAAAAGGATTCTCCCCCGCAAAAAAATAGGCACGAATCTCTTGGCAGCAGACAAAACTTTATTGGTGACATATACGTGCGTCGCCAAAAGTTAGCAATGCACATGTAAGCGTCACTAATAGTTTGATTAGTGGAACGACGTTGTGTTATGGCTTTTTTGCGACGCACGAGGACTTTTTAGCACGCTCATTATGCGTCACTAAAAAGTCCCCCATTTATACCAGAACTGCGACCCCTGGTTTCTTCATATTCTTTTTCTCTTTGTTTTGATCCCTTATTTTTTCTCCCTTTCGTTCTGTCACTCTCACTCCCCAAGCACGGTTCCTGGTTTCTTTTTCTTCTCTTTGCTTCGATCCCTTATTTGTTCTCCTTCTTGATCTGTCACTCTCACTCCCCAAGTACGGTTCTGACAGTGGTGGATGGCACATTCGAAGACGGTGACGGACGACCCAATCGGTGACGACGACTTTTCTAGTAAGACGGTAACTCCTGAAACCCCATTAGTAATTTTATCCCTCTCTTTCTACTATTGTTAGTTGATGATTTTTTTAAATAAATTTCATTGTTATTCATCATCTATTCTTACAAGTAGATTCCTATTTGTGTGTGTGTGTGTGTGTATTTTCACTTGCAAATAACTATACCAAGTAGATTCAAGATTCCAAAAGGGCTAGTATTCATAAATGTAAAAAATATTAGGGATTTCAGTTATTAAAGGGTACTAAAATGTGTAGTCAGTTTTCCTTAAAATCTTTCTACGAGTAAGGAAGGAAAAACAAAACAAAAAAAAAGAGTTGGATTTGTGAAGTAGGTGAGTTAGGTATTTTCAGGTTCTGAATTAGCTTTTACTTTTGCCAATGTTTTTTGGTTTATAGGAAATTGGGTTTTCTACAGTGTCTATTCTCTCTTTGAAGGGTGTTGTCATGACTGTATTGTCAAAAAGACATTCCCTTCAATCCAAGTTTTGCTAAAACCATATTATCTTCGGCCACCAACCCTCCCAAAAAAGAAAAGAAAAAGGTCCAATGGTAGGAAAGCTCGGTGATAATGCAAATCAAATTTTGACATAAATGACATTCTTACCATATTTTTAAAATTGATTTGCCTATCATTGACTATTTTTATGTTATTTTGCTACTATATAAATATATATTTTTCCCGAAGAATGGTTGGTTATCCCAAGTTTTGGGTAATACTGGCTAAAGTATTTTATTCGAGATGGTTACTTTGAGTTTATTTATGGCCTAGGTCACTTGAATTCATCAATTAAGTTCTAGTTAGATTTCAAAATGTATTAATCTGTCATTAGACCACCACTTATTCAAAACATAGTAGGGCCTCTAGAAACAAGTATATTGAAGCTTCTATTTTGATTTTTAACACTTCTTTGTGAAAATTGTTCTAATTCTTTCATCAAGCAATATACACATATATAAACATAAAAATTTTCTGCTATCGGATTAAGGCTGTGTGGATCTAATCCTCCCCAGACCCTAGTAGCAGAAGCTGCTACAATAGGACTACCCATTTATAAATAATTTTTTTCTTTTAGTTTGCTACAGGGAAAATGTTCGATTCAATTGTCTACTTTATTTTCCTTATATTGAAAATGTGCATTTGTGGAGAATAAGCTAGCTAGGTTTAGATATCATATCTATAATTGATCAATACAATAACAAAAACTTTCACAAAGTAGCTGCGACTTTGTGAAAAACCTTACCATTTTATTTGAATTTTTTTAAGGGATTAGTTCGTGAAAAAAAATTTGGACTAGTTTTGTAAGTTAGGGATTGCATTCAAGTAAGCCTAGCCCCATTCAGGAGTCATTTTCATCACATGTGAATCTTGTCGTGAAATTTATTCTCGATTAGGCTCGTGTGTATGAAAATCGATTCTTAAATTTTTCAGAGTAGGACAGTTTGGGAATGCATAAATTTGCATTGCAATCAATAGCGCATGCTTGAATAATCCACTATGAGATTTCAGCATGATCTCCTATTATTCTCTGGGTACATATTTAGGCGTGGTAACGTCTATCTCGTATATTTGGAGAACCGTGAGGAGATGCTGCTAAAATTTTCTCTAAGTGGAATCAATCATTTGATTTGCTGCTAATTGCAATGTAGATTATGTATTTACGAATGGGATAGGACCACCTTACCCTTTAGAGAGAAGTTGGAGGTGCTAGGATTTATGTTTCATATTTATAATGAGCAATATATTTGCTTTGTATTAGGTAGCTGAAAATGGATAAGAGTTGGATGGACTTGAGGGACAGGCATTTGCAAGGGTATGTGAAGGGGATCAAAGATTTTATTGAGTTTGCTTGTGCATCTGTAAATGGGAGAAATAGGATAAGATGTCCATGTAGGAGGTTTAATAATAGAGATTATATGCATATAAATGAGGCTAGAGAGCACCTATTCCTACATGGGATAGACAAGAGGTATACGTGTTGAAAATTTTATAGGGAACACCGTGATGTACGAGTGGTATTTGAGGATGAAGAAGAAGACGACGACGATGACTTAGGTGATAATGTTGGGGTTGGTTATAAAGGCTTGCCACAAATACTGGCAGACTTGCAGGGGGTTGCAACTAAGGCTCATAGTCACAAGAGTGACACAGGACAATCAGAAGTGTTTGAGTCCTTGTTGAGGGAAGCAAGGTAGCCGTTATAACCGGTTTGTGATAAGTTTTCAAAACTGAATTTTCTCGTGAAACTCCTTCATATTAAGACCATCAACCGATGGAGTAACAAATCATTTACTATGGTCATCGAATTGATTAAAGTAGCACTTCTTATTGGGAAAACCCTTCCAAAATCATATTACGAGGCAAAAAGAATATTAAGAGATTTGGGCCTCGGGTATATTCCCATACATGCTTGCAAAAAAGATTGCATGTTATTTTGAAAGGAGACTGAACAATGTATGGAGTGTATGGTTTGCCAGGAACCTAGGTATAAGCTGAATGAAGGAAAGAGCAAGACAATTTCACACATGGTACTGAGATATTTTTCCTTAAAACCGAGGCTACAAAGGTTATACATATCTCAGAAGATGGCAGAAGAGATGCAGTGGCATAAGGAGAAGTGTGTTACTGAGAAAAATGTATGTAAGCATCCGACAGATTCTCAAACTAGGGCTGAGCTTAATAGAAATCACAAATGGTTTGCAAATGAGCCGCGTAATGAACGACTTGGGCTGGCTAGCGATGGGTTTCAATCCGTTCGGTGACATGAGTAATGTCTACAGCATGTAGCCAGTGTTACTTGTGCCGTATAACTTGCCACCGTAGAAATATATGAAAGAACCATTTATCTTCATGTCGTTGCTTATTCTAGGGCTGAAGTCTCTTGGTAATGAAATTGATGTGTACTTGCATCCTTTAGTGGACAAGTTGAAGGAATTGTGGGAGGTTGGAGTGGAGGCATACAACGTCTCTAAAAATGAGACATTTCAATTACATGCAGCGTTACTATGGACCATAAATGACTTTCTAGCATACGGGAACTTGTCTGGGTAGAGCACTGAGGTGTATCTAGCATGTCCGGTTTGCAATAAGGATGCATGTTCCTTATATTTGTCCAATGGAAAGAAGATATGCTACATGTGCCATCAACGTTTTCTACCACCATCACATGGCTAGCGAAATCGACAGAAGCATCTGTTTGATGGAAAAATTGAGCGCAAATTGTCACCTCCATTATTGTTTGGGAAAAACGTGTTGGCGCAATTGGCACTCATCAACCAGTGAGGTTTGGGAAGATACCGGGTACTAAGAAGAAGAAGCATACAAATGTGGAGTTAAATTGGATGAAAAAGAGCATATTTTTTGATTTTTCGTACTAGGAGACCCTTAAGTTAAGGCACAATTTAGATGTTATGCACATCGAGAAGAACATATGTGATAATGTGCTGGGAACTTTAATAAACATTGGAGGGAAGATGAAAGATACTGTTAAAACCCGGTTGGACTTGCAAAAGCTGGGAATACGAAAAGAGTTTCACCTAATACGTAGCGGTGATATATATATCGTGCATCCTGCATACTATACGTTATCATCCGACGAGCGAATGAGGATTTGTGAGTGGTTTAAATCGGTGAAGTTCCTAGATGGATACACATCGAATATATCTTGGTTTGTAAATGTTAAAGATGGGAAAATATCCAGATTGAAGAGCCACGACTGCCATGTCCTTTTACAACGACTTCTTCCGGTTGCAATACATGGATATCTCACCGATGACATATCAACGACATTGATTAAGTTGGGCTGTTTCTTTAGAGAATTAAGTGCGAAGACATTAAAGTTGGAAGTACTGGAAAAGTTCAAAAGGGACGTTATCGTGATCCTCTACAAGTTGGAAAAGATTCTCCCTTCAGCTTTTTTTTATGTAATGGTCCACTTAGCTGTGCATTTGTCATATGAGGCAAAAATTGGCAGACCTGTCAAATACCATTAGATGTTTCCAATAGAAAGGTACATTAAATTTTAAGAATTGTCTTATCTATTCATCCTAACTATTCTAATTTATAACTGATTAATTCTTAAAATAGATATTTGCACACACTGAAGTAATATGTGCGTAACAAAGCACGATCAGAAGGGTCAATTGCTGAGGCTTACGTTGATGTTGAATGTTTCATGTTCTGCTTTATGCATCTTGACGATATTGAGACAAGGTTTAATCATAAAGATCAAAATTCTGATAGATGTCCAAACAACAACGAACTGGCCTTGCGGTGTTTAATCAGAATGTGCGGCCAATAAGTGCTTGTATATATGAATGGTACCATCCTGAAGACTTAGAAAAAGCCCACTATACCTTGCTCAACAATTACGAGGAGACATTGCCATGTTTTAAGTAAGTTTATTGAAATCATTGCAATACTACGTTAGTACATAAATATAAGTTACATATAACAAATCTGATCTTATGTAGTGAGCATACGACTGAGCTTCAGAGAGAACATGTTACTGATACTGATCTACAGCAAAGACAACAAAACTTGTTTCCAAAGTGGTTCATAGAACATGTAAGAATAGGTTTCAATTAATTGTAATTGAATTAGTTAATGCATTTGTATTAAATTAATTTTGTACTTGTATTGAATTAATAGATGAAGCTATTACGCCACCAATAATTTCCTGAGGCATACGATCAATTATATTCCTTGGCATGTGGCCTTGATCAAAGGATATCTCGCTACAGCGGTTTAATCGTTAATGGTGTTCGATTTCACATGAGGGAACGCGAGGTCAGCCGACAAACACAAAATAACAGTGTCTTTGTTTAGGGAGATTATGAAGCAGGACAAATTGTAGAGTATTATGGTGTTTTACAAGATATCATACAGTTATATTATTGTATCATTTAAATGTGATTGGTGGGATATAAGTAACAAGAAGACTGGAATACATATCGATAAGCACTTCATAAGTGTTAATACGTCACGTACGAAATTTAATGATTCTTATGTATTGGCATTTCAAGCAAACAAGTTTTCTATTTGAAGGACACAAAAATCAGAGGTGATTGACATGTTGTCCAAAAAATGAAGTCTAGAAATGTTTATGATGTACTAGAAGTTCAAGAGAGAGATGAAGATTTGCAAAGGATTAAAGAGGCAGTACAAGAAGAGTCTCAATCTGTCTACGATGGTGTTGTCCGCCATGATTAAGAAGATGTTACTTTGTATCGGTTGAATAGAACTGATGTAGAACCAGATCATGTCGTAGCTTCTGACATCACCAATACCACACGGTTAGATCCAAGGGATGCAACTTTCATTAATGATGATGATGATGAGGAAAGTGATTTTGATGATGATACATTGTTAGAGTATTGTATTAAGAATGAAGAAATTTTAAGAAAAGATGATGCTAGAGACTCAGATGAATAATTATAATAGGTGTTACATGTGTCAAGATCAAGTGTAATAGATTTTTAATTTTATAATGTAATGGATACTCAATTTTATGATGTAACGGGTATTCATTTTTATGATGTAATGGATTTTCATTTTTATGATGTAATAGAATTTTATTTTTAAACTTTCTTTTTAGATATGGTTGGACTATCATCACACAGACGCACAGCCCGGAAAGACCCATTGACCCCTTCCCCTTCATCTGCAAGGTCAACCAATCCTGTTGTCGATGGTATGCATAGTTCCTCTTTTTATTAATGATTATATAAATATGGTACTAATTGTTTCTATTTTATTTCTTCTAAAGCTTTGGCCACCGCCTCTAAACGAGGGCGCGGTAGGTTGATGAACTGCAGTTTACAGGTTCAGATGGAGGCAGCACAGACTTCAGATTGAGATACCTCTTGGCTTGCTAAAGCCCATCGGTGGGTGGGCACAACAGTTCACCACTGAGGTCGGCATCATTTGCCGACTACACGTCCCACTTCATATTAGTGACTGGAGTCTCGTCACTAACGAGGAGCGATGAGATATTCATGCTCATATCCTGGTATGTCTTTTATTATTGTATTCAACTAAATTTTAACATATCTAATGAAGTAATGTTTTGACAATGAAATGCTTTACAGGAGAAGTTTGACATCGATCTCCACTTGCCTCATGTCGTGAAGGCAATGGGTCGTTACTTAGGAGTCCGTTTTAGGGACTATCGACACAGGCACATATACACTACGAGGCAGAGGTGGCAGCTGGTAGAGAGCCTCACGATAGACCCTACAGGGGGGTGACAGTGGAGGATTGGATGTTACTATGCGACCGGTTAGCTAGTAATGCATTCCAAGTAAAAATTGCTAAAATTAATTTTGTTATATGATAAATCATTGTCATTTATACTAACCTTCTTTGTTTTGGCCAAGTGTAGGAACTTAACAAGAAAAATTGCGAGAGCAGGAGCAAGCAAAAGGTGACCCAGGAGACTGGTGCACCACCCAGCCCTATTGATTTGTGGCACAAGATGCACTACAACCCCGAGAAGGGTTGGACTGGGCCTGAAGCTCAGTAGCTTTATATAAGTTATTTACGTATATATACCAGTATTACTAATTTGATACTAATCTAAAGTTATAAAAGTAGTAACATATATTTATGTTTTTATAGGAAGAGATGGTCCAGCTGCATGCTCAAGCGACCCTTGAGGGTGAGCATCCGCCAACCGATGACCAGATACGGGAGACTGTTCTAGGCAGGAGGCACAGATATGTGTGTGGCTTAGGGAGTGGGATGCAGCCGACGACATCGTCTTCTACCGTCAAGAGCGATGCTAGGTTTCACGAAGCCACCTAGAGAGCTGAGGCAATTGAGAAACGGAATGCACAGCTGGAGCAGATGATGATAGAGCTCCAGGCTTGCATGACCCAGCTTAGGGAATGTTCAGCCTTGGTAAGTTTTTAAAATTAATTACTTTAGTAGATTTATTATTTATAGAAAATGTTACGTAAAAAAAAAATTAGATTATGGCCTAACGACCTAGAAACTGCATGACACACTTCAAATATGAAAATATATTTGCACGAACTTACTCAATTTCATTGGTTCTAATGACCGTTTAAAACTTATGTAACTTTCCACTCCAATAAGGCTCATTTTGGGGTTTTGATGGATCAAAATGTCAGATATTGGCCTACCGACCCCAAAACCCCATCACACACCTCATAAATGATAAAATAGACTTGCACAAACTTACGGCACCCAGTTCAGATGCCTGGTTTGAAACTTATGCAAGTTTATGCTCCAAAAAGGTCCAATTTGGGGTTTCAATGGACCAAAATTCTGGATATCAGCCTACCAACCCCAAAACCCCATCACACACCTCAAAAATGATAAAATAGACGTGCACGAACTTACGACACTTGGTTCGGGTCACCGGTTTGAAACTTATACAAGTTTCGGCTCCAAACAGGCTCAATTTGGGGTTTTGACAGACCAAAATACCAGATATCAGCCTAACTAGCCCAAAACCCACCCCACACCTCAAAAATGATGAAATAAACTTGCACGAACTTACGACACTTGGTTCGGGTCACCGGTTTGAAACTTAAGCAAGTTTTTGCTTCAAAAAGGCCTAATTAGGGTTTTGATAGATCAAAATGCAAGATATCAACCTATCGACCTTGAAACCCCATTACACACATCAAAAATGATAAAATAGACTTGCAAAAACTTACGACACTCGGTTCAAATCACCAGTTTCAAACTTATGCAACTGTTCGCTCTAAAAAGTCTCATTTTGGAGTTTTAAAGGACCAAAACACCGGATAAATGTCTAACTACCCTGAAACCCCATCACATAAATCAAAAATGATAAAATAAACATGAAAAAACTTACGGCACTCGGTTCGGATCACCGGTTTCAAATTTATGTAAATTTCTGCTCTAAAAAGGCCCATTTTGGAGTTTGACGGACCAAAATACCGGATATCGGCCTAACTACCCTAAAACCCCATCACAAACCTCAAAAATGATAAAATAACCTTGCATGAACTTATGACACTCGGTTCGGTTCACTGGTTTGAAACTTATGCAAGTTTCTGCTCTAAAAAGGGCCAATTTGGGGTTTTAACTGACCAAAATGCAGGATATCAACCTACCAACCCCGAAAACCCATCACACACCTCAAAAATGAGAAATAAGACTTACACGAACTTACGGCACTCCGTTCGGATTATCGGTTTCAAACTTATGCAACGTTCCGCTCTAAAAAGCTTTATTTTGGGGTTTTGACAAACCAAAGTGCCAGATATCGGCCTACTGACCCCGAAACCCTATCACACATCTCAAAAATGATAAAATATACTTGCAAGAACTTACGACACTCGGTTCGGATCACCAGTTTCAAACTTATGTAACTTTTCGCTCCAAAAAATCCCATTTTGGGGTTTTAATGGATAAAAACACTAGATATCGGTCTAACTACCCCGAAATCCCATCACACACTTCATAAATGATAAAATAGACATGAAAAAACTTATGGCACTTGGTTCGGATCATCGGTTGAAACTTATTCATGTTTCTACTCTAAAAAGGCCCAATTTGGGATTTTGACAGACCAAAATGCTGGATATCAGCTTACTGACCCCAAAACCCCATCACACACCTCAAAAATGATAAAATAGACTTACATGAACTTAGGACATTCAGTTCGGATCATTGATTTCAAACTTATGTAACGTTCCACTCCAAATAGCTCTATTTTGGGGTTTTGATGGACCAAAATGCTGAATATCAACCTACCGACCCCAAAACCCCATCACACACCTCAAAAATGATAAAATAGACTTGCACGAACTGATGGCACTCGGTTCGGATCACCAATTTGAAACTTATAGAAGTTTTTACTCTGAAAAGGCACATTTTAGGATTTTGAAGGACCAAAATGCCCGATATTGGCCTAACTACCCCGAAACCCCATCACACACCTCAAAAATGACAAAATAGACTACCACAAACTTACGGCACTTGGTTCAGATGTCTGGTTTGAAACTTTTGCAAGTTTTTGCTCCAAAAAGGCCCAATTTAGGGTTTTGACCGACCAAAATACCGGATATCGGCCTACCAACCCTAAACCCCATCACTCACCTCAAAAATGATAAAACAGACTTGCAGGAACTTACGACACTCGATTCGGGTCACCGGTTTGAACCTTATGTAAGTTTCTACTCCGAAAAGGCCCAATTTGGGGTTTTGACTGACCAAAATGCCGGATATCGGCCTAACTACCCCAAAAACCCATCACATACCTTAAAAATGATAAAATAGACTTACAAAAACTTATGGCACTTGGTTTGAGTCACCGGTTTGAAACTTATACAAGTTTCTACTCTAAAAAAGCCCAATTTGGGGTTTTGACAGATCAAAATGCAGGATATTGACCTACTGACCCCGTAAGCCCCATCACACACCTCAAAAATGATAAAATAAACTTGCATGAACTTATGACACTTGGTTCGGATTACCAGTTTCAAACTTATGTAACTTCCTGCTCTAAAAAGCCCTATTTTAAGGTTTTAACAGACCAAAACACCGGATATCACTCTAACTACCCCAAAACCTCATCACACACCTCATAAATGATAAAATAGACATGAAAAAACTTACAACACTCAATTTGGTTTGAAACTTATGCATGTTTCTGCTCCAAAAATGCATATTTTGGGATTTTGATGAACCAAAATTCCGGATATTGGCCTACAGACCCTTAAAACCCATCACATAGCTCACAAATGATAAAATTAAACTTTCATGAACTTACAACACTTGGTTTGGATTACCGGTTTCAAACTTATGCAACTTTCCGCTCCAAAAAGCTCCATTTTGGTGTTTTGAAGGACTGAAATGCCGGATATCGGCCTACCAACCCCGAAACCCCATCACACACCTCACAAATGATAAAATAGACTTTCATGAACTTACGACACTCAATTTTGATCACCGGTTTCAAACTTATGCAACTTTCCACTCCAAAAAGTCCCATTTTGGGGTCTTAACGGACCAACACACCGGATATCAATCTAACTACCCCGAATCCCATCACACACCTCACAAATGATAAAATCAACTTGAAAAAACTTACGACACTTGGTTCGGATCATCGGTTTGAAACTTATGCAAGTTTCTGCTCCAAAAAGGCCCATTTTGGGGTTTTGACGGACCAAAATGCTGGATATCAGCTTACCCACCTTGAAACCCCATCACATACCTCACAAATGATAAAATAGACTTACATGAACTTACAACACTTGGTTTGGATCACCGGTTTAAACTTATGCAACTTTCTACTCCAAAAAGCTTCATTTTGGGGTTTTGACAAACCAAAATGCCAGATATCGGCCTACAGACCCTGAAACTCCATCACACACCTCACAAATGATAAAATAGACTTACACGAACTTACAAAACTCGATTCAGATCACCGGTTTGAAACTTATGCAAGTTTCTACTCTAAAAAGGCCCATTTTGAGATTTTGACGGGCCAAAATGCCGGATATTGGCCTAACTATCTAGAAACCCCATCACACACCTCACAAATGACAAAATAAACTACCACAAACTTATGGCATTCAGTTCGGATCACTGGTTTGCAACTTATGCTACTTTATGCCGTTCTTATTATTTATGCATGCAAAAAAAAAAAAAAATATTCATCTCCTATGTTCATATGTATTTAATAAGTGTTCTAATATATATCATTTAATCTTTATTGTAGATTGATCAGAATTATTACGCCGTCGTCTTTCTGTTCTACATCGGGACTTACTATTCTCATTTGTTTTTTTTCTTTTTTCTTTTCATGGACATCTGTAGTTACATTTTCTGAGACAATCTTTTATTTTTGTATTTATTGATAAATTCTTCTTTTACAATTGTAAGTAATTAGTATAATATGTATATGAATGCATTTTTCTTTTAATATATTCATTTCAAAATATTTGAATTTTATTGTATATTAGGATGATTAATACAGGTTTTAAACAGGAATTAAAAAAAAAAACAAATAATTTAGGTCAAAATATGCCCAAAAAAAAAAAAAAAAACTTTTAGCGACGCACATAGAGGCGTCGCTAAAAGACCCAACAAATTAGTTTTTAGCGATGCTTCACATTAATTGCTATCAATATACTATTAGCGACGCACCCTAATCGTCGCTAAAGAATGCCAATAAACTATTTGCGACGCCTTAGGAGCGTCGCTAAAGGTCCAAATTAGCGACGCCCATTGCGTCCTATGTATAGTATTCGCGACGCCCCCACCTGATTATTAGCGACACCTTTTAAACATCGCTAATAGTTACCTTTACCGACGCATACAAGTGTGTGTGTGTCACTAATAGTGTTAGCGACATGAATATTCGCGATGCCTCGAGCGACGCCTACTTGGGTGTCGCTAAATGGTTTTAACAACGCATATTTCTATTATTAGCGATGCTCTAGAGCGTTGCTAAAAGTCTCTTTTCCTGTATTGAGTATACATCAAAACCAGTCAACTTATCCAAAAGACTAATCGATTGATTATTCTTAAACAATTGAACATTAAATCCTTTGGACAATTTAGTTGACCTAATCAAAGCGTCAATAAAAGTCTCTTTTCCTATATTGAGTGTACATCAAAACCAGTCGACTTATCCAAAAGACTAGTCGACTGATTATTCTTAAACAACTGAACATTAAACCTTATGGACAATTTAGTTGACCTAATCAGATGACCAATTCTCAATCTAGTTGAGTGGTTGATGATTCAGTCGATTTGGCAATCATGAATTCAAATTTTGAACAGACAAAAATGTGGGAAATGACTCTTTTGAAAAGCAACGAATATATTCTTTTAAAGGCTATAAATAGAGGTTCTCTAGGGCATTCTTTGTCATCTCTTTACATGCTTACACTTTTACATCTTTACTCTTAACTTTAGATCCAAACATTGAAAATCTAGATTTAAAAGTTCTACTCATCTTTAAAAACTCTGAGTTTACAATTGATGTATCTATAGAGAGTGGGTATATTATTGCACTAAAACTAATCTAGAAGAGAGTGTTATTTAATAAACATCTTTGTATCATCTCATTAAGATGAGAGTTGTAGGTAGGAGCTACCCGGTGAGGCAAAATGGTATATTTTATTGGGATAAGAGGGTTGCGGTCTTCACATTGTAAAGGTTTGGTCTCTACCTACAAGATAGTCACAATAATGAAAAAAACTCAAGTGAGGATGCTTGAGTCGAGGACGTAGGAAGTTTTTCGAACCTTGTAAAATGGTTGTGTTTGCTATTTCTCTCTATTGTTTATTTATTTGTGCATTTATAATATTTATTTTTAAAGTTCTTAAAAGAAACCAATATTTGAAAAATACTCTATTCACCATCCTCTAGTGTAAATATCTAGGCAACAAGTGGTATCAGAGTATCGTCTTTTACAAAATAGAGTTAACATTCTAAGGTAAAAAAAAATATGGAAAATATTATAGGAACTGTCTTGGCCGAAGGGAAATTGACAAATAGACCTCCTTTGTTTAATGACCAAAATCACACTTATTAGAAGGTTAGAATAAAGATCTATCTTCAAGCCTTAGACTATGTGATATGGAAGGTTATTAAAAATTGGCTTCATATTCCTATGAAGTCCAAAAGTTCTACTAGCACCACCAAGGTTGTTAAAAAAGAACAAGAATGTGATGAAAATGACCTCCAACTCATTCAAATAAACGCTAAGGCCACGAGTAATTTAAATTGTGCCTTAGACACAAATGAGTTCAATAGAGTCTTTGGCTACAAATCCACAAAGGAGACATGGGATAAACTTAAAGTTACCTATGAAGGTATAAATTAAGTCAAAGAATTAAAAATTAGTATGCTAGTTTGTAACTATGAACTATTTAAGGTTGATGCTAGTGAGTTCATACTTGAAATCTTTACTTGCTTTACTAAGATTATTAATTCTTTGAAAGCTCTAGGTAAGAGTTATACTAATGTTAAAATGGTGAGAAAAATCCTTAGGTTTCTACCAAGAACGTGGGAAGTCAAAGTGATGGCCATTCAAAAAGCAAAAAATCTCAACAAGCTAAGCCTTGATGAGCTAATCAGATCTCTTATAACTCATGAACTTACCATAAGAAGTCATAAAATGGAGAATAAATTAAAGAAAAACCTTGCTCTTAAATATTCATCACATAAAAATGAAGATGAAGAAGACAAAGAAGATGATCAAGGAAGTGATAAGGATGTTGCCTTTATCACAAGAAAATTCAAAAACTGCCTAAGAAAGGAAGCAAAAAAATCAAAAGTAACAAAAGGGGGAATCAAACAAAAGGAATTCTCAACTTTCTATGAATGCCATAAACTGGGACATATAAAGGCAGAGTGTCCTCAACTCAAAGGAGAAGGAAAAAGATCCAAAAAGAAAGGAATGAAAGCTAGTTGGGATGAATCAAATGAAGAATCAAATGACCAAGAAATAGCCAACTTTTGCCTCATGGCTCATGAAGGATGAGGTGAACTCTAACTTTTACTCGTCTCCTTCTTATAAAGAATTAAAAAATGCCTTTGAGGAATTGTATAATGAACTTGAGAAAATCATTTTTAAAAGTAAGAATCTTAATAAGAAAATTCTCTCTTTCAAATGATCTTCAAATTTCAAATAATCAAAACAAAATTTTAAATAAATAAAAGGATTCATTGAATTTTAAAATTAAGGATCTTGGGGAAGAAAAATCATGTCTCAAGAAATGGCAAATGATCTAAATTTCACCAAAAAAAAGTTTACTAAATGAAGTGAAATTTTAGATAAAATTATCTCACAACAAAGATGTGTTTTTGATAAGCAGGTTTGGGATATAATGCTTATAGTAAGAAAAATTCTTATCAAAACTTATTTGCAAGCGCCTGTAGTTCAAATGATACCATTCATGCGCAATTTTCAAGAAAATTTAGAAAAGGCATGAAAGACAAAGCTAAAATGATTTGGGTTCCAAAAGGAACATATGTACCTAAGACTAACCTTCAATGACCCAAGAAGGTTTGGGTACCGAAATGAGTTACTTGAGTTGCTTTTGCAGGTGTGCTTGAAGTCCTCCTCAAGCAAGGATAAATGGTTCCTTAATAGTGGATGCTCAAGGTACATGACCGGAGACAAAGCCAAATTCACATCTCTCACTTCAAAAGATGCTGGATATATGAGTTTTGGGGACAACTCAAGAGACAAAATCATTGACATTGGAAGGATAGGTAAAAATTCATCTTTATCTATTGAAAATGTGCTTCTTGTTAATGGCTTGAAACATAACTTGCTAAGTATAAGTCAACTATGTGATAATGGTTATGTTATCATTTTTTAAGCCAATAAATGCCTAATTAAAGATACATGCTAACATAAAAATATTCTATTTGTTACATATAAGGATAACAACATTTATTTCATTAATTTTGATGATATTGCATCACAAAATGTGAAATGATTTGTGGCCATAAATAAAAATTGTTAGTTATGGTATAGGAGACTAGTGCATGCAAGTATGGACTTAATCTCTAAATTTTCTAGACATGAATTAGTTAGAGGTCCAGCCAAAACCAAGTTTGTAAAGGATGGTGTATGTGGCACTTGCCAACTAGGAAAACAAGTAAAATCCTCATTCAAAAAGAAGAATGATATTTCAACAAGTAGACCATTACAACTATTACATTTGGATCTATTTAAACTTACTAGAGTTGTAAGCTTAGGAGGTAAACATTATGCCTTTGTCATTGTGGATGACTATTCAAGGTACACTTTGGTATTATTCATCTCTCACAAAGATAAGGCATATGAAGCCTTCACAAAATTATGTAGAAGAATCCAAAATAAAAAAGGATACTCTATTAATAAAGTTAGAAGTGATAGATGTAAAAAATTCGATAATAAAGATATAAAAAAATAGTGTCATGAATGCGGAATTGATCACAATTTCTCAGCTCCAAGAACACCTCACAATTTCTCATGCGTATGATATTTTTTGAACCTTGTAAAATGGATTTGTTTGCTCTTTCTTTCTCTCTCTCTCTCTCTCTCTCTATTGTTGATTTATTTTTGTATTTATAACATTCATTTTTAGAATTCCTAAAAGAAATTAATATTTATAAAATACCCTATTCACCCTTTTCTAGGGTAAATATCTGGGCAACAGACTGGTTTAGTCTCATTCTAACTACTTTTGGACCGGTTTAGATTGGTTCTAACCATTTTTAGGCCTTCTAGATTTGATTTTGAGCTATGTTTTTTGTAATATTTCTTCCATAATTTAATTTACTCTATATTTTCCTAGTTTTGAGGTGTTTTCTACTAACAATGGACAAAACCGAGGTTGCTCAACCAATACACATAATATTGGATGGGTCTAATTATAATCTATGGGTCTAGGGCATGCGTAGTTCCTTAAATTGACATAGGCTTAGCACATTGTCACTAGAGATACACAAGTTGCAATAAAAAAAGAGAAGAAATTAAGAAAATGCAAAGTTTTCCAAATGTTTAGATGAACGAGGCAACAAAAACCATTAGATCATCACTTTGTTCAATTGTAATGATGTTTAATTTAATGTAACTTTCTTATAGAGAGTTAATCATTCGAATGCAATTTATCCTTGTTTGAATGCACATTGTTCATTTGTTCGAACACATGTTTATTTACGATAGATTTTGATAATATATTTCCTAATTTGATTGGGTCTTATAATTATCTTATATAACTTCTTTATGTCATGCCAAAAGCCCCCAAAAACCCAAAGGTGAACCCTATTCCCTCAGGTTCTCATTATCATTTAGGTCATTACTTAGTCCGATTTGGTGTAGTGGCTCAATTTGTACAATTTCCCTTCATTTAATCCTATTTTAATTTCATTGGTAAATTAAAGTATAAGAAAATTCATCATAATTACACTTAGGGGAAATTACACCTTATTCCCCTAAGGTTAACCTCATTTTCACATAACCCGTTGTGGTTTAAAGTTTTACACTTAACTTCCTTAAACTCATGACTAAAGTGAAATCTAAACTACCATTAATTGAAAATGAAAAAGACCAAAATAACCCATTTGTTATAAAAATACCAATTTGTTATATATATAGAAAGAGAGAGAGATAGAGAGAGAGGGAATACTTTTAATATCGCCAAGAAAATCCATTAACATTTCTTTTTTATCATCATCGTTATCACCCATAAAACCCAGTACAATCTCGAAATGTATATATATTTGTTATATATATGATGTATTTGTCATGACCTTAACTTGGAGGACTGGATTATGAGGTCATTTAAACCCCAACTAGAAGGTAATTAGACTACTCAAATTAGTCATATGAATAAAACACAAGACATTTTTTTTTCTTTTTTCAATTGATTCCTTTAATCATTTTCCATTAATTGATTTTGGTTCATTTTCTTGATTATACTTGTTGATGTCTTGTAACGAGATTAAATGAAATAGATTGCTATCAGGTGTAACAATTCCATAAATATTCATCAATAATGTATAATAAGGAAAAATGCATATCTGACTCTGACGGTTCAATATACAACATATATATCAATGATAATAAGGTATAGACATCCTTT
Organism: Nyssa sinensis; assembly: GCA_008638375.1. Classification (NCBI taxonomy): domain Eukaryota; kingdom Viridiplantae; phylum Streptophyta; class Magnoliopsida; order Cornales; family Nyssaceae; genus Nyssa; species Nyssa sinensis. Next base: position 28,391,748 of record CM018050.1, read on the forward strand.
ACAATTATAAATGAATAAATACATTGATATAAAACTAGATACTACTATGGTTTTTATCCATCTCGTACTGTTCCTACTGTTGTCATCTATCAATCTAGTATCTGCCATTCTCATGAACAGTATGGGTGAGCCATAATGCTCAGTAGGGTTTTCCAAAACACACAAGCATATAACGTGTAAAAACTAATGCAAGTCTGAAGAGGACAATCCCTAAGGTCCAATATGCAATCTCAAGTACACAATAATGTCATTGACCAGATCACAAGTATAGATACAATAATCAAGAGAATAAGGTACCAGTCTATGTGGTCGAAGAACGATAACAAAGTTATTCAATATACATATATTCGAACATGAGATACGTCTATATATACTTAATTACCTATAATGCACCTCCATTTAATGTTCAAAGCAATAAGAAAAATAATGTCCAATAGCAATACAAGCAATACAGGTCAGTAGTGAGATAAGTCAATATGGTGTGATCATTACAGAGTCCAGACATATACCAAGTGCAATCCATAACACAACAAGTCAAATCAACATCCACTACATTCATTAATATAACCAATGCAAGCACCCACGTTTAATGTATGAACACTTTCATGAATGTAGTATGATATACTTATGATTTCTTGATACACTTTAATAGACACACAGGGTCTTCAACGCACTTGTATCTAGGTTCCGTCATGAGCTACTAACTTATAAGCCTGGCCAGACCTCTTGTGTGGGGTAATGGCTAGCGGCTAAAGGGAGACACCATCCCCATCACAAAACTATAGCTCACATTCTTTCTAGATACCACACAACCTATATCATCAAGCTCACATAAATCTTATATTGCTTAGGTATGCTTAACATGCCGTATAGGCTCACTATATATATATATATATATATATATAATGACCACGCAGGCTCACACTAAAGTTCATATCCATCATCCAATATATTCTCTTCATCATAGTACTTATGTCTGTGTCATGAAATGCAATGCACCATCTAGTATGTATAAAATCAACGTATTCATCCATATCTAAAACACACATATAACTGAGGATAACCACAATAGGATATAAGCAATCAATCAAACTATAGAAATTTGGTAACGAGTATACTATACGAACCAATCAGTGTATAATCCTAGTCTTAGTCATCAGCTGACTATAAAGAGACACTACTTTTTCCTTTCATAATATACGTTGGTTATCTTATATTGTCATAATTTAACTCTTAGGACCACCTTGACCCTTAATACTAAGGTTCCACATCAGTTCTTAAAGTTCTCAAAGTCTAATTGTATATTAGCTTATACATTGTGTACCCGTTTTCCTAAAAGGATGTTAAGATGTGTTCCTGGTTCCCAAAAACCTTAAGAAGGCCCTATCATATTATTTTTTAGTTATTCGAATCTATTTCAAACATATAAAAGAATTTTTCATAACTTTACTGGACAAGTTTCATGTCTACTAAGACAATAGCTCATAGAACAGACCTCAGAATAAAATCTATAAGGTCTAAAAACTCTAAATGTGCTCTCTTTATATTTTATTAACTCTTTTAGATATCTATTCCATACCTAGGGGTATTATAGTAATTTTACACATTCATGCAGGACTAACTCTATGTCCTAGTTTGGCTAATCTAACATATTATTTGGGGTGTGGGTGTCCAAAAACCTTGAATAAACCTCTTCTGAATTTTAATCAACCATTTAATTATTCAATCTAACTCTATGAGTATAATCGTCATTTTACCAAGTTAGTTGGGACCATCACCAGGCTCCAATTTGTCCAATCTAACATTATATTTGAATTATGGACATCCAAAAACCTTGGACTAACCCTTTTTGGATTTTAATTCACTTTACGATTGTTTAATTTATCACCAAGGTATTTTTATTATTTTACATATTTATGTGGGATCACATTAGATTCCAAAATATCCAAATGGACCCTGCCATCGAGTATGAGACGCCCAAAAATCTTAAGAATATCCATTTTAAAATTTAATTTGCATTTAAATTTTAATTTATTAATAGAGGGAAATTTCATAATTTTTCTGCCAAAAATCGGTTCACTATTGAATGGGTTCTAGCTCTGAACTGATTCAAATCTGAACAAGAACTAGAAAAGTTGTTTTCCTCCTATTGCGTTACTAAATAACCCCTAAAGCCCACTAACCCGGTCAATGACCCGAAGACCAACCCAAATACCCAGTCAACAAACTTGTTGACCAGTCTTGCCAGAGCTGACTGCTGCTAGTGAGTCACTGGTCACCTTCTCTAGCGAAAATCGTCGGAAACTTAGTTTTCTATAGAATTGTTTTGGTTGTTTCTTGCTTGTTTTTCCTTTCTTTTTCATTTTAAACTTATTTTAAGCATTTATATAAGCAACTAGGAGCATTTTTGTGAATTAAAAGGTACAACACAATGGGTTTCCAGCAAAACCCATTTTTTCGATGAGTTCAGTAACTCGTGATTTCTCCTTCATTCGGTCACTATTTTTTCTCCCCTTCCTTCCCCTTCACTTCCTAGGACTCTATGAAACCAAGCCCAATGTCTAGAACTTCTCAAAGCTCAACCAAAAATCCCCTTCTCGCTTGAACAAATATTTTTACACACATACATATAGGCTTATATATATATATATACACACACTGAAATACTCGCACACACACACACACATACTCAAGCATACACAAGATCCAACATCACATTTAGAACTATATAACAGGTTCTAGAAGTCCCTACCTCATTTCCATGCTTTATGATTAGGGAAAGAAACTAGAGAGAGAGAGAGCTCAACTCGAGTTTTTATCGGACATCATTAAAATTTTTATATTATGGTATATATAAATTTATATTCCAACATATATCCCAAATTGTATAAAGGCATCTCCTACTAGTTAGATGATTCTTAGTTCCACTTTCAAAATCTAATTATCTTCATAAACAACATTTGTTTTTTTCAACATAAAGTAGAGCTTGAAATACTCTCAAAAAAATTATTTTTTGAATATAATATAGGAAAATGGCTTCAAATATATCTATATATATATATATATATATATACTGAAACATATGCACACTTATACATGATATATATTATGCAATTGTGAAAAAAAAAAAATCAAACCTTTTATGGGTAACAACATAAAAAAATTGTAGAAAATATTTACATAGGAATAAATTAGACAAATGTGCTCATAATTTTAATTTAATGATAGAGTTAAGATCACCAAGAAAAATTGGATATTTTACAAGTGTTCTTGGCAGTATGTACTCTTGCAACTTTATGGCTAATTGTAATAAGAATTTAATGTCATATTATTTCAAATTTTAAAATAGTGTTCTTCCAAATTTAATTTTAGAGATAACTCCACTTACCGTTTCCATTTTATTTGACAATTATAAAGACATCCATTGTATTTTTTAAAATTACACTAACATTCCTTTTGTTATACTAATAATATACAATTTTTCCTTAATATAAAATTTAGGATGTTATCATTGAGAAGGCAAACAAAAGATAGAATATAATCATTTGAATCATGTAAAAGACTTGTACTAAATCGATGTTCTCAAAGACAACCCACCTGTGGAGTCATTTTAGATTCTAATGAATAAGATGACTATGAGATTCGTACACCTACGAGAAGGGTCATTGATGGTGTTAAGTTTCAACTAGCTGTTTTTTTTTTTTTTTTTTAATTTGAGACCTCCCCTACTTTTTAGAGATTACACGAGAGATCCCTATAATTATATCTAAGGGTAAAATAGTAAACGTTCATCTCTCGACAATTCTAACAAAGGAGATCAATGTAATAATAAAGACCATGAAGAAGGTTCCTACAATTGTCAAATATTTTAAGGGGTTTAAATGAAATTATCCCTTAATTTTAAGGAGTAAGGTTTGTTTACATATATATATATATATATATATATATTGATGATGTCGATTTCTACCTTACTAATCAACGACCAAGATCTTCACCATGATATCTACCAAAAGAAAGAGAGGATTCCACTCCATATAGTACACTTATGATGGGATAAGTGATATCCTATTCAATGTTTGAACATTTATTTAGAATGGGATTAGTCATAATTATATCCCCTTAGTGTGGAATTATTTTATCCCACCAGTGTGGTGGTATTATTTTATCCCATGGTCAATGGGATAAGATATAAAATAAAAAATCCTCAATCATTTTATTATGGCAAGAAAAGAGAAAGGAGAGGGAATATGTAAGGCTTCAGAAAATCATAAAGGGTAATTTGGTAAATTACTAGCATTGATTAAGGCTAGAGAAGTAATTCATCAATAATGTGTTAGAATAATTATGAAGTCGATTATTAAAACATTCGTATGACATTGTAAGACTAAATTGAGGTTTTAATAATTTATTTAGGACTGGTGTAAGTTACGGGACTACACAGTCATTTACATGATGCAGATAAGTATAAAATTCAAATAATTAAATTTAGGGAAATGGATGACATATTTGGAATCAGAGCATCAAAATTAGCTAGGATGCCAATTTTAGAGCGATTCTGAAACAGTTCATGTTCGGGCGCGTGCCCACACATTTCGCCAACTGGCCACATGGAACATTGGAAAGCACAAAAGGCCTCCTCAAGAAGCTTGGTTGGGATCTTATAGACAAGGACATGTGTCCCATTTTGATTAGTAGTGAAGAAATCCAATGTGGAGTGGAGTGGAGTGGTTTGGATGTAAGTGAAGTGCATTATAAAGGGACCAAAAAGGTGGGGGATTAACATGGATAGGACACTCTTTCTCTTCAACTTTTCCCATTTTCCTCTTTTAGAAAACACACCCCTCTCATTTTTGATTTTTCTCTCCCCCTCTTCCCCCCCCCACACATACATATACACACACACACTTGAGGTTGCAGGAGTAGGTGAGTGTATTCAAGTGTGTGTATATGTAGGAGTGTATGAGTGCTGTGAGTTTGGGAGAGGATGGGTGAGATGTGTGAGACTGTATTTGTGTTCTGATATGTGAGAGACAGAAAGAAGGTGTGTGCAAACAGTGTATGTGTATACATGCATGTGTGGTGTGTGTGTTGAACAAACACAGTAAGCACCAAAGAAGAAGAATGAAGAAAAGAAAAGGGAAAAAAAAGAATGAAGAGAAGCAAAGAAGAGAGAAAAAAGAGAAGAAAAGGAAGAAGAAGAATGGAGTAGGACCAAGATTATGGGTGGCAGCCATGGGTGAAAGGCCAAATTCCCTCTCTCTCTTCCCTCAACTTATCTCTTTAAAATTAGCTACAAAGAGGTAGGGGTTTTCTTAGATTTCCTTTAGATTTTTCTAACGCATGCCTATGAGTGTGGTTGTGTATATATTTACGTGTGTGTGTGTATATAAAAACTATTCGGTGAGAGAGAAAAAGAACCCGATCTGGGTTCCTTCGGATCTCAATGTTATGGGGTTTTCAATTCATCATTTGAACCTTGGTGGGCTGTATGAATATTGGGGAGTGATTTGGGATAAAAAAAGGGAAGAGAACAGTAGGGGAAAATGAAGGGAATGGTGACATTTTATAGGTTGCTGAAAAATAAAGAGGATCCCCACCGAAGGTGAATCGTGTAATTTTAATTCATGAAATGGGTAGATATAGACTCGTCCTTATGTTAAAAATAATATAGAATAAAAATGGGGTTAAAACAGTTAAGAGAAGTTGAGAGAATCCCCTTCGTCGAAAAGTCGGGCTCTACTAGAGCTTACTAATCTTGGCCTTTAATTCACAACCCTTCAAGTTAAATGATAAAACAACATGTTCAATGGGAGCTTGGATTAAAAATGATCAAAAATTTAGGAAGAGATCACTAGAAAATTTGTAGTTTTAGGCGCCATTATTGGAGAATGAAACATTATTCTGGCGAGTTAACCAATCAACCAAGTTGACCTAGTCAACGATCAATTGGGTTAGGTCAACGAGTTAGATAAGATTTCAGGTCAGTTTTTGGGCTGGGCCAATGGTCACTTAGACTTAAGGTTGGCAACTGGTTTTGGACTTAGGGGCATTTGGCAAGAGGCTCTGGTTTGTCTAGTGTTTGGGAGACCGAATGAGGAATAAGGATGACCTTATTCTTGAATTTGGTAACTTAATTGAATTGGGACTATTTGTCTATAGGGACAAGAAATTGATTTAACATAAATTAAAGAGGGGCTAGAATAAATTGATTAATGACAAACGAGTGAACTAATTTAGGTAAACTTACGAAAAAGCTCACTTGTTTATAAAATTAAAAATAAAGCCAATTAAAATGCGAGAAGAGACATTCTTAAGATTTTTGGGCATTTCGGACTCATTGGCAGGGTTAGTTTGGACATTTGGGGACCCGAGGTGGTCTCACATAAATATATAAAATTATGAAAATGACCCAATTGATAATGTAAGCAATTCTAATGCTAATTAAAATTTGAAAGGCTAGTCCAAGGTTTTTGAATGCTTGTAATTCAAATGTAATGTCAAATTGAGTAAATTGGGACCTAGTAATGGTCCCACCTAAATTAGTAAAATAATGATTATACCCTTAGACCTAGATTGAACAATTGGAAACATAATTAAGATCTGAAAGATGCATTTTTAATATTTTGGATGCCTAAAATTTGAATATAATATCAGATTAATGAAACAGGGACTTAGAGTTGGTCCCACATGAATATGTAAAATTGTCATTATGCCTCTATGCATGGAATAGATATCTAAAGGAGTTAATAAAATATAAAAAGAGTATTCTTAGGATTTTTGGACCTTCTAAATCCGATTCCAAGGTCGATTTTGTAAGACAGGCTCTTGGTAGATGTGAAACTTGTCTGGTAAACTTATAAAAATGCCCTTGAGGGTTCATAAGGTATTCAAATGACTTAGAAACATTACAATAAGGCCTCCTTAGGATTTTTGAGGTCAGGGAACACATTTTCGATATCTGTTTGGGACAATGGGCACTCGGTAGCTAGGCTAATGTGTAATTAACCTAAGAGAATTTGAAGAATCACTGCGAAACCTTAGTATTAAGAGTTGGAGGGGTCCTGAGAGTTAAACCTGGAGTGTGTGAGGTATCTAATATACGTTGTGACAGACACAAGTAGTGTCCCCTTATAGTCGGGTGATGTTTGGACTAGTATTACATCATGATCAATTGGTATTGCATACTTGTCATTTGATTCTTATGATGTGACTATCATTACTATTTTGATGCTTAAACCTTGTGTGATGTTATGATGAAATTGTCATTATTATTTTGATACTTACTATCATTATAATTTTCTATAGTTGTGTATTCTTGTACATTGAGTTATCACGCATTGCATTGAATGATAGCTGATATGGATTATATTGCAGACCTCTGTGGTATTGATTGAGCACACTTGAATGGTATAAATGGACTGATGGAAAAAATCAATAGTGTATGATGAGATCTTGTTAGAGACCGGGATTATTTTGTGACAGAGATTGTGTCTCTTTTCAGTTATGAACCGTGATCCTACGCGAGTGGTGGTGCATTGCCATTGGGTTAAAAGCCTGAGAAGCATTAAGATTTTCTAACGGCCATTAGGTGATTGAACTATGGATTAAGAGAGATACAATTAAGATTCAAATTGAGTTCAAATCATGCACGTTTACTTTTCTGCATTGAGCATCATGGCATTGCATAGATTGTATTGATGATTATAATGGATATTGCTAAGACTTGTTATGTTGTGGGTCACACATATTGTCTATATAATGGTGTAGTGATTACACATTGTTGATTGGCTATGCTATCGATCTGTATTGGATATTGTGTCCTTAGTGCTTTGAAATAAGAAATGGAGGTGCGTCATGAGGTTTGTATATATATATATATGTATCATGTTTGAATATTTATGTTAAGTGTACTATTGCAGTTGTTACACCATATGTAGTGGTGCTATATTTTTTTTATGATTATATCTACAACTATGATCTAGTAGATGATATTATTGTGTGCTTAGAATTGCATAATGGACATTAGGGATTGTCCATATCGAACTTGCATTAGTTTTTGCATGATATATGATTGTGTGTTTTGGGAAACCCTACTAATCATTATGGTTCACCCCTGCTGTTCATGGGAATAGCAGGTACTGGACTAGTAGAGGACAGTTGTTGGAGCACCACAAGATGGACGAAGACTTGAGTAACATTGATTCTGGATAGTTGTATTCATTTATCTTGTATTGTAAATGGTGCATATATCTTTCTTTGACTTAATGTATATGTTGTATATTGGACTAGTAGTGTCAGCTCTGCACATTACCTTACTATGTATTATCGATGGATGATTTGGTTTAGTTACACCTTATGGTGATTTATTTTATTTAATCCCGTTACGGGACTGGAATAAGTCTAATCATGAGAACGAACTGAAACCAATCAAAGTAAAATGACTTAAAGGGGATAAATTTAGAAACAAATGGACTTTGTTAATTCACTTGACTAGGATGATTAGTCTCAATCACCCTCCAGTTCGAGGTCCAATGACCCCTTTCTCCGGTCCATCTAGGACCAGGGCGTTACAAAATGGTATTAGAGCCTTAGGTTTCGAATATCTAGGACAATGGGAGAGTTTGGATCTTAGATTTCTTGGATTGGTTTAGGTTGTTAGTTGTGTGTGCTTGTTGCATTTGGTACTTACAGTTGTATATTGTACTTGACTTTTGATTGATTGGAAATGTGTGCTATACTTGGTTGATTGATTGGATAGAACTGTAAATTCTTATGTCTTTGTGATAGACCATAGCTTTTGTGGGATAGGCTATGTGCCTAATTATCTATATGACTAAGAGATGATATCTTTTGTCTATGTGATAGACTACGTACTTGTATATGTGTATATCTTTGGGATAGATCCAGTACAAATATGCTTATGTGGTAGGCTATGTGTTAGTTATTACCCAATTATTCATGGTTACACTATTTGGGCTATGAAATATCTATACAGACTAGATTGGTCTGAGGTCTTGCATTACAAGTGATGGATGACGCTCCATCACCTAGTAACAAAGGGAGCTGTGATCCATGAGGGGTTATTACCTAACTATGAAAATGAAAAATAATAAAGAAAAGTGAAACGTTTAATCAAAATATGCCGGGAAGGTTGTGAACCAGAAAGTAAAGGCACACAAGACTATGAAAATGTTAAGTAAGGGATAAAACTTTCTATTGAATTACCTGTGGTTGGAATTAAGCAGTGGTTACTCCGTATAGTTTTTGCTTGAGACTTGAGAGTTATCCTTGTATTGAGCTCTCTTATCGAGAGGTGTATTGATTGTAGACTGTGTTCGGTTAGGATTGTATCCTACACATTAGAGTTGATTGTTGCGTGCGAGATTGTGTACGATAGGCCTTGTTGATTTTCTAGTCGGTTGGATTAGGTTAGCGGTTTAACCATAGTATGCTTAGTCTCAGTTTGTGATAGAGATAGAGTGATGTAGTTACGAGACATGGTTGAATGATCTTATTGGGTAGATATAATTTTGATTCTCTCAATGGATGGATTTTGGTGGAATGGTAGACGTGGCCTGAATTTCGAGAACAAAATTCTTACAAGGGGTAGAGGTTGTAAGGATTTAGAAAATTATAAAGGGTAATTTGGTAAATTATCAGCATTAACTAAAGTAAGATAAGTAATTCATTGGTAATATGTTAGAATAATTATGCATTCGATTATTAAAACATCAGTATGACATTGTAAGACTGAATTGAGGTTCAAACAATTTATTTGGGACAGGTGTGAGTCATGGGACTTCACAGTCGTTTACATGATACAAATAAGTATGGAATTTAAACGATTGAATTTGAAAAAATGGATAGCATAGTTGGAATTAGAGCATTAAAATTAGCGAAGGTGCCAATTTTGGAATGATTCCGAGACAGTTTATGTTTAGGCACGTGTGCAAGCACATTTGGCCATGACTGGCCATGTGGCACATTGGAGAACGCGTAAGGCTTCCTCAAGAAACTTGGTTGGGTTTTTCTAGATAAGGACATGTGTCCCATTTTGATTAATAGGGAAGGGATCCAATGTGGAGTGGTTTGGATGTAGGTGAGGTGCATTATACGGGGACCAAAAAGGTGGGGGATTGACATGGATTGGACACTCTCTCTTCCTTTTTTCCCATTTCCCTCTCTTGGACAACACACCCCTCTTATTTCTGATTTCTCTCTTTCTTTCCCAAACACATACACATACTCCTGAGGTTGCAAATGGGTAAGTGTATTCATGTGTGTGTATATGCAGGAGTGTGTGAGTGCTATGAGTTGGGAGAAGAGAAGTGAGGTATTTGAGACTGTGTGTGTGCTGGTGTGTGAGAGATAAAAAAAAGGTTTGTACAAATAGTGTGTGTGTGTACATGCGTGTGTGGTGTGTGTGTTGAACAAACACAGTGAGTATTAAAGAAGAAAAAAAATGAAGAAAAGAAAAAGGAAAAGAAGAAAGAGAAGAATGAGAAGAAGAGGAAGATGAAGAAGGGAGTAAGACCGAGATTGTGGGTAGCAACCATGGGTGAAGGGCCAACTTTTCTCTCTCTTTCTTCCCCTAGTTTCTCTATTTAAAACTAGCTACAAGAGGTAGGGGCTTTCTTAGCTTTTCTTTAGATTTTTCATATGATAAATATATACCTGTGAGTGTGGTTGTGTATATTTCTACGTCTGTGTGTCTGTGCATATAAAAACTGTATGGTGAGAGAGAAAGAAAACCCGATTTGGGTTTTTTCGGATCTTAATGTTATAGGGTTTTCAATTCATCATTTGAACCTTGGTGAGCTGTATGAATATTGGGGAGTGATTTGGGATAAAAAAGGGAGGAGAACAATGGGTAAAAATGAAGGCAACAGTGAGATTTTACGGGTCATTGGAAACTCAAGGGAATCCTCACCGAGGTGATTTGTGTACTTTGGTTCATGAAATGGGTAGATATAGACTCGTCCTTATGTTAGAAATAATATAGAACAAAAATGGGGTTGTAACAGTTAAGAGAAGTTGAGTGAATCCGCTTCACTAGAAAGTCGAGCTTTGCTAGAGCCAATTGATTTCAGCCTTTAATTCACAACCCTTCGAGTTAAATGATGAAACAACATAATCAATGGGAGTCAGGGTTAAAAACGATAAAAAATTCATGAAGAGAAGATTCGAAAATTTTTTGTTTCCGGTATTGTTGTCGAAGAAGGAGACACAATTTCGGTGAGTTAACTGGTCAACTAGGTTAACCTGGTCAACAATCAATCGGGTCGGGCCAATAGTTAATGGGTCAAACGGGCATTTGGGTTAGTTTTTGGGCTATCCCAATGGTCATTTGGACTTAAGGGATTGTTTGGCAACTGGTTTTGGTCTTGGGGACGTTTGGCAACAGGCTCTAGTTTGTTTGTTGTGTGGAAGACCAAATCAGGAATAAGGATGGCCTTATTCTTGAATTTGGTAATTTAATTGAATTGGGACTGTTTGTTTATAAGGATAATAAATTGATTTAAAGGAAATTAAAGAGGAGCTAGGATAAATTGATTAATTACAAACGAGTGAACTAATTTAGGAAAAATTGTGAAAAAGTCTACTTATTTATAAAATTGAAATAAAGCCAATTGAAATGCGAGAAGAGACATTCTTAAACTTGAGTAGCATTGATTCCAGATACTTTTATTCATTTATCATGTATTGTAAAGGGTGCATATATTATTCTGACTTAAAGTACATGTTGTACATTGGACTAGTAGTGTCAGCTCTGTACATTACATTACTATGTATTATCGATCGGTGAATTGGTTCAGTTGAACCTTATGGTGATCTATTTCATTTAATCTCGTTACGGGACTTAAACAAGTATAATCATCAGAACGAATCAAAACCAATTAAAGTAAAATGACTTAAAGGGAATCTATTTAGAAACAAATGGATTGTGTTTATTCACTTGACTAGGATGATTAGTCTCAATCACCTTCCAGTTCGGAGTCCAATAACCCCTTAGTCCGATCCATTGGAGACTAGGGCGTTACAGAATAAATTGCTCCCAATAACCATTCTTCATGCCATCCGTATACATTTATTTAACACATTATCATTACTACTCTAACGCTTACATGTTACTCAATAGATTTCAATTACTCCAACTATTTTCTTTTTTTCTTCTTCAATCATCTATTAGTTATCTTTTTCTGTTAGTATTTGTAGACAAACAAATATTAAATTTGTTGAACCTTCTCTTATTTATCTCTCTCTCTCTCTCTCTATCTCTCTCTCTCTATCTCTTTCTCTTCTGTTCTTACTTTTTTTTAAAAAAATAAAATTTAAGCATGTTTTGGAAAAATATTTTTGGGGATTTGATTTTTGTATATAGGATGTCTGAAAAGATTATTGTGAATACAAATTTAATATATCATAAATTTTATTATTTCTATTCATATTTATAGTTGTCTAAGTGTAGAATTGAATATAATAGTGCGTATATCCAAAATTTTTATTTGAGCCTATTCTAAATACTATATTAGGATATTTAATATCTCATAAGATTTTAGTTCCTATATATCCTATCCGATCTAACCTTTTTTATATGGTCGTTCAAACGAGGCCTTACACTTAGAAAATTACACTTTTATCATTAATTTTTTTAGAGAATAAGTATGCAAAAGGAGAAAATTATTCCTTGAACTAGGATAAATGGTCCCTGGCAAATGAGATGTCACTTGTGTAAAATATCAATGACATACATATGCGATAGCTCTTCATAGGACAAGGAGCTTAAATAATTATTCCTTATATATATATATATATATATATATATATAAGCAAAGTATAGATGTGAAAGGAAATATTAGAATGGTAGTTGTCACGGGGTTAATTTTTGCTTCGCAGTAATGTTGTCCCAATGATGGCGTTGCCTCTGCAACTAGCCCTGAACTCGTTAGGTAGCACACACACACACACACACATAGTAAACACAATGCAACGCACACGTTTACAAGAAAACACTCACAAACCTTTATATTGATATCAATCAGATCACAAAGGAATACTAATCCGACCAAAGGCTCTCTGCCTCCATTGTAGGGCATTGGTGTGTTTAAATTTACAAAGAAGATGGCGGTTGACACCCCTAACTGCCTAAGGGTTTGCTGGACTAGTCTAGATGTGCCATCTGTGACATAGTAGTTATTCAAAACTACTCCTGCCTTGCTGCACGCCCCCAAGGCTATCACCTGTGTGATGTAGTTGAAATCTCTGCAGACCACTACCTTCAAGGAAGAGAGTTGCCTGCTACTTGCTTGCAACTGTTGTGCTAGCACATTACCCACATGTGTTATATATATACTCACATGTCTTATATATATACATACATGTCTGATGTGCACAGAGGTAACCGACTTGTCCACGTTTCCAACAGCCATGCATAGAGCAAACCACTCTATATATGTCTTAGGAACAATTGCGGTTCGATAGGAGTAGACATAATCACCTATAACACCATAACTCAGTGGGAGAGACTTACTCTCCCATATATATGCTAAAGTACAATTCCTTGGCCTAACAGGAACAACCATGATCTCTTGCATACGGTTATCACCACCTTCCTTGCCTGACTCGGATCATGACTTGTTGCAAGGTGCCACAAAGTATGTACATAACGACAAAGCTTACTTAGGGTCTGATAGTAGTCTTCTAAGAGAATTTCCAGAGGACTCTCTATCATTACTCCAAGTCATTTTAGGGAGTGAAATTTAAAAATTCAAGATACAAGGCACTCCCTGTTCTGTTTCCCAAATAGAAAAAATCCAAATGACTCTCTATAATTGAGGACAGAAATAAAAGAGAAGACTCCCTATTATTTATTATTTCTTATCGTTATTATTATTTATAAATTGATTAAATCTATTTTTTAACATGCTAGCTTCTCGAATTATGTATTCAGTTTATTTTTAAACCTGGTCTATTAAATTGTGAGAGCTTTTTTTAATTATTATTTTTTTTATATTTTCTCTTAATTAAGTTTTTATTTAATATTTTGTGAAGTTAAAAATTTTAAATGGGTGCTAAATTTAAATTTTATTTTAAATATAGTTTTTAACTTTTACATTTTTATTTTGGTTTTTGATTTGTATAATACAAATTATGTGTGCATATAAATTCTCAAAGTAAAAAATGACTATTGAAAAAAATACGTTAAAAAAAATTATAGTTGAAATAAATTTAAATTGTGATAATTTAAATTTTGAAAATTAATAAAGAATATTCAAAGTTAATTAAAATAGAGAGTATGGTTGAAGTAGCTCTTTTAAAAGTGATTCCTTAAATTAATTTTGTTGCATTTTAGACAAAATAGAGAGAAAATTTGAAAAGTATGATTGAAATTGCTCTAATTTGTAGGAAACTAAGGTCACCATCACAATCCTATCAAACACTACACTACTCACTTTTTCGTTTGAATATTTACCCAAAAAAGAAAATGATAAAAATTAAACTCATTTCTTTTGAGAGTTTTTATGATTGTAGTTAATATCTGTCTCATTTATAAATTAAAATGTAGTCTCTTTTATTAATTTCGATTGATAATAACTAATTTTTTTTTATTATTAATGATCTCAGCTAATGTCCGCATTTTTTATTATACTTTTTAATTAGTGAAAAGTAAGATATTGTTTTTTATTAAAAAAATTATTATTCAAATATGAGGATAAATAGATAATTGCACGTGTCCTCTTAAAAGTGTCAATCCAATAAAACTAATAACATAAGTAACGTAATTTCAAAAATAAATATTAAATTATTAATAATTGTCTATAACTTGAGAAAACGAAGTTAATTGTGGGAGGAAGGTTTTAAAAAAAAATATTTAAATACAAGTGTTGGATATATTGAATTTTATTTATCAAAGTGGGATGGATTTATAAAAACACTTTTTCAAGTGAAGCTTTTATGTAAAAGTATTACTTAAAATAACAATTTTATTATAAAAATGTGATTTTAAGAAATACTTTTAAATGAAAGCTTCAATTCAAGAAATACTTTCCGTGCATCATCGTTAATTCAAGTGATCATAAAATAATTCTATTTTAATAAATAATATCAAAACAATCTCATTTCGATAATAAAATTTTGTAAGAAATTTACATTGACCTCTTCTGATATTTTTTACAATTATACTAATACTTTTTGAATTTTTTGAAATTTTACTAACATCTCTTATTTTACTTATTAATTTTTCTTTAAAATAAGAAACTGTCCATTTTGTCTATTTATTTTTACATTTTTCTAATTTGACTAATTTTTCTAACTTTTTTTTTTTTAATTTTTGTTATTATTTTATATAAAAATATATTTAAGATAAATAACTTATTTTTATTTTATATAAAAATAAATTTAAATGTTTCTATCAATATTTATTTGAAAACTAAAAAAAAAATTGTTAAAATTTTAAAAATTGAAAAAAAAAAGCACATGTAATGGATAGTTTTGTCATTTTAAAAACAATTGATTGGAGGTAGTATCTGTATATTATCAAATAAGGAAGAGAGGTCAATATAATTTCAGAAACTTCAAAAGAGGTCGGTGCAATTGTCAAAAACCTTAGAAAATATCAGTATAATTTACCCAATTTTATAATATATCTAAAATCATTAAAAAAATATAAGAAAGGGCAACGCGATATATTTAATTTTTTAAAAGTGAATTTATTATAAAAAATGGTAAATAACACTAACCTTTCATGAAATTTATAACAATTACACTGACCTCTCTTAAAATTTATGAAATTACACTGACCTCTCTTAAAGTTTATGAAATTACACTGACCTTCCCTACTTTACCTGAAAATATGCAAATACCTCACTCTTGTCAATGTTTTTTAAAGGACGAAATTTTCGTATTTATTTATTTTTGTACTTTTTTAATTTTGACCAACTTTTTTAAATTTTTTTTAAAGATTTTTTTTATTTAAAAATAAATTTAAGGTAAATAACTTATTTTTATTCTATATAAAGTTAAATTTAAGATTTTTATTAATATCTATTTGAAAAATAAAAAAATTAAACATTAAAAGATAGTTTTGTTATTTTGAAAAAGAATTGACAGAAAAAATATTTTTGTATATTTTTAAGTAAACTAGAAATTCAGTTTATAAATTTTAAGAGAAATGAATATAATTGTGATAAAATTTAAAAAATGTTAATATAATTTACTTAAAAAAAACAATAACAATAAAAAAACAATAAAGATAGAGGGGCCGGGGGGGTTTTGCGGGTGGTAGCAGCATGGAAACGCGTGTCGGCCGGGTCTTGGGAGGTAACGCGGGAACTGGCGCCAAAGAGGAAGTTAATTTTGGGTTTTGGGGTTTGGACTGTGGTGCACGTGAGACAAGACTTAACACGTGCACAAGGAAAAGAAACTGTTACAGTAGTAATTGTAGGCTGTTGTATGTTTGTAACCAGTAGTAGTTATGTGCGTGCGTGTAACAAACTGTTCTTTTGCCCAAACCCTCTTGGGCCTTTTGAGAAAACAAAATCCCATCGATTGACAACACATCACTGACTGTCTTATGATTTTATGACCTCCGATTTGACGTTTGACTAGTCATTTCTCCCCCCACCCACCTCTCCCTTTCTCTCTCGCTACACGTATACACAAATACACATACACTACTTTTTCAGATACTATGCTTACAGAATACAGACAACATACCACTATAATTTTATACTGTACAAAAGGTAGCACTGACTTGAGATTTCACACTAGGCGTGTCCCCACGCGCCCCAATTGATCCTAGGTTTGTTCTCACTATTTCAAGACTATATCCCATCATAGTAATATTTTATAGCACAACTTTGTTAAATTATGGCTTTTGTAATTAAAGGAATTATTGGGATTAAGGTAAATTTTAGAAGACATTTATTTTTTTCATATACACGAGCTTGATTTTAGAAGAGATTTACATAAGATAAGTTGGTCTATCTCAAATAAAAAAATTCATTTTTTTTTCATACACGACTTTTTTTTGAGTCATTACACATGTAGACATAGTTATTAACATTTTTTCGCTCCTCACATTGCTTGTATCAAAAAAGAAAGAAAGAAGGGATTTACATAATAATTATTTTGTATGATTAGAGAATCAAAATCTTATTCGAGTGGTGCAAGGGCCCATTTTTGTATGATTAACGTGAATTTAATTTTTTTTTTTGTTCATATCGTTGTATCTAAAAAAAATTATTCTATAATATTAGAAAAAAATAGAGGAAACAAATAAATGAGAAAAAAAAAAACACATGTTTGGAATTTTCTTATTTATGAAATCTTATGTTTAAGAATGTTAAAAGGGTGTTAATGGCTAAATTTAATTAATTTTTTTCTTATTTCATGATATCTCAAAAAAAAAAAAAAAAATCATTGTGATTTAAATATTTTTCCCAACCTCTACAAGGAGATAAGGTACTGAATTGAAGAATCTTGAGGTTGGGAAAAGAAACTGATCTTCACCTGCTATTAAGGGCTTATTTGGGAAATGCTATAATTGATTTTGTAGAAGACAGATGAACTTGTTTTAAATTTTTTGTTACTTGATAAGTAACTTTTAATAATATATTGGTTTATGTTTGATCTTAAAAAATATTTAAAACGTGAACAAAGTTAGATCAGAGAAGAGTTAATTTTCTTAAAAATCAAATAACTTAATGGGAATGGTTCTGACCTAATCTAATTTAAAGAATTCCCAAACAGCTCCCACGAGACTTTGTTTTCTTGCATATCCTAGTCAAATGTCCAAAGTAAATGAAAGGTAAATCCCCCCCTCTCCTCACATGAGACAACCAAAAACAAGTCCAAAAAAAAAAAAAAAAAAAGAGATAAGGGACTTAAACACAACACCAATATTGAGAGACCAACCAAATACCACTCTTGGCCGTGAATCGATGGTAAATGAAAGCTAATAAGGCTTCTCATAACTTGAAGATTTGAAAGTGAGGATAAAAAAATGGTTGTTTAGTTCACAAGTTCATGAAAAGAATAAAAATTATCATAAGGTCCTAACTTAAACTTAGTAATTCACTAAGTCCTTTAAACATTCAATGACTAAAACACCCTTACATTCATAATCACTTGAAAATTTCAAAATGACAGGCGCATGAACAATGTACCTTTTTCAAAAAGCAGTTCAAGATTTTGAAATTCAATAACTTATAAATAATATACTAGTTTTTAATAAAATTAATATATTTAGACTTTAAAAATCGAGATCTATCAAACAAGATCTTTATAGAATATGAAATTTTGTGAAAGAAAATTGATCCAAAACTGTAAAATTTTGTCACAACGAAAGTGTAAAATTTTACACTTTTTCAATAAAAACTTCATTCTAATGAAAGTGTAAAATTTTACAAATTCCTAAAAGTATGAGAACATTGAAAATTGTATTTAGTTTTACTCAGTCTTTGTCACATATTTTATGCTCAAAGTGACTTTTAAGGAATTTGTAAAAAAAAAAAACAGTATTTAAAGTACGAATGATTAAAAATACACCAGTTGTAAAAGTGTAAAATTTTCACACTTTTAAGGATGTGAAAATTTGTAAAAAAAGAACAATACTTAAAGTACGAATGATTAAAAATATTGTCACGCCCCGAATTTTTGCGAACTTGGGGCGCGAGGGAACGGAAATTAAAAGAAAAAAATAAATGACAATTAATTAAATTTAATTGAAATGACCCTCATTATTCCTCAAAATTTTCCCCCAAAGTTTAAATTAAACACTTGTCATTCAGCTTAACTCAAAATGGTCTCCCAATGTTTTCCAAGTCCTTGTCCCAATTAATGTTCTAATTAATTTAAGTCATATTAAAAAAAATGGTCCTTAAAACAGTCTTAAATCATTTCCCAAAAACATTCCCTAAAATGATATCTCAAATGGCCCTGAAAATAGTCTAAGCTATAGTCCATAAATGGGTCAAGAATCCCACCAAAAATCGTCTAAGGCAGAGGGCCTAACACAACCCCTATTTATGGCCAAACATAGCCCAAAAAGGTCACTAAAACAGCCCATAATGGAGTGCAAACATGGCCCAAAAATTGGCCAAACATGGCCTAAAATAGTGTCCAAATATAGCTTAAAAGTTGTCCCAAAAGTGGCTCAAAAAGGTGGCCAAGAGGATGGTGTAAAGGGGCTGGACAACAGGTGGGCAGCAGGGAAGGTGCTGGGCGTGCATGCAGGCAAGCAGCAGGTGCGGGACGCGCCTAGGCAGCACGCGCGTGGGCGTAGGGCGCGCGGGGGCTTCGGTGGCTGGGCTGCTTCTCTGCATTTTTACTGTAGCGACTGAGAGCAGTTTTCCAGTTTTTCTGCAGAATTACTGTTCCGGCTACAACCTAATTTTTCCTATTTCTGATTTTTTTGAAGTTTTTCAAGCCCACTTTCCCCCCATTTTTGGCCCACTTCTTCAAGGTTTCTAAACCCTCATTTTGGGCATTTATTTCTTCCATTTGAATGGTGTTTTACACATTTATCTAATACTTTAATTTTTTGAAAATTTGGACATAACCTCTTTTTGTTTTTCTAAACATTTTTCTCACTTAATTTTTACGACATCCTAAGCATAAATTCATAAACAACCCATCCTCACTCGGTGGCCACAAATCCATCAAATTAAACATACATCCTCTATTTCCAACATATCTATTTAGTACACATTTAAACCATAAACATCATGCATTCTTTTGGGTTACAACCCATACAATTTAAAATGGCCCAAGGCCTAAAGTTTACAATTTATTCAAGTCCAAAACACAATAAATTGGGCTTATAGCCATACATTCAAAATATGCCCCTGAGGGCCAAATCTTCAACATGTCCATTTCTTCCCACCCTTCAAGACTTACACAAGTCTCAAGTGCTTGGGGCCTCACTTGAAAAATAATGTCCCCCGAATGGGTCAGCTCAACAATTGGTATAACATAATACTAAGACTAGTAACAAATTTAACGGCGTGGCATGTGCAAGTGTATAGTTCAAGACCATAATCCCATTATCCCCCGATGCCATGCAATGTCAAAATGTATGGCACACACATGCAACTCTATGCCACCCATGTCTCGCTTCACGGTTCTTCCCCATTGGCATGCAAGTACCAATATATGTCTCGCTTTACAGTCCGGGCCCCGTTTGTTTTACGAGTACCAAATGGCCGATTTTGGGTTTTTCACCACAGGATCTACACCCTCATAATACATAGCACTACGTGCTCAACCCACACCATGTTTTCAAGGAATCACACTATGCCAAAATTCCATGATCTCATCATGTAATCTCAATGTGACAATTTATCAAACACATAGTGTCCCTTTTTCAAGTCATGCAATTTATCCCACGAAATTCATAACTTTAAACTCCAAAACATCATACTCATGATATATGTCATAACTAAACATGTTAACATATATCCAAATCACAATCTCACAATTCTACTAGTTCACCAAGGACATAAATTTTCCATAAAGTACTAAAACACCAATTCATCACATGATCCAAACCACAAGGTGTGTCAACATGAAAATGGGTTCCAAATTGTAACAATACAATTTTATCAATATAACACACCTCAATCATGGAAACAAATCATCCAACAACACCAAGAACACATATATCCTTAAACTATCAACCTAGGCTTTTCAAAGGAACTACCTTCTAGATGGTTTCATAACCTTAAATACACTCCCTAAATAGCCCAAAAGCATGAAAAAATACAAGAAAACTTAAATCCATTACTAGCTTAGCACTACATCATACCTAGATCAGTTTTTCTCAAACTTCAGAGGCTGTGATTGCTGGATGGATGAACTATTTGGTGAAAATATAGGTCTTGATGAGAGGAACAACTTCTCAAAAGGAATCTTGGTGAAAATCCCACTCAAAAAGCATGTTTCGGAAGCTTGAAGCTTGAAGAACTAGGGCTTTTATCTCCCTCTCTCTTTATGAACGTGAGCTGCTGTAAATACAGAATGAAATCTGTATAAAATTGGGTCTAAGTGTTCTATTTATAGTGGAAGGGCAAAGGGCAAGGGGCAAAATGACCATTTTGCCCTTAATGAGCCCAAGGACCCCGTTACTCTACAACTCGTCCCGAAACACCTCAATTTGATATTTTGTTTTAACCAATGTTTATA
Source organism: Nyssa sinensis (assembly GCA_008638375.1). Lineage (NCBI taxonomy): Eukaryota > Viridiplantae > Streptophyta > Magnoliopsida > Cornales > Nyssaceae > Nyssa > Nyssa sinensis. The sequence continues at coordinate 28,412,931 of CM018050.1, forward strand.
AAATTATTTCAAATGAAAATTTTCAAAAAAATAAATTTTCTCCTGTAACCGGGTTTGGCCGTTTCCACCTGGGTCACCCGGATGCCCTTTTTGGTCCAATTTTTTTAAACTGTTTCTGTTTTGGCTCAAATTCGTAAAGCAGGTATATTTCAATATTCTAAGCATATTACTCTTCTATGACACACTCCAAATATTCTTCTAAACATGTCTTATGGTGAAATAATGCATGAAAATGCTTTACCGACAAAATCGTGCAAGAATAATGTCCTACCGGCAAAAACGAAAAATTTTCTCTCATTTTTCAAATCTCTATAAATACACTAGTTGTAAAAGTGTAAAATTTCAAATTATTGGAAAAGTGTGAAATTTGACAAATTTAATTCTACCTTTTGTACTTTGTTGCAATAACTTGAATATATCCAACTACTCAAGTGAATTCCACACACTAGCCATTGTGCGGCCTACTGTTATTATCCTTATGTGGATGATGATAAACCATATATACTCACTAATGTTATAAAGTCATGGAATGTATTCTACAACTAGTGAAATCCGTTCTTAAACGCCCCAAATCCAAAAAGCATCCCATTAATATCACAAATAATATCACACATACACAACCCTTTTCATTCGACAAGGTCGTCAATCAATATTTTATCTCTACAAACCCTCAAAATTTCTATAACCTTTACACACCACAAACCTGATTGTGGGTAGATTATTATGAATTTTCGAATGTTGCCCTACATCAAATACAAACACAAAATACATCTCATCAATTTCTTTTCTCCATCTATCTTCTCATCAAGTGTAGATCTATTGTTCATCAACACCAATAATCGTCAAACCTCCATTGTGTCTCACTAACATGATCAACCTTTATCACAAATCCATGGCCTCCTTGCCGAAATTGATCACCCAACAATGATATCAACTGCAACCTCCGTCGTTTCGACCTTCCAAATCCAACTAGAACATAAACAAGCTTCAACTTGAAGACATGATGTTGTCGACCGTTGGAGTTAAAAATGAAGAAGAGAGAGAGAGAGAGAGATTGAGACTAAGAAACAAACCACTAAAATTCATTGAATTCACTTAATGATGTGGTTTTGATTCTTCCCTAGCTGCTCATCTCCGATTGAGCCGATGAACCAACGATGACAATGTCGGCTGAGATTGCTTTGGTGTGACGACGGTGGAGGATGTGTGATCTGGTGATGTTACGTTTGTTGGTTTGGTTTATTATGGTGGCACATAGTAGTGGCGATTAGGAACCACATGATGCTCTAGTTTTTTGTGGGGGAGACTGAGAGGATTGTAACAAAGGATTGTGAAAGTTGTATTAGGGTATTATTGGCATTTATAGAAAAATTGTAAGTGTCATGTTATTGAGATGAACCTGAGTTTAAAATTAAAAACAATTGTGTCATTCATAGTACAATTGAAAAAATCATGGATCTTAAAATAATTAAACATTTTTTCAGAGACTTGAGGCCAATTAATTCATGAAAAATTAATCTCCACCCCAACTTCATATTTTTTTTTTTTAAATTAAAGATATGAACAGTATTTTCTTTATCTTCAAATTTGAAGATCCACTATTCATGTAATATATACTAGCCCAAGCGCTTCAAAGTGAAAACCAACCCATCCACCAGAAAACTCAAAAAAGCCACCCAATATAATTTCATCATAGATCAAGACATTAACCAAGATAATCACTGAATTGGACTCTTTCATATCCCTAAAGAAGATCAGAGGAAAAGCTAGCAACTACTGATAACTTGTTGAAGGCGATATGTCAGGTCGTTGATAGAGAAATCCACTTTCTTTAGCTTATATTTTACCCAAAATGCGATTCTGACTTTCACCAAATCTATAATGCTTTCCCAGTTTGGAATAGATTTATTGAAGAGAATCATTTCTTTGTTTCCATACTGACCACATTATGACAAAAGGAATGGCTTCCCAAATTGATTTTTTCAGGTTCTTGTATTTAAAGCTCTGCCACCAAATTAATAAGCCTTCTATTGAGTTTGGAGAAACCCATTTGAGCAACATCAATCAATGCATTTGGCCCAGATTCTCTAAACATCCTCACATAGTAGAAGGACATGAATTGAGGATTCTATTTCTTTTCCACAAAATTGACAAAGACAATGATTTACATCTCTAATGACCCCAAACTTAAATAGTATTTTGACTGATTTGATTCAATTCTTCCATGCCAACCAATGAAAAATTGAACTCTTGGAGGTGTTATGTTGAGCCAAATGAGATTTGTTACTTGAGACATTAAGTTAGAAGAAGATTCAAACCATTCGTATAGGGAGTTGCCTGGTATCTTTACTTGAACTCGTCTTCCTTCTAAAGTATACCTGAAAAATATTAGGTATTCTGTTGTGAGCTAACTTAAACTCAGTGAGTAATTTCAATACTTTTTCATGAGTTTTGAACTGATAACGTTTTGAAACCAAATATCATGTGAAATAAATCACTATCAATTGTACACATGTTCAAATATCAAGATATAGAACATTTAAACAATATCTTTAAACATGAAGCATTTAACACATAATTTGTACGTGAATCATTTCAAGAATCTTTGAGCAAAAGCTTTTTGAATCACTGACACATGATAAGGTTTGTCTTTTGGCGGAAATGAGTTGCAAATATTATATTTTCTTGTTAATCAGAAGGAATAAATCCTTTATCGTACAAAAGAGGAGGGTAAAATCCATTATCATGTAAAATATAAGGAATAAAATTCATTTTCATGTAAATGGGGGTATGAAAACTTTCTTCCATTTCTTTATTATGCTTCTTTTCACTTTACAAGAGAATTTGTGTCGATCCGGATTCCAAGTTTTACTTGTGGGTCTATTTTATAGACCAAACTCATGAGAAATCTCTAGCATTCTTCTGGGCATTACTCATGGTGGGTCCTGAAGGATTCCACAAACTTGTGGTACTTAATTACACACAATTATGTCGTACTTGTTACCATTTTTCAAATTAAGAAACACTTGTTCAAATCATTATTTTTCAAGAATATGAATTTTTAGAGTAGATAAGATATAGCTTGTCAAACAAGAATGATAAACATATTTTAAACAAGAATTTTATAAACAAAAAGTTTGTAAATAGGCAATTTTGAAGTACATGATAGCACTTTTCAAATCAAGACAATAAGACATAATTGTAAACAAGAGATGTGTAACATCTGACATTTAAATCAGAGTACTAGCATTTCATAAATCAGATGAATTAAATTCCACACTTTAAAGTAAAG